>BSBK01005398.1:1185000-1670000 GCA_027943335.1 Chamaecyparis obtusa
ATCAACATGCCAACTAGACATGTACACTCACACTTAATTACATTATTTGCAAAAAATACATTTACAAAACAAATAATAAGAATAGGAATTATCCAAGGTTGAGACACCTTATTCCTAACATTCTCCCACTTGTCGAACACCTTGTAAGAGCAACAAGAACATAACAGGAACTTTAACCGCTATAGGCCAAAAGGCCCATAGACTCCAAACACCATCTGAACTTCTCAGTGCCCACTGGTTTCATTAATGCATCTGCAACATTCTTCACAGTATCTACCTTCTCCGAATTTACCTTTCCATCTTCCACCATATCTCTCACAAAGTGAAACTGCACATTAATGTGCTTCGTTTTGGCATGGAAAGTTGGATTCTTTGCAAGGCAAATAGCGCTCTGACTGTCACACCAAATAGTAATTTGTTCTGCATCAACACCAACATCAGAACACAATCTTCTAAGCCAAATGGCTTCTTTACAAGCATGAGTAGCAGCCATGTACTCAGCTTCTGTAGTGGACAAAGCAACCACAGGTTGTCGCTTACTCATCCAACTGATGGCACCACCAAACATAGTGAACACATAAGCACTGGTGGATCTCCTGCTGTCAATATCACCTGCCCAATCTGAATCCACAAACCCACGAATACAAACTGAATGCGGAGATCCAGAAGAGTTACCATGATAACATATGGAGTAATCTGATGTACCCCTCAAATATTTGAATACTCGCTTAACTGCATCCCAATGTACCCGTTCAGGATTAGCCATAAACTGACTCAGGACTCCCACTGCTTGGGCAATGTCTGGTCTAGTACAGACCATAGCGTACATAATACTGCCAACTGCACTAGCATAAGGTACTCTACTCATGTCCTCCACCTCACTAGGAGATTTTGGACAATCATCTACAGATAACTTTGTTCCCACAGAAATAGGAACACATAGTGGTCTACAATCTGCCATGCTGAACCTGTCCAACACAGACTTCACATACTTACTTTGACTCAACCAAAATTTTCTGTTAGACCTGTCTCTACTGATTTCCATACCCAAGATGTACCTAGCTGCCCCAAGATCTTTCATCTCAAACTGTGCTGACAACTGAGATTCAAAATCAGAAATCATACCCTTACCCTTTCCAAACAACAACATATCATGAACATATAATGCAACAATAAGAAGGCGATCATTTTCAACTCTGAAATAAACATAATGATCTGATTTTGATCTTACAAATCCAATTGACAACACAAAGGCGTCAAACTTAAGGTACCACATCCTAGGAGATTGCTTCAAACCATATAGAGATTTCTTTAATCTGCAAACTAAAGATTCTTTACCTTTAACAATGTAGTGCTCAGGCTGTGACATATAAATCTCTTCCTCCAAATCACCATGAAGGAAAGCTGTCTTCACATCCATTTGTTCTATCTCTAAATCATATGATGCAACAAGAGATAACATAAATCTAATGGATGTCAACTTTGCAACAGGAGAGAATATTTCACCATAATCTATTCCCTCTACCTGTGAATACCCCTTTGCAACCAATCTAGCTTTATACCTTTCAACACTGCCATCTGCACAGAATTTCTTCTTGAACACCCATTTACAGCCAACAGATTTTCTCCCTTTAGGCAAAGGTACAAGGTCCCAAGTTTTGTTTTTATCCAATGAAGCCATCTCATCGTCCATAGCCTCAATCTAAGAACCTGCATCTTCCATGCCCAAAGCCTCTTTCACAGATCTAGGCTCATCAGTGTTAGTAATCAAAGCAAAGGCACAACTGGAATCTAACATAGAATAACCAAACCTTTCTGGTTGCTTTCTTTCTCTCGTGGATCTCCTCAAGGGCTGCGGTTGAGGTTGTTCTTCCTCTTCTTCTGAACTATCACAGCTCCTAGAGCTCTCCTCATCATTAGACCCAACATGGTCTCTCTGTTCAGTCTTCTTAGGGGTAGGAGGCAACTGAACAACATCTTTTTCCTTTTCTTTTTCATCTGGTTGTAGCACAATAGGAGAAGATGTTAGCTCTCTGAAAATAACATTTCTACTATACAACACCTTACTAGTCACGGGATCCCAAAGCTTGTATCCTTTCACACCAGCACTGTATCCGATGAAAATACATTTAATAGCTTTCTTTTCCAACTTAGATCTTTTCTCCTTTGGAACATGTGCATAAGCTTCACAACCAAAAACACGAAGATGTCTAATTGAAGGCTTCTTACCAGACCACACCTCCATGGGTGTCTTACCAACAAGGGTTGATGTAGGAGATCTGTTAACTAGATAGCAAGCAGTGGCCACAGCTTCGGCCCAAAACTTTTGTTCTAAACCAGCTCCACTAAGCATACTCCTAGCCTTCTCCATCAGTGTCCTGTTCATTCTCTCTGCAACTCCATTTTGCTGTGGGGTATAAGGAGTTGTCTTATGCCTCTCGATACCTTGTTCTTTACAGAACTGTTCAAACTCTGCTGAGCAAAACTCACCACCATTGTCAGTTCTCACACACTTAATCTTCTTACTAGTCTGACTCTCTACAAGAGCTTTAAATTATTTGAACCGACTAAAGACTTGTGTCTTACTTTTAAGGAAATAAATCCACGTCCTTCTACTATAATCATCTATGAAAGATACAAAAAATACAGACTTGGAGATTGAAGGAACTTTTACAGGACCAAATACATTAGAATGAATAAGATCCAAAACATCAGAAGATTTGTGAGAACTAGAGTAAAACTGAACACGATTTTGTTTGCCATAGACACAGTGTTCGCAGAAGTCGAACTCGAGATTGCAATCATTTAACCCCTCAACGAGATTTTTATTTTTCAGGGTTCTGAGACCCTTTTCACCAATGTGGCCAAATCTCATATGCCACAACATTGTCTTTTCTGCAGGAAGCTTACCTTCCAAAGTATTTGCACTACCATCGGAACCAATAGCCACAGACTTCTTCACTGCTTGTTCAGATGGTGAGGATGAAGAACTATTACATAGAGGAATACATGCATCTAGCTGAAATAAGGTACCTCTCCTAGTACCCCTTGCAAGCACTATCGATCCTCTCATCATTTTGCATCCTTCTTTCAAAAAAACAACTTGCACACCTACATCATTCAACATACTTACAGATAATAGGTTTCGTGCCAAACCTGGAATGTGCATAACTCCGTTGATTCCCTTTACTCGTCCATCAGGAAATTTGATAGTGACCCTTCCGTGTCCAACTATCTTTAGGTGAGAATCATCACCCAAGTACACCTTTCCACCATCGAACTCTTCATATTTTGAGAACCAGTTTTGATGAGAGGTCATGTGAAAAGATGCACCCGAGTCAACCAACCACACATCATCAGATGCATGGGCTACCAAAGCTGTGATGAATGCATCGCCATCTTCTTGACATCTTTCTGAAGCTGAATTTGAACCTTTCTTCTTCTTCTTCGGCTCTTTGCAGTCTTTATGGAAGTGCCCAGATTTATCATAGTTCCAACATTTTGCCTTGGACTTATTGGAAGTCTTTGACTTCCCACAGGATTTGGATCTACCCTTATTGTCAGACTTATTGTCATTTTTCTTCCCTCTTTCAGTGGATCTCCCATGAACAGCAAGGGCTTCTTTTTCCGAAATGGAAGCCTTTCTCCGCGTCTCCTCTGATAGCAGCGAAGACAGCACATCATCCATTTTGAAGGTGACTAAAGTGCTTCCGAGAGCCATCACAAGATGGTCCCATGAATCCGGTAAAGAACACAAAAGTGTGTAGCAACGATCCTCCTCCTCTAACTTGACACCAGCTGATGTCAACTGTGCAGCCAGCAGATTAAATGCATTTAAATGATCCGTTAAGGATCCACCTTCCTCCATTTGCAGAGAGTACAACTTCTTCCTCAGGAACAACTTGTTCACCAGAGATTTGGCCTGATACACGGCCGCAAGTCTTTCCCACAAACTATTTGCGGTTTTCTCATCTAGAACATTCGGAAGGACTGCATCGGTTAAACAGAGTCTTATGAGACCCTTAGCTTTACGGTCTTTGATATCTCAATTTGCTTGAGCTATAGTTGCTGGTCTTGTAGCACTTGAAGTCGCTTCCCATAGGTCACGATCTTCCAACATGTCTTCCATCTTGAGTTTCCACAACTCAAAATTAGTGCCATTAAATTTCTCCACCTCTATTCTTCCATATGATGAACTTGCCATCTCAATCTGCAAATAAGATTCAGAATGCTCTGCAAAAAACTCCCACTCAAACTTGAGATTAGCTCAAAAAACCCTACCCAACAACTAGGATCAAAAGTTGATCAAGCTCTGATACCACTTGTAAGGAAACTCAGGTGCGAAAATAGCTTCCTACGCTAATCTCTATAGGAGAGTATTGTGCAAATTCTTATAAATCCTTACAATTTCAGATTCGTTAACTACTTTAACAAAGATATTGCAACCACATACCATACATACAGAAAAATAGAGAATGACACAATGATATACCTTGGGGAAAACCTTTCGGTAAAAAACCCCAGCACTCCAAAACTTGCACAATGTATTATCTTCAACACAAAGATTACAATACACTTGCAATGCAAGTTCTTTCAGGAAATGAGAGACAAAGCCAACAAGACTTAAATTTTGTTATATCTCTCCCATAGGAGCAACATCATATATATAGACTCCTCTGGACCCAAAAATAGGCACAACCACCAAGACCCATGCACAAAGCCACATGTACACAGTTGTTACATGCAATCCCAAGAATAGGCGTCCATCCCTAGAATAGACTATGACAGCTTGTCATAGAATCTGCCAAAAATAATGGTCACAAGAGAAGTGTAAGAGAATCTGTCATACCAACCTATTTTTGGCATATTCTCTTACACACACCAACCACTTCTTGTTGGGCACCCAAATAGGCCCAAGTCATAAGATGCTCTTACACCTGTCATAGCACATTCCTTAAATAGTTCTTATGCATCATAGGAATCCGTCATGACCGTTTCAGTCATGATCTCCTTACGCACAAGATGCCGACACATCAAGTGGGTGACACATCAACATGCCAACTAGACATGTACACTCACACTTAATTACATTATTTGCAAAAAATACATTTACAAAACAAATAATAAGAATAGGAATTATCCAAGGTTGAGACACCTTATTCCTAACATATATATATATATATATATATATATATATATATATATATATATATATATATATATATATATATATATATATATATATGTATGTATGTATATGTATATATATATACACACACACACACACACACATAGACACACACAAAAAATGGCTTATATATTCCTTATTATTTAGAGTTATAATTAAGGTCAGAGTTATGATTATTAGATTAGAATAAGAGTTACCATAGATTTCTTCATAACATCGAAATTCTAAGCTTAATCATTACCCTATAACCTCACACAATTTCTAACCACAACCATAACCCTATTTATAAATATAATACTAAATATAGTTTATAACCCTAGTTGTGCTCCCTAAGCCTTAAGTGTCAAAGTTTTTCTATTCCTTTATGTTGTTGATGTGACATACAAAAAGAGTTGTTTTAATTTTATTTCTAAGTGTGGGTGTATGATGTTGATATGGTTTCTCTACTGACCATGTGTCGCTATGAGGACATATACTATGACACTAAGTAGCATATGATGCATCTTGAGTGTTAAAATTAAGAATAGGTTTATTCAAAGAGTTATAATGAGAAATATAATTATAATTAGATTTACAATTCTTACATTAGGATAAGATAATTATGAGACACATATATTAATTGTGCACATATCTAAGATGCAAGCTTTATTTTAGAATTGTATAAATCACATTTAAAAAAATAATAATTAAACTTCAAATATTTAAATATATAGGTATGATGTATCTTAAAACTATAAGGGGGACTCAATTAACATCTTACATATTGGAAAGATTACATCAAAAGGTATCTTTATATATGTTCAAAGTTGATTAAAACATAGACATATTTTATATAGATTTATGTTAATTTTACATATGAATTTGATACAAACACCACTTTGTGGTAGGTGAGAGGGGAGGACACTTGGAGATGAAGAGACATTTATCCTTTCTGTATTTAGGAAAAACCCACTTTGTTCTTTTTTATTATCAAAGAGAATGTTGAAGACAACTGCTCATATTCCTTGTAGAACAACTTATGATTTTATAAACTACCATATATACCTATATAAACATATGCATCAGTTAAAAGAAGATAACACAAAATTTTTGATTGCATTGAATATCTCCATTATCATAGCGAATGCAGATGTGGATTTGGGTGGTGTGCTAAAGAGGGTTATGATAGACGGAAGTAAGGTCACATGCTCTAGGTGGGAAAAATATAATGGCGAGGTTATTGAATTTGTAAAAATCAAGACACAGTTGATGATTCAGTTGCCAAACATTTTTATGCCCATGCCATCTCATTTCATTTGGCAAGGTCACCTTATTTCAAAGGGATATTGAGAGATGTAATCGCAATTAGACAAAGGTTAATACATTATTGAGATGAGACAAACATGGATAGGAGTGGTTGTTCCATTGTCAAGGATAAGTGGACTACTATTGAACATCAAACATTCATTAATATTATTGTTACATTTCTTCTTGATTCACACTTTCTTAGATCTAGTGATTGTTTTGAGAAATATAAAAAATGTTGATTACCTTTTTGGCCTTTTAAAAGAGTTCATATAGGAGGTTGGACATTCTAATGTTGTGGAAGTTGTAATAGATTCAACTGGATTTTGTAAGTTAGTTGGTTAGATAGTTGAGAGTTCTTACTTGAACATAGTTTTGAGATTTTATAGTGTACATGATTTGAATAATGTTTTAAAATACATTAGAAAAATAGATTGGGTAAAGACAACAGTGTTTGAAGCTAGCACATACAAATGTTTGTATATAATCACCACATTCACATGCATTATTCCAATATATTTTTTCTAACCAATTGAGACTAGATAAGCTAGTTATTTAATTTTACTAAAGAAGATGTTGAGGGAACACGTTACTCTACAATCCATAAGGGCTTATAGAGAGTGGAAAAATTGAATTGAATTATAGACCAGATAAGGGAAGAAAGCGAAACAAAGGTTTCTTGATGGTGTTTGGTGGTCCAATATCAAGTTAAACACAATTATTTAATATGCTTGAACTTTATTTTTTATTTTTATATTGTTTAATATTAATGCATTTTAATTTTTAAATTTTGGTTGCAATTATGTATTTTCTCTACCATATCATATGTTGTAGGGATAATAAAGTATATAGATATATACTCAAAAATATTTATGAACCTTTTGATAGCATGTGTGATTCTTTGAGGCAAGAAATTTATGAAAAGGATCCTAGATTAAAATTCTATCAAGAATATTAAGCCTTATTCATATGCTTAGTTGTGCTCTTAATCCTAAGTGATATGGACCTAAACCTACCATTTCTTCCTTTTGATGATTGTGATGTAATGGAGGGGTTTGTGATGGTTTTCCGTAAAATGTATCATAGTTTGAAGACTCATCAAGTATTCTGCGGGACTCCGAATTCGCAAGCCTTTTTCTTGGCCACTCCGAGTCAACCAAGCTTGTGAGCAGAGTCTTGTTGAGTCTGGATGGGTACTCAGCCAAGTCTTGGGCCAACACTCATGAGTCTCAGGCTCAAACTTCCAAGTCTAGAGCTGGGACTCTTGAACTGCACCAAAAATGCCTAGCTACAGCTTTTAAGTGAAAAATCATCATTTTTTCTAGTTTTCGATCGTATTCGCCCATTTCACCCAACAAATCATTGACCTAGCAAGAAGATGATTTGATAGGAGAATTTTTGAGGATTGAAAGTTGATCGAATCAACAAACAAGTAGCTATAGTTCAAACTATGAGATGTATAGTATTGAGGATGCAACCATACATAAGGAGTAGTGGCTTTAATTTTGTTATCTTTGAGGGCCTTCACTCAACAAACCAAGGCAAAGACAAATAAGGTCATTATTGCACAAGAAAATCTCTGTTAGATGGTGTAAATTTCATCGCAAGGATACATTGGAGTTGAAACAATTTGTCGTTTGTTAACTCTCATAGATAGTTAGTTCCTCTGTGCTTAGACGAATTGATCAAACCTATGGATTCAGCCACTCAATTAAGAAGAATAGACTTCTAGACAACCAAAGAAACTAGTCGCAATATTCCTACATATCAACAAATTCCGGCAACATCCAACATGTTAGGAAAATTGATGAAGAGCAGGTGCAGCTAGCATTTGACTTGCATTAAACAACTCACTACTTCAACCAAAAAAATAACATAAACAACTCTAATATATCACTGCTATACTGCTATCTTAATTTCGAAATATTCTTATTCAATATTAATTAAAGGAGGCTTGACTGCTATCCCCAAAACATGGCCCCTGCCATTCCACTGTACCCGTCCCTAATCGTTGAACAAATTTTGGTGAATTTTCTATTTAAAAAAAATTAAACCACAGCTAAAGCTACAACTATGGTAAAGCTACAACTATGTAATATCTTTTAAAACTTTTATATTAATACAATTCTTGACTTCAGCCCATTGTTTATAAAAACCAAAAAAAACCCGGTTGTCAAACATTAAGTAAAATAATGCAATCCTCAGTAATACCAGAAGATTACTTGGTGACAAAAGTTCAAAACATGTGCAACCAGGCCCTTCCTGCTTTGGGAGTGTACAATCACTTCCTCTTATTCTGGGGATCCACTTTTACACTGCTATCTCTATTTTTACCTGTCCCAAAGCTGTAAATATCAGTGAAGATGGTTTTTGCCAGCTTCACAAAGTGATATTCTTGTGGTTGTAATGTCATCGAAGGAGCCCTTATCAATATTGACTCCATTATTTGGTAATGTTTTTTTTTCAATTTAACTGAGAACTGGCAAAGACATACGGTAAATAAAATCACCATATTCAAGTTTATAAACCATGAACAACAAAACTATATATTTTTGCATGTTTACAGCACACCCTCAAGTAACCCAGGTGCTTTAGAATCTTTAAAGAATATCCAATTGTTTGGATGGTGATTTCTGGTGACGAGGCCGGATCCTTCTGCTATCTTTCTTCATTCTTCTTGTTTGAGCCATTTGGGATATATTCCACCTAGAAGTATTATAAAATTAGTTTGGAGTCAATATGTTTGTGCAACTCTTCATGAATGCAAACCCAACAAAGAAAACCTATCTAATTCATCATCTATAGTCTTTGCAGATAAGAAAGGTATGATAAGTACCATTCATTGGTATGAACTACACAAAAAAAAGCTATTCACATAAGCAAATGTATCCCTTAAAAATGTGTGCATTATGTGAAACTACTTTGAGGCCCATACAACTGCCAAAAAAATTCGAAAGCCAAAAGGTATGACAAGTATCATTCATTGGTATGAACTACACAAAAAAAATGCTATTCACATAAGCAAATGTATCCGTTAAAAAATGTGTGCATTATGTGAAACTATTTTGAGGCCCATACAACTGCAAAACAAAATTCAAAAGCCAAAAGGTATGATAAGTACCATTCATTGGTATGAACTACACAAAAAAAATGCTATTCACATAAGCAAATGTATCCGTTAAAAAATGTGTGCATTATGCGAAACTATTTTGAGGCCCATACAACTGCTAAAAAATTCAAAAGCCTCTGTAAACAGCATTCACATACCAGTACTGGTTGTAGAACCAAACCGAGTCTGCTGCCACAGATGTTCCATCCTGGTTGCGATTCCAATAATAGTAGGCATGGGTGCGGTTCTTAATCTCCAGCATAGCATGGCCAAAACTGGCCTCACGGAAAGCTGAATATGCAGGTTGTGGTTCTGTAAATCTGTATAAATTCACCACTTTAAAATGAGCAAAGCATTTACTCAACAGGACAGAACGTACAATACTAACAAGCTAGTACAATTCAAGAGAATAATATTAGTAGTATAATTAAGAGAAAGTGGTTAGTAGGGCACTTTCATGGCAGATTCACTTGGAAGACAATACCGTACCATGTTTTGGGGCGGAAGGTTTGTTTAATATTTTGAAGTATTATTGTGGGTGCAAGATACGAATATCTTTGAATTGTAACAAAGAGGAAACTTGGTCTATAGTTTGACAGACCTTTTTAATCTGTGGTTTAGAATATTAGTTTTTTTTTCCAAAATTTGTGAAAAGTTGATAATATTGTAATAATTTTTAATGTCTAAATAATATGAAAAATAATGTAGCAGATATATTTGTATGCATTTAATATATATAAATAATTTAAGTATATTTTAAATTTTAGTATAGTCTTCAATCTTAAAATTTAAATTATGATATTGCTATTTATTTATATTAAAATTTGATTAAATGTTGTTTGCATTTATATTATTGTGATTGATGGATACACATTAATTATATTGTAAATATACATCTAACATGATATAAATATTTCTTAGTGTTTATTGTAAGATATTGAAATTATTCAAACAACATGAACATTTATTATTGTATAAAATGATTAATTAGTTGTATTAAAAAAACACAAATACTTTTTTAAAATTAAAACAAATATAAATAAAAATTATTTAGTGTTCCAAAGAACTTTAGGACAGGCAGAACAAGGGCCTAAGTTTGGGGATGGTGGGGGACAAAACCACACACACACATATATATATATAAAACTTGAATTACTAGTTATAAAAAGATGTTTAAGAATCACATTTCAAATGAAACTTTGGCAAATTACTATTAATAAAATAGCAAAATTTTGCAAATACTAAATACTAAAATTTTAAATACTTGAATACTAAATAAAATTTGACAAATGAAAATGTCAAATTAGAGATTTCTACTATATTGAAAATATCATAAAGATGATTACAATGAGCAGCATGATATCAAAATAAGTATAAAATGTCAAAATGTAGTGAAGGAGGCCTCTAATCATCCCCAAAGGCAAACTCCTCATCATTGGAACCTCTTCCTCTTCTTTTTCTCGCTTCTTGTCACTTGCAAAAGCTCAATCTTTCTCCTCAACTCCTTCACTCACTCTTTTCTCTCCTCTTCAGTTAGCTGTTGGAAAAATCTGAAAACCGAATGTGAGAAAAAGAGGATTTTTAATTGTTAGTCCCTGCCTTATAAGGAGACTTATGTTTTCACCTGTCTTATGCCAATTAATTTTTCGAAAAATGTGAATACATAGTCTAAACTAAAGTGTTTGCCAATATTTTTTATTAAAGTCAAATCTTCCATTATTCAATATTTTTTTTGATTGGCCCTTTCAATTTTCCTAGGGGTTTTAAACATTTTTATAAGAAAAAATTACAAAATTTTGGCCCATCATTTCCTGGGCAATGTATGTACAGGGTGAGTTAATGTTGAGTTGTCTTCTGCAGGTGTACGTTGCACATTTTTCCAAATGACAGAAACTGGCCTTTTCCTTTCCCGCTTTCCTCGCCATGGGTTGATTATGAGCTTTTCACTTTCATAGTTTACAGGTTTGTTGCTTTGCTACTGCATACATTGACAATATAGCATATAAATGAAGTATTTCATACCATAATAGGTATGAGTAGTTGTTGTGCTTCTTTTAGAAGAGTTAGAAAGATTTATTTCTTTCTCCATCATATTGACATTTTGCTCCTGTTTATGTCATTTAAAATTTTGTCTTTCTTCTTTTCTTTCTTGTGATTTTAGTGGTAAAGAGAGTTATATTTCTGCAATTATGAAAATGGGTTCCTTTTCTCTACTACTGCATTTGGACATATTTTTACGCTGATAGCCCTTGCCTCATCTTTTTTTTTCCTTTGTATTTTGGTGTTGAATGATAGCCCCCATGGATTTGCCACTGAGCTGTACCAGAATGTGTATTTTAGGGTTGCAGAAATTGTTGTTTCTCTCTCTTATTGTCTACCCAACATCATAGATTTTGTGTTGTTGTCTAAGAAATGAATGAATGAATGGGGATTATAATGGCCCATTTTGCTATTGCATTTTGTGTTGGTTATTGAACCTTTTTCCCCTCCTAACAATCGCAATTGCGTGTGCACAGAGTTTTTCACAAACAATAGTAAAAAACAACGAATAAAAGACTTACCCAAATCAAATAGAATATCAGCAACAACTTTGAGAACTGGGTCATTGTCATCCTTGCTTTTCTTCTGCCTAAGAATACTCCTACAATTTTCCCAACCCTAAATTTCACGACTGTTATTGATTTCAATGTTGCAATAGCTAGGATTTCTCTTACAGAGGTGTATCTAGCAACTGGAGCAAAGGTTTCTTCATAATCAATTCCCTCCTGAGAGAATCCTTTGGCTACGAATCTAGCCTTATATTTTTCAATGCTACCGTCAGCAACATGCTTGATTTTAAATATCCACTTAGAAGAAACAACAGATTTTCCCTCAAGCCTTGGAACAATTTCCCAAACATCATTCTTAATAATAAATTGGTATTCTTCTGTCATAGCATCCTTCCAATCTGTATGTTTAATAGCATCTGAAACATTGGTTGGTTCTGATTTAGATAAATCACTCATGTTTGCAGCATAGCTAGAGAATCTTTTGGGTCTTTTGCTTTCTCTGAAGGTTCCTTCTGGTGCAGAGAAGTCCCGTGCTTCTTCTATAGTCTCAGAGGCCCAAAGTGGTCTTTTCTTAGGATTTTGAGTTTCCTCAAGATTAAGATTTTGAATTTCACCTTCAATTTCTTCAATGTTCTCCCTCTGAAACTCAGGTTCATTATTTTCTTCAGAACTAGGTATATGTGAAGGATCTTCAAAACTTAGGGCTCTTTTGAATGCTAAATCTTCTTCAAATATTACATCCCTACTAAGTTCAATGTTTTTCTGACCAGGTATGTAAACTCTATATGCTTTGGATGTTTCACTGTATCTAACAAAAATACCTCTTCTGCCTGAAGGTTCAAGTTTAGTTCTTTTCTCTTTAGGAATATGAATGTAAATAGGACACCCAAATATTATAAGATGATTGATATTTGGTTTAGAATTAGAGAAGACTTCCTCAGGAGTTTTATCTCCGAGGTGGGAGTGAGGGCATATGTTTTGAATATAGACAACAGTACATGTGGCTTCTGCACAAAGATAGGATCCTAAATTTTGGTCAAGTAGCATAGCTTTTGCAGCTTCCACAATTGTCCTATTCTTTCTTTCTGCTACCCCATTTTGCTGAGGATTGTAAGGAACAATACACTCCCTCTTAATCCCTGCTTCTTTACAAAAATCTTTAAACAAATCTGAAGTATATTCCCCTCCATTATCAGTCCTAAGAGTTTTAATTTTGTGTCCTGATAGATTTTCAGTTAAGGATTTGAATTCTTTAAATCTTTTAAGGATTTTTTCTGATTCTTTATATTTCAAGAAGTAAATCCATGTCTTCCTAGAGAAGTCATCCATAAAGAGTACATAGTACAAAAATCCTCTGAGAGAAGGAACAGACATAGGTCCACATAAATCTGAGTGGACTAATTCTAAAACATTGTTAGTTTTTCTAGTGCTATTTTAAAATGGACTTTTGGTGTTCTTACCTAGTGCACATCCTTTGCATATGCTTGAATGATCTTTGTTCAACTTAGGTAAACCAGTAACCATTTTCTCCATAGTTGATAAGGCTTTGAAGTTTAGGTGCCCTAACCTTCTATGCCATACTTCATTTATATTTGCAGCTTCATGAACTAAGGCTTGAATAGGTTCCAAACATAGTGAAGAGCACACAATTATACTAAGAGGGGGGGTGAATCAGTATAATTACTAAATTTTTTTAATCAAAAATAACTTCGAATACTCAAATAAACAATTATGCACATGAACACAATATTTACGTGGAAACCCAATATGGGAGAAAACCACAAAATAATTTGTTTTTATATAAACTTGTTCTTTTACAAAGATTTGTAGGCTCCAACCTACTAGAAGCTCCAACCCCTATGTTTATGAGCATCGACTCACTGGAAGCTCCAACTCCCACACTTCGCAGGCACCGACCTATTGGAAGCACCAACTCCCACTGCTGTCTTCATGAGCACCAACCCACTGCACATAAATCTGTTTTTCCACCTTGTCAATGTTGCTTTCTCAACTGATGATGGATGCTTTAATATCTTTTAATTTCAGCACATACACCTTTATTCCAAAGTCAGCCTTTACTAAATATATAATATTTATTTTAGTAAGGATATTTAAATGTAATTTTCTTTATTGACACCACATTGTATATTTATATATATCAAATTTTATTCTGATTATATATATTTTCAATCAGTTCTTCATTCTCTTCTATCCACACAAACTGCCTTTAAATTTTCTTTTTATTCTTTCTCACCGCTGACTTGTTTCTGTTCAAATAAAAGACTTATTATATATATATTCTCATTTCAAAGAAACGATATGTCTCTTTGAGAAAGGACACGGTACTTAATGTGAGACATGCCTCTCCATTGTGACTTTTAGTTTCGATTAATAATATTAATCAGCTTAATATTATTATTATATTATGTCTTTCACGTTGCTCCATTTCCATACCCGTAAACACCTTGCATCGTGTCAAGTTACGGTACAAATAGTTTTTAAAAACACCTTTACTATCAGCCGCACTTCCTCTTAATTATTTATTGCTGACTTTATATAATCGCTGTTTATCAAGACGTTTGTCTTTAACTTATTGTTATGAACTTAATCGCATCTTTTGAAAATTTGAAGATGCCATCACTTGTTTTATCTTATTTCTAGACGCATCTTACGCATCCTTCCATATTGACTGGGATGTATTTGTATTTATGCTGTGAACGTGTCTTCTAAAGTGGCCGCTGTCATAAATAAACAGATTTTATCGCGTGTTCTAAATGTTTGAGAACTCTGATTTTTCTTATCTTCTATTTCATGTATATTCTCCTCCGCACATTCTGTTCATGAGCTATCGACATATCCTTGTTAACGCTGATTTATTATTTTTGCTGTTTGTACGATATAAGCAAATCACTTTTATGATATATGCTGACTTGTTTCCTTTCACAACCGCTGATGTGTACAAACTGCTGCCCATTTGATGTAGCATATTAGCATATTAGCATATGCTCAATAAACAAATTGTTACTGCTATATAAGTAGAATTCTGTATAGTATTGCTGCTGTTCATAATGTAGCATATTAGCATATTAGCATATGCTCAATAAATCGTTACTGCTGTATATTCAGACATTAACTTTTATTTTGCTTTATATTTAGACATTAACTTCTTTGTTCATCAATCGATCAATGCCTTTATTATGTCATCGATTTTTGACTTTGACATCAATGACAATATTTCCATCACATAGTTCATACAGGTATCCCTTCCTTTGACCAATCAATTTTGATTTCTTAATAGAAGAGTTTTTAGGCCAGGTCATTACCTTTCCATCCATAAATGCTACCTTATATCCATCATCCTTAAGTGCTGTGACAAAAATTAGGTTCCTCTTAATTCTGGGTACATATAGTTCTCTTTTGAGGTGTAAGGAGATGCCTGATTTTAGTTTTAAGGTGCAGCTTCTGACTCCTTTGACTGGATGTGCAGAACCATCACCTATGGTAACTTCTTCATCGGTTTCCTCCGTCATTGAATCCAATACTTCTTTATAGCCCGTAATGTGTCTGGATGATCCACTATCAATTACCCAAGAGTTGAGTTCGCTAGATACATCATTTGATAGTGCTGAATACAGTACATAATTTTCAGGATCATAGTCTTCTTTTGTCTTAGTTACCTCTGTGAAATTTACTTTCTGGTTCGTATTCTCAAGGCAGTCTGACTTATAATGTCCAAGTTTCTCACATTTGAAGCATTTGACTTTAGATATGTCCCTCTTGAATTTGTTATTGCCTTGAGGGGCCTTCTTCTTCTTAAAGTGTTTCTTCTTTCCTTTGTAGGAATTTGTGTTGAGAACATGAAGTTCTTCATCTCCAGTTTTCGATTTCAGTCCTTTCTTAAGTTGCCTAGATTCTTCTTGAAGGCAGTCTCCTTAAAGTTTGTTGAAGTCTGGGAGTTTGTCTCTAGCACTTATTCCTCGTGAGAATGTTTCCCATGAATTTGGTAACCCATCTATAGCCATAAGTGACAGCTCTTTGTCTTCAATTATGGTCCCTATACTTGCAAGTTCATCTCTTAGACTAGCCACCCTTAGGAAGTATGAATTCATAGATTCTCCCTTCCTTATTTTTATATGATTTAGTTAACTTTTTAGTGCAAGGGTTCTAGTTGCATTGTCAACCTCATGTGCATTTATTAATGCACTCATCATATTAAATGCTGTCTGATGTTTCATTAGCATAGGTACTATTTCATTTTTAACTCCATCTAATATGATTTTCATGGCTTTCTTGTTTCCTTTATTCCAGATAGTTTTATGAGGATCAGCATCAGGTTGCTTGGATTCCTTATCAACAAACTGTATTACATCATTGTCTTCAAGAGCCATCATAATTCTGAATTTCCATGCAACGAAGTGTTCTTTTCCATCAAACTTGTCTTCGGGTCTGATTGCGTTGGCCATTGAAGGTAGAAGGATGTTGCTTAGATATTTTCAAATCTGATTGTCAATTTGCAGAGCCTAGGTTCGACAACTTGGCTCTGATACCATGTAAGTTTTCTGCAAATTCTGATAATTAGAGTGCTGATGAAGTACTTATGATTTACTGCAACTAACCTTAAGATATTATGGACTGAATATATTCGATCCTTGAGGCTGAAAATAAATTCTGGAAACTGTTATTAGTTCTGCAAGTAGATCGCCTAGGGCTGAATGCTGAAGGAGCAAACTTGTGTGATTTGTGTGCCTTCTATCTACAAACACACCCCTACCTTATACATAACCCAAGGGTCTTGACCTTTCAACAAGGACACCCTTTCCTAGGTCGGCCTTTTCCAAATCATGTCCCTTCCTCAAGAAATCGGTGCTCATTCTGTTTGACTAATGGTTAGTGGTTAACTAACCACATTAGTCAATAATAGGTGTAACAAGACCCATAGAAAATTGCCGATTATTTCTAGAAGAAGTATAATGATTCTAAGTCCATATTATAAGGTTATTCATGCACCCGGTTCAGACTGTTCTGATAAATCAGAATATTTATATTGTTAGGTTATCAGGAATTAACAACAACACCCACCATCATATAAATTTATCATTAATTTTAACAATACCTTCCCTAAACTATTATGTATAAAGTAATAGAAATAAATATTTGAAATACTATTACTCATACATATTCATACAATTAGTTTTATTATAATTTAATTTGATCTTTGGTCAAAACTTTATGATAATTAATCTTCCATAACATATTATACACATAAAGCAATGAAAAGAAAAGTTTAAATAAAATAGTATCCAACATACTCTCCAGCAAGCCCTTCTATGTTCCCACCATCACCAATGGTTATATAGACAGGGGCAGACGTGTCTTTAATGGGCAAACAATCTCCATTTGTAATATTGTATGCTATATTTGAAAACCTATGCTGCAAAACCAATTAAAGACAAACATAATTGGGTTACAACAAAAGTTTTTGATAGCATAAGAAACTAAAAGATTTAGTAGATCGTAATATAATTAAAGGTTATAATTTCAAAAATTTAGAAAATGAAACTTTGGTAGGCTTGTATTTGGCTTAAACTTGGGATGCGGAAAAACTTGGTATAAATTTTTCATATTAAAACACACACAAATTGGTAAAATAATATTAATAAACTTGTATACGACTAAATTTACAAAGGTTATAAATAAATTGTCCATTTACAGATAAAAAATCAAGTTCAATTCACATCATATTGTCATATAATTATAAATTTCATATCAAATTTCATCTTCACAAAACATAGACCCATAACAAATTTTACCTTTTCCTTTTTAAAACCAAAACAAGGTTTAATGTGTCAAGGAGCAATGGTACCCCCACCACCAAACCCAAATTAAAGCCTTTGAGGCCTTCATGGTGTATGAAAATTTCAAATGAAGCTGAAAACTCACTAAAATTGAAAGATTCTCATTCCAAATTGCACAAATGCACCTAGAAACAATTGTGAGCTCTTTAAATTTTGTACCAGCCAGTTTTCTTGTAGGCTTGTGAGTTCCAAGTTTTTAGGCAATTTTTGGCAAGCCCTCACCAACAATTTTTTTGGCGAGTTACTTACCCTTTTAGGAGCATTAGTACTTGTCAATTTTTTTAAATCAATGATTCAAATGCCATACTACTACTATTTTTTATTTATCTTCCTTTCATTTTATTTTGTTTACAAGATCTTGTTGTCAATATTTCATTGATATGGTTTTTGTTCAGATTAAGGGATTAGTTTTTTTATCAAAGTTTAAATGATGATCAAGGTTGAATTCAAAAAGCAATATAGCTAGAATTTCCATTACTCAGTGTGGAATCACACATGGTTAAAACAATCTTCCATGGGATTGAATCATTGACTATGAAAATCAAGACTATAATGAAACTTCAATAAACCAAAGATTTAATCAAAGAAACCTTAGGAAATTAAAAAGCACTAAAAATTAATGAAAATGGAGAAAAATATCAATTGATCTTTAGGACACATGTAATGTCCCAAGGAGATTTATACCATTTTTTGTTGTTGTTTGCGTTTACACCTTTATTTCCACTCAGTTTCTTTCAACAGTAGGACTCAATATTTATTGCTGGTTCATTGCATGATTGAACTCTTTTAACATTGCATACATATATAGATATCAAAGTGTCCATGACATTCAGACAAAGCAAATGCAACATATGACATTCTTTACAGAGCTTTTCCTTCCGTGTATATTGCAGTTGAAATAGATTACAGAGATTTCTCCACAAAAAATATTGTTCAATATAAGTCTGCGACAAAACACAGAATTAAATAGCTTATTTGCTGACCTTTATAACAGCAGGATTGGTGCTACCCACAATGTTGATAAATAAAAATATCTCTGTGATGTCAGAGACTGCTGGAAAATACAATCGCCCAGCCAAATGAATGCTACACGTCTGTTATAATTCCACGATCTGCACATTTTCTATGAGTGGCTCATTCCAGCAAATATAGAGATCAACTCAGCAAATGCCTCCAAGATAGATGAGGTCAACTCGTAGATGGTTCCACATCCAGCATATGAAGACTATACTTGCCAATATGATTGTGTCTATTGCTTGGAGGAGTGCTCTTCTACTTGTTGTGAGGTTTTCACACCATCGCCCCATTGCAAATGGGAACCCCCTTATTTCGCTTTGGCAGTAGGAGTAGTGGTCTTAGTTGGTGGCAATTTTCAAGTCTCCAAGTTTGCGAGATGAGTTTGAGCAATTTTGGCTTGTTGGAGTCAAGTCAGTCAGGGATATGGGTGAGAGTTGGGCCAAGCTAGCCAAGGATATGGAGTTGAAATGAAGGAGTTTGTGATAAAATGAGCTAGACTCTTTTGAAAATCCTTGTTCTGGTTTCAATTCCATCTTAGAAAGTCAAGAACAGTTATGGGACATAATGCTAATGGAGACGTGTTGAATCCTGAAATTTGGCTAAGTCTGGAATTTTTTAGAAACTTCCAAAATCTAAAATCTTTATTATAACTCCTATGGACCAGAAAACACTCTCAAACACCCTGACAGTATTTAAATGTAACTTATACTTAAATGTCATATTTTATATAAATTATTTCGCCCTCCAAGCTAAAAATTGAAGTGAAAGTTGGGAGTCTTAACTAGCCATGCGGGTGTCAGAATTCCCAAGATCTTGGAAATCCTGCCCTTGTAAATTCCCAAGAACATGAAATCTCTGCCCTACCTTATGCCAGATTTTGATTGAGTTTTCATTACCCAGATGATCAAAAGGGTAAAAATGATGTTTGAAGAGGCAAGATTGATGAAAATGCAAGAAGGACCAAGTTGGTGAGTGAATGAAGAGGAAATACAACTCGAAATTGGGTTAGAATTCGCAAGATCTTGGGATTTCCGCCATAAAAATGCAATGCATTTCAAGGTGAAACTAGATTGGAATCCCTTATATGGATTTGAAGAGATGGAGAATGGTAGAGTTTGAACAAAATGTGAAACGAGAAAAGGGGCGGAATTTTTTATAACTTGGGAATTCCATTCCCAAGATCCCAAAATCTCTGCCATATAGGCTCTTGAGCGGAATTTTTACAAACTTGGGAATTTCAATCCCAAGATCCCAAAATCTCCACCATCTCTCCAAGTTAGAATCCAACAAGGTAAAGGCGGGGAACAAAGGTTGCAATTCTACATTATGATTTTGAAATACAAAAAGAGGGCCAAATACACAAACAAAAAATGATGGATAAGACTCTAGAAAGGGGGTGGAACTTTTCATAGCCTGAGAATTTTATTCCAAACTCCCCCAAATCTCTATCCCTGACATGAAAGGGCACTCAATGCAAAATGAGAAATCAATTGAAGTAATGAGAAAATCAAAAGAAAAATAAAAATAGGATTTCATGTACTGCTGGGCGAATTGGATTAAATGATAAATTTTAATTTTATTTTATTTTCCAATGGAGAGAGGAGGTCGATCCTTTAAGAGGAATTCCAATTGTTCAAACAAATTAATTTCATTGGACAAATACAGCAGCAAGTCAGCCCAACTAGGAGACATACCCCCTTGATCTTGTAGTCGCCTATATAAAGGAGGAGATAACATTTCATTTCACCATCAAAACAAACAGATCGACCTCCTCTTGGGCAATGATTTCTTACCACATAAAGGCAGCGATTCCTCTATACTTAAAGCCAGCAATTTTAGCAATAACAAGGATGAACTTGAAGACATCTTGAAAGACAAATTTCTGATTTTGTCAAATCAGAATTCAGAACTTGCAAAAGGAGGTGAGCTGGGCTTGGAAGGAAGGAAAACTCAGAATTCAAAACTTGCAAAAGAAGGGAAATCTGGGTTGAAACAAGAAAATCAGACCTTAGGAAAATCCTTATTCTTGAACAAGTTGGTTGATTTAAAGAAAATCTAACGGCAATTTCATATCATATAAGCTTGCAGATTTCCTTAGCATTGTTTATACTTAGCATTTTGTGAGCTTAATGCGATTTCTCTTTTGTTTTTGCAAGTTAAATATGGAGCAAGGAGATGTTTAAAGAGCGAAAGATGGTGGCAAAGTCAGGCTCAAAAAAATTCAAGCAAGAAGATAGTTTGAGGTCAAGGCTCAAAGTTGAAAGTGCAAATTCAAAGAACAAGATCACGATGGAGTTCAAAAACAAAAGAACAAATCTCCAAGCCTACAAGTGAGAGAAAATATTCAAAACTTGAATTCCCTCCGGATATCCAAGTTCACTTTGAAAGATCCAGCTACATGAAAGATTTCATCACCAAGAAGATCATGGCAAATAAATTCAAGATTTCCAAAACCGACAAGTGCAATAAGAAGATTTCCAAATGGAAGACAATGGAGGAAACTTGAGAAGATGAAGTAATTTGGGAGTATGCCATCACGATTGAAGGCTTGATAATGTTGAGTACCAAGAGATATTTTCTCATCACCAAAGAATTGATCAAATATATGAGATAAGGATGTTGAGGTGGTGCCCACTTGTCTTCAACCAATCAGAAGGATCCAGTTGTAGGTGTTCAAGCACATTGAATCATATTATGCCAAATGTGCATGTGGAAGGCATCTCGTGCCTCTACCTTACCTATTTTTTCATTGTCTTTCAAAAGCATTGTAATTTTCTTATCGGTCCACAAGGTAGCCCCATCATGTAATTGGATGATGGTGGTGACAACCCTAATTAGGCTTTGTAATGGGTAAATCTTGGCCCTTGATATTGGATTGATCTTGGCCATTCATTGTAATTGAAGAACTATAAAAGCCTAAAGGACAAGGCTTTCCCATTTGCAACAGTTAGTATTACAGTAGAGTAGGAGAGGAGACTTGTTGAAATTGTTTCCATAATACTATCAAAATAATTATTGATTCATTGATGGTCTTCATGATCCAGGTGGATCAAGAAGACCTAAATATTTCAGTCTCATAATCTCACAAAACCGACGTCATTGTGAAGAGCTCGGAAAACTGAACCCAACACAACTTGAACGAAGTCGAAAGAAGCTCATATGCAAAAGCTATGCATGGTCAAAGTTTTGGTCAAACTAGCAAACTAGGGGACCAAGAAAAAGGCAAAAAATTGATTGTCCCCAAACTAGTAAAAAAATGACACCCAGTCGTAGTACTCGTCGCATTGGTTCCGGAACTATATTCGGTTTCAAAAACGGACTTTGTATGTGAAAGTTACAGCCAATCAAAGTTGTGCAGTTAAAGGTTGACTAGTGATGACGTCAACATGATGTCGAAAGGCTGGTGACGTGGCACCTCTTGGTGAAGTGGCAGATGATTGACACGACACTGAGTGAGCAATTTGACTGAGTGACATGGACCAGTTGTGCTGTGACATGTGGCATATAATTGACGAATCTAATAATGCCACATGGCATTGAGTTGGTAGGTTGGTTATTGTCTTTACCAAAAACTAGTTGGATATGGGGGTCGAACACCCAACCTCCTTCCTCCTTTCTATTTTACTCTACCATTACAGTATCCACTCGTATGTTAACAAAGTTGGTAGCATTTCGCTTTTATTAAGTATATTGCGCAGATAAGACAAAATGAAGTTAGTGGGGGTCGAACCCCTGACCCCCATCTCACCATTCCTCCCATTTGCCAACATGCCATGCACGTGATTTGTTAAAACAACCAAACAATAACGTATTTAAAGGATGTCAAATGCGGGATAAAGACAAAAATGAAGGCCGAGTTTCCCCTCCATACATTAAACAAACTTTGTAATTGGTTAAACCTTTGAGCCCGAAAATAGATAGGGGAAAAGGGTAGTTTATTATTTTGTTTAAAGGGAGGTTATTTTGTTATTATATGGTTTTCACCCCAATTTAGTCAATTTTGTGTATAAAAAGGGGTTAAGAGTTTTGTAAGGGGAGGCTCCTTTTGTTAAGAATTTGTAAAGGTATTCCAAGCGGGGGAATTTGGTAAAGAATTCTTGGAGAGAATTATTGTAAAGAGGGAGAATTTTCTTATGGAGAGAAAATTGTAAAGAGGGAGACTATGAACAAGGTTAAACTTGGATGTTTTAATAAGGCATTTTGAGCCTAGCGACATTTATAAAGCAGTCCCTGAATTGAGAAGCGGACCTGGAGACGTAGTCCTCAAGGACAAACTCTGTTACCAACTGTTTGTGTTTCTCTCCCATCTCTTTCTTGTTCTCTCATTTCTTTCAGTTTTATGTTCTCTCGTGAATGTTATCTTAGATAGCTGATTTAAAGTGTTTAAAGAATCTCTCAGTTTCAATAATCTCAATAGTTGAAATACATAACCACGCATTACTATTGCGATCAAGGATTTAAATCTGTAATTGGATTAAGTTTGGGAAACTTTAATATCCTAGTTTATAGATCAAGTTTGGTATCGGAGCAGGCTAACAGGAAAATTGCAAGTGGTGAATGTTAACCGGGTTGGGATTAAAGCGAGGAGAAGGTACACTTGAAGAATTTAATCCGAAGATCAGTTCGAGGCGAGTCACTCAAAGATCAAACATGGCACAACAAGGAGAAGAAAAGACTCTGATTCCTAGTTCTGAAATCTTCAACAATGAAGTATTTCGCAAAATGTTCTTGGACATGAAGATGATGATAGAAGAGGTGTATAGAGATTGATAGAGAGAAAAGGAGAGAAAGGATATAAAGAAGAAGGAAGTTGAATCCTTGTTGAAAGAAGACAAAGGTAAAGGAGTAGGAGGTGGTTGTGACCCTCCTGAACCTCCATCCCCATCTTCTTCATCCTCTTCATCTTCTTCATCTACTTCTAAAAAGAAACAACCTGTGCAAACACCTTTGTTAAAACTGGATGTTAAATTTGAGTTGCCTATATATAATGGTGAATTGGATGTGGAAAAACTGGAAAACTGGATTAAGCAAATCGAAGTGTATTGCAGGGTTCAACAGATCTTGGATGAATCCTCCAAAATCCAACTACCTACTCTTTGAATGGGAGGCACTACATTGGTTTGGTGGGAGAGTAAAATTTAACATGATCTTTCTACGCATGGTAAAATCATTTCATCTTGGTATGAATTTACTTCTTTAAAGAAACAATTTTGTCCTTTGAGTTATATGCAACAAGTTGTTATGGACTGGCAAAACCTAAGAAAGGGAAAGGAAAAATGGTGCAAGAGTATACACAGTGTTGGCATCACCAACCGGTAAGCTCTCTACCGGTCCAAGTGTTGTCATTGATTGGCAAAAGAGGATAGAGATTTGTTGTCTCTATTATAGAGGGGACTCTTCATCAAGAGAGGCTGTGGAACCGGTCACTACACTAAGCATCAGCAAACCGAATGGAGCACTTAGCAGAGAAGAGTGTGTCCTAGTATCAACCAAGGACTGACCTCAACCGGTATAGACAAGCCCAAATAAAAGCATATCCAACTAATGTCTATAAACAATGCAGCCGATAATCTGCCACACCAAGGGCATGTACCCGGTAGGCCAAGAAAGAGACGTTCTAAGACTCTTACCTGTTTATAGCATGAAGAACTCAACCGATATATTATAAGACTCCGGTATGAACCGATGAAGTTATAGTCAACTGTCTGTTCCAACCAACTCTTCTTGACCGGGATTTATTGCAGTAAATCTGAGTGATCTTGAGTTGTCTTGGTGATCGGTTTGAGGCGCAGATAAATGATTTAAAGCCGGAATCAATGGTTTCTTGAGGCGCGACTGAAGGATTTAAAGTAGGATTCAATGGCTTTAAATCGAAGTGTTATCTCTTGTGAAGAAAGGTTGCCTGACACGCAACTATTGTTTTCTTCATGTAGTGGATGAAGCCAGAGCTTGCATCGGATGCTTGCTCAGAGAACAAACACTTCACTAAGTGATGGATTTGTTGGATCTCACGATTAGGTCATGCATTTGAGGTACAGTCAGGGCAACAAAACTGAATATATTGTTATGACTGTTGAGAAGAAGAATTGCCTTCATTCTGCTGGGAAAAAGAGTGAACCTATATGATACAGTAGCAAGGGTTAGAGAAAATCGACAAAGAGATAATAGGTTGTGCAAGGGAGCACAACAATAGTTGAGAATACTCCTGTGTTAACCGGTGATAATTCTCAGTAGAGCACAAATAGAGATCACATCTGGCTGAGCAGAGCCTTCGGTGAAGATCTTGATTTTATTGTTTTCCAGCAAACTACAGTAGACAAATCCTAGTATTTGGGTGGACTCTAATAGGTCCCTTGTATCAAAATCCCTTAACCGGGTGACATTTTTCAAGGTGTTTAAAGTCCCTTAACCGGGCAGGTCTTAACAAACCTTACTGTAACAAATCCCTTGACCGGGTCGCACTTAACAAGTGCGTTTTATCCCTTGACCGCGTAGGCTCTTAACAGGGCATACTTCAGAAGAGTACAAATATTGTGAGGTCTCCTCACACCTTGGTTTTCACCCTAACTGGGTTTCCACGTGATAAATCTGGTGTCACTTTGTGTTTGTTCACTTGCTATTTTATTTGCATAGAACTGTTTGTTTTTGTGCTGCAAGTTTACTTCACTGGATTAAAGAAAAAAAAAGTAAGATTTTTCAAAGTGCTGATTCACCCCTCTCCTCTCAGCACCGGTTGGGACTGTCACATAGGTGTTTAAGAAGAAAACACTTACTCTCGGTATCCCTCTTTATATACAAGAAACTTTATTAAAGTATATAGGTAGATTGCATTCACATTTGAAACATACAATCTCGATGTTTAGTCCATCAAACTTCAATGAAGTGTATATACAAGCAACCCATATTGAAGCAGGTGAAAGGAACATAAGTTTCAATTCAAAGAAAAAATATGTTCTTCCAAATGAAGGCAATAAGAAGGGTAAGGAGAGGAAAGTAGCTATAGTGAATAAAGAGGAGGGTTAAAAACCTACTTATTCACATTGTCAGAAGAAAGGGCACAAGGATGCGAAGTGTTGGAAATTGCATCCGGAATTACAACTAATGTGGTTTAAGAAGGATCGTAAAGGAAAGAAGAAGACTGCAACTGTTGTTCAGGATCTTGGATCGGATTCTGATGACGAAACAAAGATAATAGTTGTGGATTTGAAAGGTAAAGCTTTCGTTGATGTTGATTCTACCACTAATGTTTCATGTGCTTTTATTTCCAAAAGTCTTGTTGTTCCTGAAGATAGTAAAAGATGTGAATTGTTTCATATAAGGGTGATTTCTAAGAACACTAAGATTGACACTCTCATAGATAGTGGGTCCCAAGTTAATCTAATTTTAGAGGAAGTTGTTAAACAATTGAGATTGGAAACTAAGCCACATAAGAGATCTTATCCATTAGGTTAGGGGTGCAATGCTAACAAATTGCCGATAACGAAGCAATGTAAGTTAAGATTTGCAATAACATCTAAGTTCATAGATGAGGTTGAATTTGATGTGGTGCCACTAGACATCTGTGGGATTGTGTTGGGTAGCCCATACTTATATGATAGGAAAGCTATCTTCTATAGGGAGCATAGTAGGTATCATTTGTTTAAGGATGGAATTGAATACATTGTGAAAGCTCATCGCAAGAAGGATGATGGATCGATTGTAAACACAAGACATTTGAAAATGATTATAAATGCAAGTAGTAAACTGACTCTCATGTCTGTAGTAGTTAGTGATGATTAGGCATCATCGACAGTGGGATGCGAGGATCAGTTCCAAGCAAAGACAAGTCTTCAGCTAGTAATGGTAATAGAGGGTTTGAATGGTTCACTTTCGAATGATGTTTTTGAACAAGAGATTAAAAGTGTTGATACTTTTTCCTTTTCATCAGTTTATTCAGTGTTGTTGCTTACTTTTCTACTAGTTGGTACTATGTGGATGATAGATGTAACAATGAATACTGGTGGATTTATAGTTGAATGTGTCAACAACATTATCTCATTCTTCATTGTGTTTATAATGAGTCAGATATTTGGAATTCAAGTAGAGTGTATAGATGATAGTGGACAAGTGAGGCAAACATGCTTTCACTTAAAGTGTATGTAAAACAAACTTTTGAAGGTCCAAAAGCTTCTTAGTGGGGAGGAATGATCCAAAAACCTAAAAATTTCAGTCTCAAAATCTCACAAAACTAGTGTCATTGTCAAGAGCTTGGAAAACTGAACCCAATGCAACTTGAATGGGGTCAAAAAGAGCTCATACTCAAAAGATATGCATGGTCAAAGTTTTGGTCAAACTAGCAAACGTGTGGGCCAGGAAAAAGGCAAAAAATTGACCATCTCCAAATTGGTCAAAAAATAACACCAAGTCATAGTTCTCGTCGCGCTAATTCTAGAACTGTATTTGGTTTCAAAAATAGATTCCATATGTGAAAGTTACGACCAGTCAAAGTTTAGCGGTCAAAGCTTGACCAATGATGATGTTAGCATGATGTGGCAAGGTTGATGATGTTAATCCTAACCGGTTACTGAGAGGGGGGGTGAATCAGTAAATTTAATTTCTTTTAGATTTTTTTTGTTTCTTGTCCTGTTTATACTGAAAATATAATGAATGCTTAAATAATGAAGAACATAAATCACATGCGCAAGCCAACACAAGATATATACGTGGAAACCCTCGGTTAGAAGGAGAAAACCATAGTGGGACAAAACCCACGAACTTCACTACTGCAATAATAAAGCTGCTTAGTTAAAGGCTTACAAAGCACTGGTTAGAATGCTACCCATTAAAGGGATTTGATAGAGATCGGTTAAGATCTTGACCCTGTAAGGAGTCGCCTTGTCAAAGGACTTAAAAACATCAATAAAGATGTCAGCTGATGAAGGGATTTATACAATAGAACCTGTTAGGGTTCACCCTGATAAAGGGATTTATATGTGTTTCACACAATAAAAGAAATGATCTTCTTTGACACTTAATTTGTCAATCAGATCATACATGTTCTCTCCACTTCTGCTTGGTTGTTCAATCTCTCTCTCTCTTTCACTCTCGGTGACTGTATTCCTTCTCAGAAGACTCTGCTCTTCTTCTCTACTCTCTCTTTGCGCTCTTGATTTTCAACAACTCCTCTAATGCACGATGACCCGTATTTATAAGAATCTTCTCATTACTACACCAAACGGTGGCGCCAACCTGAACTCATCCAAAACGCTGCTGTTCTGGAAAGCGATATGAAAATCTCGCATGCTAAACTCTTGTTCAAGCCAAAAAGATTGCAAATTGATTTCTGTTCACCTCGAAATGCTTGCAGAAAAAACTCCAATTCTTCTCAAAACGCTCCGCAAAAACTAGATCGGATTATAAAGCATTGACTGGTAAATCTGCTAGTTTGAAAGAAAATCGGTGTGCTACCGGTTGAGTCATCTACCTCCTATGGTGTTCTACTAGACCGATTGGACAAGACCAGACTAGTATTAATGTGACTGGTGTAGGTACATTGTTTACCTAATAAGTCTACCGGTTCACCATTGTTGCTCTAATCTTGAGGACTGGTGTGTTTGATGTTGGCCAATGATGACAACTATGCTTTATGCTATAATGTCCCCATTTTTTTACAGGTCTTTGATCTGATGGTGCCAGGTCATTATTGTGATCCTCGTGGTCTGGCGAGGTGTTTAGAGGGTCTTTGGTGTGAACTTACTATTTATAGTAAGTCAATGGATAGTTCCGATGAGCTCAAATGAGTTAGAGGAGTTGAATGATGCTCTTGGTTTTCATTTCTGGCTTCCGGTTTGGGCTCCAAGAATCGTGGAGAGAGCGTCTATTTTTAGTAAGTCACCCTGTCAAGTTCATTCTTCATCTTTCATCATCTTGATCAATCCTGTGTAGATAGATTTCGATTCAGATGCTTCTTTAGTTGTTTTTGCAAGACGGGTGGTTTATTATTATTATTTAATTAAATTTGCTAAGGTTGCCATTTTTGTTGGTATTATATGCTGGATACCTTAGTGTTATAGCTCGTTGGAACCAGAATGAAAAGTTTTAAATCTTGGGCACAAGAAACGGGGACCTTGTGTGTCATAATTTCATGATATTGGTGAAAAAGCTTTTTTTGGAGCCAAATGAATTAATAAATTATATTATTCAATATGTGCCTAAGTATAAAAAGTGTTTTAAGTGAAAAGTGTGTGAGAGAAGACACTTTTGAATTATAAAAGAAATGCTTTGTGAAAGGAAAATCATCCATTGTTGATTTGATAAAATTTATGAAGTCTCTTGGCTATGAGAAATGGCTAGGGTTTTGAGGATTGATTCCTCTTCTGGCAATTTGAGCCATTACAGATTGATGGTGAATTTTGCAGTTGTATCTAAGATCATAGTCCAGTGTTGAAGTATACTGGATGTGTGTGAAGTTTTAATTCTACAGGCAATCTGATTCTGAATTAAATCCAATGCTAATGTATACTGGAATTCTGAGAAGTTTTTAATCTGTAGGCAAATTGGTTAATTCTCCCGGGGTTCGATTTATTGGTTTGCAGAGGATTGTTTGCTAACATTGTGAACATTGGTAAATCTGACTATTACCAAAATCTGGTTATTAATTGCTGCTGTACGGAATTATTGCTTGAGCTGTACAATTTTCTTTCAGAGCCGTACCTGTACGGAAGTACTGCTGGGGCTGTGTTGGTGTACGAAATTGGTATGTGTGCTCATTTCCTTGCACACGGTTAGCATAGAAGAGACTTCTATTGTCTCATGTCAAGGAAGAAGCAATGTGTGAAGTGCTGCGTGTACTTTCAGTGGGCTGTCGTAAGACATTTGGAGCTGTGTCTATTGTTTGGAAAGCATCATAAGCTACGAGCACGTGGAATTATCAAGTGCTCATCTATTTGAGGAATGAACTGTAATTGTAATGTGTTATTTATTTTGGAACAAAGAAATAAATATAGAGTTTATGCAGAGATTTGTATTGTTTTAGTTTAATATTTGAATTTGGAGGAAGTTATTTAAATTTGCAATTAAATTGGAGTTAGAAGTCAGTTTGCATTATAAGAGCTAGCCAAGGCTCTATACATATGCCAACAATCTTCCCCGTTGGCATTGGTGGCAAAACATATCATAACACATATCATTACTTGCCTCTCATCAGAATACTTCCCCTGTCGGGTATCATCCCGTCAACTGATACTTCCCCTGTATCTGGTTTTAATGTCCAGTCTCTTCTCTTCTGTCCATACTGACCAGTTTCTTCCAGTATCTTCCCCTTGCTCTTCCAACAATAATCTTCCCCTTTTTGCCTCCAAGGGTCAAAGGGTGTGAAATGTTGGCATCAAATGATGGTAACTGGTAAGCTTACTACCAGTACAAGTACTGTCATTGATTGGCAAAAGAGTATAGACTTGTCATCTCTACAAAGTCTAAAGATCCAAGGAGATCTATATGAAAGAAGGATGGTTTCGCCGATGGTGCCAGTATTCAAGACAGTTGTGATTGTACGCAAACACCACCGGTCACTATCCAAAGCCTTAGCCACCAGGCAATATACACAGTTAAGGAAAAGGGGATTCCAGCATCAACCGAGGATCGGGTAAGGTCCGGGTTACAAACCGGTGTAGACAAGCACAGATAAAGCAATAGCTAACTGGAATCAACAATAATACAACCGAGGACGGTGCAACCGGTAAGCCAAGCAAGGGACAACAAATCGAGGACCGTGCAACCGATAAGCCAAGGAAGGGACAGTAACAGGTCAAAGACTCTTACCTGTTTGCAGCATGTAGAACTCAACCGATATATTAATGACTCTGGTATAAACCAAGGAAGTCATAGTCAACTATCTGTTCCAACCAACTCTTTGACCAAGATTTTTTGCACTAAATTCGGAAGTCTTTGAGTTTAACTAGCGATCGGTTTGAGGTGAGTCTAGAGGATTTAAAGCCGAAATCAGTGGCTTTAAAACAAAGCGTTATCTCCTATGAAGGAAAGTTGCTTGACACGCAACAACTGCTTTCTTCATTAGACAGATAAAGCAAGGGCATGCATCGGATGCTTCTTTAAATGAACTGGTACTCCATTGAGTAATGAATCTGATAAGGATCTGTAATTAGGTCATGCATAATGAGTACAATGAGGGGGAGGACCCTATATATTCTTCTGCCTGAGGCAAATAGAAGTTGCCTTCATTCTGTCGAGTAAAAGAGTGAACCTGTATGCTGAAAATAAGCCAGGGGTGAAAAGAAGAAAGAAGTGAGAAAGAAGATTGTGTAGAGAAGCACAACAGTAGAGAACACACCTGCAACGACCGGTGATGCTTCTCAGCTGAGCACAAACAGAGATCTTATCAGGCTATGCAAAGCCAATTGTAAAAGGTCAATCTTCTATTGTTTTCTAGCAACTACAATAGTTAAATCCCAGTATTTGGGTGGACTCTAATTGGTCCGTTGTATCAAATCCCTTAACCGGGTGACATCTTGTAAGGTGTTCAAAGTCCTTTAACCAGGAAGGCACTAACCGGCCTTATTGTAACAAATGGCTTAACCGGGTTGCACCTAGAAGTGTGTTATTATCCTTTAACCGGGAAAGCTCCTAACAGGGCGTACTCCAGAAGAGTGCAAAATTTGTGAGGTCTCCTCACACCGTGGTTTTCACCCTAACCCGGTTTCCATGTGATAAATTTGGTGTCACTGTGTGTTTGTTTGCTTACTGTTATTATATGCTTAAATCTGATTGCTTTTCAGCTGTAAGTTTACTTCACCAGATGTAAAGAAAAAAAAGTTTTAGAGGTGCTGATTCACCCCTCCCCTCTCAGCACCGGTTGGGACTGTCATGAAAAACTTATAGATGAAGCCGGTTAAAGATATTCTTGTAGATATTTTTGGCGGAAACTAGGAATGGTTTCCAAGAAGCTATTACTTGGTCAAGGTTATACTTCATTGCTTGCAGAGAGACAATTAGGTTCTCCATATCCTCAATTGTCTTATAGTCTGGCTAATTGTGAAGTGTATTAGCATCATTTGTTGCTTTCTGCATCAAATCAAAAGTTGGAGCTATGTATAACTAAAATCCAATGAGATCTTGGATTCTCTTTGTATTCTCCTCGGATGTCTTTCTTGGTGTGAGAGCTAAACTGGTTAGCTCACGACTATACTTTGTTGCTGACGAAGTCTTAGGATTGAACTTTGATGTAGTGCCTTTCAGCTCTTGTGTTGTTCTAGCGGTTCTCTCTATTATATCCTTCACAAAATCTTCAAAGTCTGAAGTTTTTGTTATAATCTTCCCAGCATCTTGAATCTATTTCTTTAGTTCCCCGGTGCTGGTAGCCACAATGACTTTGAGGTCTTCAATCTAGTCATGAAGGATATTTATTCTCTTTTGTTCATAGTGATCTATAGCTACAATTTATGGATCTGTTACATCTTCTCCAATTGTTTGTGCCAAAATTTCTAGCTGATCAATCATTGGTTCTTTGTAATGTCCCCATTTTGAGCGAGCATTGGAGTTACTGGATTTAGCCTATCATTGGGTCCTTGTAGGCTAATTCTGGTGATTAGAGGACCTTGATGTGGGTTTTGGCTTGTTTTGAGGGACTTACTTTTTATAGTAAGTCAACAGTTGGTTCCGATGAGCTCAGATGAATTAAATGATGCTCTCAGTTTTTATTTTCAGCTTCCGGTTTGGGCTCCAAGATTCTTGGAGGAAGCGTCTATTTTTAGAAAGTCATTTTGTCAGGTTCATTCATCATCTTTCATCATCAGGATCACTCTTGTGCTGACATATTTTGGTTCTGATGCTTCCTTAGTCGATTTTGCAAGATGGGTGAATTATGATTATTATTTAATTAAATCGGCTAAGGTTGCCATTTTTATTGGGAATTTATTTTGGGCATCTTAGTGTTATAGCTTGTTGGAACTGGCTTGAGAAGTTTTAAATCTTTCGCTCATAAAACAAGGACCCTATGTGTCAGAATAGCATTATTTTAATGAAAGGGTCATTTTTAGCATTAAAGTGAAGGGAAATATAATAGTTTATTATATTTCAAATGTGCAACCATAAAGCAAGTGGCTTTTAAGTGAAAAGTGTCATTGAGAAGCTATGGAAAAATATTATATATACAGCCTTATGAGAATTCAAACGTCATTCATGGACTTGTGATTTTTATTGAAATTGGAGAGAGGAGAACATGGCTAGGGTATGAGGACTGATTCCTCATTTTGCAATTTGAATCATTACTTGTTAATGGTGAATTTTGCTTCTGATTTACTGGAGATTCTTTGCTGGTTAAATTAATTCAAATTTGATGCTGAAGTATATCAAATTTGAGGAGTTGTGAACAAATTCTGAATTCAGAGGTGGTTCGATTTTTCTTCCTAATGTTTATTGTGTTGAGGAGAAAACTGTTTTATCTTCTACTTGGTGTTGTGATCAATCAGAAGGCAGCATGGGGTAGCAAGAGTTGTAGACTTCACTGAAGGAAGCTGCGTTTCATCCAGAGGCTGGCGTATTTGCTCACAGCTAGCTCGTGACTCCCAAAGAGGCCGCGTCACTTTGCTAGCAAGCTGCGTTTCCTACCAAACAGACTGCGTAATTAATATTGGAGGCTGGAAATCAGTTTTATTTGATTGCGTGAATATCCAACCAGGCTGCGCTGGAATTAGAGAAGTCGCGTTCTCTTTCTTGGAGGTGGCTGAAGATTCATACAGGCTGCGTTGACTTTCCTGTATGTTATTTTTAATTCTACAACATTCATACAATTGCCAGGTGCCAATAGTTGTTGAATAATTTGATGTTTATAAGCATTGCCACTTCTATAATTTTGAATAATTGATCGTTCAAAACATATTTAGTCTGATATTATTTATGATATTTAAAAGTGTTGGGAAATTTCATTTGAAATAAACTTAAATAAAACACAAAGATACAATTATTGCAAGTAATTTCAAAAAAGGGAATTATATTTAGGAGCCAGGCAGGTTCTTTACATTCTTCATCAACATCTGCATCAGGAGCAAAATTATACAGAATATTTTTAACACTAGTGAGAACCATTTCTTGTTTCCTCTTTGTGAGTTGTTTAAACTGCCTTGTTGACATTTTGCTGATGTCAATCAATGTGTCCCCTATTGGTGGAGTTTCCATTTTCCCTTTCTTGGATTTAGGGTTTGCTGCAAAAGATAGCTTCCTTTTCGATGAAGATGAGCTTGGTACATTTGTTGGTTGTTTTTGTTCAGTGACCTTTTCTGGCTCTTCTTCTGGTTGCTTCTCTACTTCCACCTTTTCTTCTTGTTGTTGCTCTTCTTCTACCTGTTGTTTTTCTTCTTCTTCCTCAGCAACCTGTTGAACAACTTTGGCCACCTCTACTTTACCAGTATCAGTATCTTTTTCTTTAGCCATTTTTGTTGATGATCCCGCTGTTTCTTGTTCTACTGGTCGGATTGGTGTATCTTGCACACCAGTTGGGGTCTTCTCACCGGTTTTGTCCTATTCACTGGTTGTGTCCTGATCTCCGGTTTTGTCCTTCTCATTGGTTGTATCTTGTTCACCGGTAGTGAACTGTACAGGTAGGACCGTTTCCTTTGCCTGTTCACCTTGAGATGAATCCTGAGGACCTGTTGACTTTGGTGTTTCTGTAGGTACGTTTTCCGGTGCAAGTTTTTCTTGCATCTTTATTGGAGTGTTGAAGTCATGATTTTTCCATAACTGAACTATTTCTTCATACACTTCTTTTTCTTGGCCATTTATAATTTTGGCCACTTTGTCTCTAGTATCTAGGTTCAAAATTTTTGCTTCTATGACAATCTTGATTGCTTCTTCATCAAGACCTGGTTCTACCTTTTCTAGAACTTCTCTTAAGATTTTAGTATCCTTTGCTACTCCTCTCCATTTTGTTAACAGCCTTTTGTTGAGTTCAGCTGGGAAGATGGACCTGTAATCTTTTGGTCCCCGGTTGAAATCAAGAAAACTCTCTAACAGGGCTAGTTTTATCTTATCTTTATCATCAGTGCCTAAGGCACTAAATCATTTAGCAGCATTGCTAACTTTACCAAAATCTAATATCTCATCAACTATGTCATCAACAATGAGGGTTTTAGCTTTACCTTTTTTTGGAGATGCTAGAATAGTTGGTGGGGTGAGATCACCACCGGTGTCTACAATGACCGGTTTTGTTGTTGGCTTTGGTTGAACTGGTGTATCAATGCCCAGAATGCCTTTGCCTCTACCGGTGTCCTTTTCTGGTTTCACCAAGGTCTTCTAACAGTCAACTTCAGCCTAGTGTTGCTTCTCCAGAATGGCTGTCCACATTGCAACTCCTTCACGACCGTGTCAACTTCTCCAATTAGAACTTGACCAATCCTTTTTCTGATTTTAAAACTTTGTTTATATGTCTCTGCTTGATTGGTTCCTTCTTGCAGGCTCAGGTGGCTTTGCACTTCAAGCAGTGCCTTTATTCTCAACTCTTTCTCCTTTGCTATTGAGGATTTCCATCTTCCTCCAATAAGCTCTTGTAACTCTGCAGGTATTGAGCCATGAATCTCAGTAGGTGTTCTCTTGAACTTGTGTAGGCTGTATACTACAACATCTTCTATTTTCCTCGTGTCTTCATCACTTGCCAAAGTGTATCTTCGGTCAATAGTTCCCATTCTACCTATTGTCATTATGCCTTCAACCAATTCATCAATGGTTTGTTTTACAATCTTTTGTACCTCCTTCTATACCGGTTTCGCAGTCTTCTTTCTTCTTATATAGGTGGCGGTCTGCTCCATCTCAATTTATTCTAAGTCCCCTCCTTGTGATTGTTTGGTTGTAACCGACTACGCCTTCTTTTGAACTCTGGGTTGTTGCACATGACAGTCCCAACCGGTGCTGAGAGGGGAGGGGTGAATCAGCACTAGTAAAAACTTTTTCTCACTTTATCCAATGAAGTAAACTTACAGCACAAAAAGAAAATAGACTTAAGCAAATAATAGTAGTAAGTAAATAGTCACAAAGTGACACCAGATTTATCACGTGGAAACCCGGTTAGGGTAAAAACCACGGCGTGAAGAGACCTCATAAATTTTGTACTCTCCTAGAGTACGCCCTACTAAGAGTTTTCCTAGTTAAAGGATAAAAGCGCACTTGCTAGATGTGACCCGGTCAAGGGATTTATTACAATAAGGTCTGCTAGGACCTGCCTGGTTAAAGGACTTTTAAACACCTTGAAAGATGTCACCTGGTTAAGGGATTTTGATACAAGGGACCTGTTAGAGTCCACCCAAATACTGAGATTTGTCTATTGAAGTTTGCTAGAAAACAATAGAAGTGTGATCTTTACAGATGGCTTTGCTTAGCCTGATAAGATCTTTAATCTTTGCTAAACTGAGAATCAACACCAGTCTTCGCAGGTGTATTCTCATCTACTGTTGTGCTCTTTTGCACAATCTATTATCTCTCTTTCTCTATTCTCTTTTACCCTTGCTATTGTAGCACATAGGTTCACTCTTTTACTTGGCAGAATGAAGGAAACTCTTCTTCACAACAGGCATATGAATATATACAGTTTTGTTGCCCTAACTGCGCATCAAATGCATGACCTAATCCTGAGATCTTACAAGTACATCACTCAGTGAAGTAAAGGTTCACTGAACAAACATCCGATGCATGCTCTAGCTTTATCCACATCATGAAGAAAATAGCAGTTGCGTGTCAGGCAACTTTCCTCCATAGGAGATAACACCTTGATTTAAAGCCACTAAATCCGGCTTTAAATCCTTCAGTCGTGCCTTAAGTTCCTTTATCTGCGCCTCAAACAGATCACCAAGTCAACTCAAGATCACCCGGATGTACTGCAATAAATCCCGATAGACTGAGCTGGTTGGAACAGATAGTTGACTATGATGTCCTCGGTTCATACCGAAGTCTTATAATATATCCGTCCTTCCTCGGTTCATACCGGAGTCTTATAATATTTCTTTCTTGTCGCACCGGTTGCATTGTCTCGGTTATGTTATAGACACTAGTTGTATATTGCTTTTAGCTGCTCTTGTCTATACCGGTTTTGGCTCTGTTCTTGGTTGAAATTGGAATACTCTATGCTTAGTGTATCGACCGGTTACAATGAAATTCAAACCAGCCCCTTTTTTATTGTAGATTTTCTTAGAGCTTCAATCTGTGTAGAGATGACAAATCTCTATCTTCTTTTGCCAATCAATGACAATACTTGGACCGGTAGAGAGCTTATCGGTTACCATCATTTGATGCTAACAATCTCCCCCTTTGGCATTGATGGCAAAACTGTGAAGGGCCTTTGGAGTCTTGCATGACTTCTTCTGTTCATCAATTGGTTAGATTGCTGATTGCCAATTGCCACCACAATCTCTCCCCCTTTTTGACAATAATACCAAAAAGGCTAATTAGAAAGATTTTCATTCTCTACTTTGCTCCCCCTGCGAGCAGCAGTCCTTTTCATCAGTTCATGAAAGATAAGGTGTAGCCTTCTGTTGAATCATAATGAACTGATGACTCCCTGTTGATGATTACTGATGATCTGAGAGGGGTACAACCCCCAATCTACCTCTGAGATACTCAAAAGTACTCTTTGGTAATGGCTTTGTAAATATGTCAGCAATCTATTCTTTGGTGGGAACATACTCCAATCTTACTTCTTTATCCTGTACTAGTTCCCTCAAGTAGTGATACTTGATGGCAATGTGCTTGGTCTTGGAGTGCATAACAGGATTTTTGGATATGTTGATGGCACTGGTACTGTCACAGTGAATTGCGATCGGTTCAGGTACCTGTTCTTGAATACCTTCCAGTAGTTGTTTGATCCAAATCACTTGTGTGCAGTTGATAGCAGTAGCAACATATTCAGCTTCAGCAGTGGACTGTGATATGCAATTCTACTTCTTACTTGTCCACAATACAATCCTTCCACCTAGAAAGAATGCACCACCGCTTGTGCTCTTTCTGTCATCAATGTTGCTAGCCCAGTCTGCATCAGTGTAGACTTTTATTTGGAATCCTCCCTTGTGTGGGAACCACAAGCCATATTCCTCGGTTCCTTTTAGGTATCTGAAGATTCTCTTTACTGCCACCATATGTGTTTCTTTGGGATTAGCTGAGAATCTTGCCACTATGCCAACAGCATGAGCAATGTCCGGTCTGCTGTGGACGGCATACTGCAATTTTCCTATCATGGACCGATACATTGTTTCATTTACTTCTTTGGCATCATCCTCTTTTGATAACTTGAGATTAGTTATCATTGGAGTTCCAACCGGTTTGGATTCTTTTAGTCCAAAAGCCTTAAGAATTTCTTTTATGTACTTGGACTGAGAGATGAAGATACCTTCTTTCAGTTGATGGACCTGTAGTCCAATAAAAAATTTTATGGGTCCGATCATAGACATCTCAAATTCTTTCTTCATTTCTTCAGCAAACGCTTTGCTCATCGTGTCCTCTCCTCCAAAAATGATGTCATCAACAAAGATTTCAGCAATTAGATTTCCATCTTTTCCGGTTTGGAGATACATATTGTTGTTGTCACCGTTTCTTGTGAATCCAATGGTCAAAAGGTACGAATGCAACCTTTCATACCAGGCCCTTTGAAGACTGTTATGCTCATCATGACCGGTCTTTGTTTCTGGTTCTGAAGATTCATCAACTCTTACATTGATGCTTTCAACTATCTTCCCTGTTCGTTTGTTCAGACACCGATAGGCCTTACTTTTGGTAGAGTAACCCAAGAATGTTCCCTCATCGCTCTTAGGGTCAAACTTGCGAGAGTATATATCTCTTTTAACATAGCACTTACTACCAAAGATTTTGAAGTAGCCTACACTAGGAGTATGCTTAAACCAAAGTTCATAAGGAGTCTTCCTGGTTCCCTTCTTGACTTGAACTCGGTTGAGTGTGTAGACAGTAGTACTGACAGCTTCCCTCCAGAAGTGATGAGGCATATCTTTTTGAATCAGCAATGTTCTTGCACAATCAATCAATGTTCTGTTTCTTCTTTTTGCTACTCCATTTTGCTGAGGAGTCCTTGGTACAGATAGCTGTCTTTTTATTCCATGTTCCTCACAGTAGTGAGTGAACTCTTGTGAGGTGAATTCACCTCCTCTGTCTGATCTCAGACACTTTAAGCTTTTACCGGTCTCTTTTTCCACTCTAGCTTTGTAGATTTTGAACATGTGAAAAGCTTCTGATTTTTCCTTAAGAAAGAGTGTCCACATCATTATAGAGAAGTCGTCCACAAAGAGCATAAAATATCGGTCTCCATGGTAGCTCTTTGTTCTCATTGGTCCACACAGGTCAGTGTGAACCAGATCTAGAACATTCTCAACAGATAAGGACTTACTGGTAAAAGATGTTCCAGTCAGCTTTCCTAACTGACAATCTTTACAAATGCCTTTGATGGGCTTTGTAATCTCAAGAAGTCCTCTTACCATTTTCTTTTTGCTCACTTTGACAATACTGTCAAAGTTTATGTCGCAGAGCCTCCTGTACCATAACCAGCCATTGTCTTCTTTGGTCATAAGACAGATTTTGCTAGATTCTCCTTTGACCGAGGCTATAAGATAGGCTCCTTCCATTGAGTCAAGATAGAAAAGATTACCTCTTCTCTGTCTACTAGTTGCAACATGAGTTCCGGATTGATTCTTTACTATGCAAGAACCTTGTCCGAATTCTAGCAGGAATCCTTTGTTGTTTAGTTGTGCAACACTCATCAAGTTGTACTTGAGTCCTTCAACCCAGTACACATCCTCACAGACAACATTGTTGTAGAGAGCGATAGAACCTTTGCCTTTGATGCCATAGGGAGCATTGTTCCCAAAGGTAACTGATCCGCTGTCATTGAGCTCGAGGTTGATAAACTTGCTCTTGTCACCAGTTATGTGGTGAGTGCATCCACTGTCAATGATCCAGTCATCATACTAATGAGATCTTGATATGAGTGCAACTTCTTCTATTACTGGGTTCTCGTTTATTGCAACAAATGCAATTTTTGGATCCTCTGAGTCTTCAGATTCATTATCTATGACTCCTGCAAGATAGCACTCCTTTGCTTTATTCTTGAACCAATTTCTTTTATCTTTATGTTCATTATCAGGACATCTTGCAGCAATATGACCTATTTTGTTGCAAGAGAAGCATTTCAAAGGGAGCTTTCCCTTGTACTTCCCTTTCTCTCTGGGAAATCTTCTTGCAATGAGTGCTTCGAACTCTTCTTGCTCCATTTCTTCTGAGAGCAGATTTTGAGCAAGGTTGCCCATCTTACCGGTAGAGCAATTACCGGTTTCTCTTCCCTTTTTAGTGGAAGAGATATTGGTAGAATACTTGAAAGCTGCTTCTTGAATAGATAAGCTCTTGTCAAAATTACTTAATTCAAAGGCAAATAGCTTACCAATAAGGGAGTCAAGAGTAACTTGATCTGTGGTCATAGATCTGAGCTCTTGAATGGCAGAGATCTTGATAGCATATTGAGGTCTGAGAGTTCTCAGTATTTTGTTGATCACTTCCTCTTCACTGAGCTTTCCTCCGGCGCATCTGATGGAATTGATTACTTCTTTGATCCGGTTGTTGTATTGCTCGATGTCTTCTCCTTCATTCATCCTCATATCGTCATACTTTCCTTTGAGGCTTTCGACCTTGGCTCTTTGAACATTAGGATCTCCTCCATAGACTGTTTGCAGCTTGCCCCACATCTTGCAAGTAGATTCAAGATGTTCAATCTCAGCATACACATGATCAGGTAGTGTACTAGCTATCATATCCATAGCTGCAGTGTGCTCAGTTTTGATCTTTTCTTGATTAGGTGTCAAGGTGCCAGTGGGCTCATTGTAATTGGTGGTAACGTGATTCCAGTATTGGTCATCGATGGTCTTCATATACAGCTTCATTCTGCTGCACCATAAGGTGAAGTTTTCTTTTGAAAACTTGGGTCCTTCCTTCCTCATCATCTTGACTTTTTCCTAGTGTGGTTAAACAGCAAAGGAAACAAGACTTAGCTCTGATACCAATTGACAGTCCCAACTGGTGCTGAGAGGGGAGGGGTGAATCAACACAAGTAAAAACTTTTTCTCACTTTATCTAGTGAAGTAAACTTATAGCACAAAAAGAAAATAGACTTAAGAAAATAATAGTAGTAAGTAAACAATCACAAAGTGACACCAGATTTATCACGTGAAAACCTAATTAGGGTAAAAACCACGGTGTGAGGAGACCTCACAAATTTTGTACTCTCCTGGAGTACGCCCTGTTAAGAGCTTTCCCTGTTAAAGGATAAAAATGCACTTGCTGGATGGGACCCGGTCAAGGGATTTATTACAATAAGGTCTGCTAGGACCTGTCTGGTTAAAGGACTTTTAAACACCTTGAAAGATGTCACCCGGTTAAGGGATTTTGATACAAGGGACCTGTTAGAGTCCACCCAAATACTGGGATTTGTCTATTGAAGTTTGCTAGAAAACAATAGAAGTGTGATCTTTATAGATGGCTTTGCTTAGCCTGATAAGATCTCTATTCTTTGCTCAACTGAGAATAAACACCGGTCTTAGCAGGTGTATTCTCATCTACTGTTGTGCTCTTTTGCACAATCTATTATCTCTCTTTCTCTATTCTCTTTTACCGTTGTTATTGTAGCACATAGGTTCACTCTTTTACTTGGCAGAATGAAGGCAACTCTTCTTCACAACAGGCATATGAATATATACAGTTTTGTTGCCCTAACTGCACGTCAAATGCATGACCTAATCCTGAGATCTTACAAGTACATCATTTAGTGAAGTAAAGGTTCACTGAACAAACATCCGATGCATGCTCTAGCTTTATCTGCATCATGAAGAAAATAGCAGTTGCGTGTCAGGCAACTTTTCTCCATAGGAGATAACACCTTGATTTAAAGCCATTGAATTTGGCTTTAAATCCTTCAGTCACGCCTTAAGTTCCTTTACCTGTGCCTCAAACAGATCACCAAGTCAACTCAAGATCACCCAGTCAACTCAAGATCACCCAAATGTACTGCAATAAATCCCGATAGACTGAGCTAGTTGGAACAGATAGTTGACTATGATGTCCTCAGTTCATACCGAAGTCTTATAATATATCCGTCCTTCCTCGGTTCATATCGGAGTCTTATAATATTTCTTTCTTGTCGCACCGGTTGCATTGTCTCGGTTGTGTTATAGACACTAGTTGTATATTGCTTTTAGCTACTCTTGTCTATACCGGTTTTGGCTCCGTTCTTGGTTGAAACTGGAATACTCTATGCTTAGTGTATTGACCGGTTACAATGAAATTCAAACCAGCCCCTTTTTTATTGTAGATTTTCTTAGAGCTTCAGTCTGTGTAGAGATGACAAATCTCTATCCTCTTTTGCCAATCAATGACAATACTTGGACTGGTAGAGAGCTTACCGGTTACCATCATTTGATGCTAACAACACAGTTGCCTTCCTCTTCTTCAATGTAGAAGACTGTTTGGCAGTTACCTTCTTTACTGCCTTTGTAGGTGCACTCTTCTGAAGATTTGCACTTATCTTATCATAAGTGCCGAACCGGTTGGCTGAGAGATTTAGGTTACTCTCATGAAGTGCCTTAGCATATGCTTTGGCAGTCTTTGATGAAATTTCATAGCCAAGTTCCGGTGCAAACTCAGTTCTTGGCTCAACAACCTGAATAATATAGTGATCGGTGCGAACAAGGAAGCAAACATCATCCTTGTATTCATCTACTACTGTAGATGCAATTCTTTCCCTCTGATGCATTTTGAGTTGAAAATCTTCGAGGTAATCAATCATTACTTTATTAAACCAATTTCCTAGATCATTAACCATTTCTCCCATCTGGACCATAACCAGCCCGTCTGTTACCCAAGTAAATTTACCCACTCCTGGAAATAATTTTTGGTAGAAGAAGAAAAGACATACCATCAGTGTCCCATACTTTAGGAATTTCTTCTTGACCATTTCGAGCTTCTTCAGGTTCTCGAAGATTTTACTTCTCAACATAGCACATATGTCGTATTAAGCATTGTCGTGCATGATTCCATGAGCAGAATGAATAGCTCCACCAGGTATGCTATTGAGACTGCTTGATTGATAAACCTTGTAACTGATCACCGCAGCGGTGAAATGGACACCTTCATCTTCGATGTCTATTACAGTCATCATACGACTGTCATACCTTGACTTAGTGAGTCTTGTGACTTCACTGTTGACAATTGTTCTTAGGGTAAGGGCTTCCCCTGTGGCGTTGAACCGGGTTAATCTCCTCAAATCTTCCTTTGTGATTGGAGTAACAACACCTTTAGCCAACCACATTCCTAGATCGTGTACTCGATTGAGTACCAAACGAATCCAATTGGGATGAAACATGGCAGGATACCTTACCACATTGGTCAACCCAACCGCCTCCAGTCAAGCGTATTTCTCCTTAAGTTTTCTGTCTTTGCAGAGCCCTAGAAATTCGCTCTATATGTATGTTTCTCCCAACTCCTCTTGTTTGTTGTGGATGAAGGCAGTTACATCTTCTGTCAATAGCATGTCGTCGAGAATTGATGATAAGGCTCCAGCCATATCAATCGACCTGTTCTGCACTGGCATGATATCATATTTTGGTCGCTCATGATGTTTGATGTCAATAAGGTTGGCAACAGATGATGATGATGCCATTATGTTAGAAAAGGAATACACAGAAAGCTTTGTCAAATTCGCAAAATATGAAAAGGAAAGATCGCGAATTATAGCAAGAAAGATTACTCAATCTTAAAGAAAATTATCACAAAATGCAAAGTAAAGTGAAATGAGTAATCCATTTTCCCTTTTATACCTTCAGGTCACAACGGTAACTTTTGTTAACAGTTACTGTATTAATTAGCCTTACCTAAATTTTCCTTTATCAACTGGTTCACCAATGCTTTACCTATTTACCGCAACATCCTCGGTTGAAAAATCGACCATGTAACATCAGCTTATCCCTTTGATTGGTTCTTGGGTCTTAGACCAGTGTGTGCTTCTCGGTACCAACCTCTACTGAGTGAGAATAAATCTCACTAGCTACTCCGGGGACAATACCATTTCTACCTGTTCCCCCTTAAGCCCTGTTGGCTTAATTTGCTGAAGAGATATCATCATCGGTAGATGATGACTTTGTCTTTGATTTCTCTCCTTTAGAGGTCTTTGTCCCCTTTTTGGACCATATCTTCTTTACTTCCCTCTTAGTCTCTTTAGTGGTGTTTCCCTTCTGATTGGGAGTCACATTCCTCTTGACCGGTTTAATTGGGTCTTTTCCTTTGTTCATTGGCCGGTTCATGCAGTCTTTGGCTAGATGCCCAATCTTGTTACAATTGTAACAAGTCATCTCGGTTCCTGTCCATGGATTTACCCTTTTTCCTGATGGTCCACACATAGCACACATAGATGTGCCCTGATTCGCATTCTTGTTATGGAATATCGGTCTCGGTGGAGATTTGAATGCCATAGTTGTAGACCTGCATTCTTCAGCCTTGTGTCCAAATTTATTGTAGGCATAGCAATAACCTTTGAAGCTTCCTCTTCTTCCACTGGACACACTGTTTAATCGTGACCTGCATTCAAAGGTCCTGTGACCATACTTATAACAGTTATTGCAATAACTGTTAGAAGTGGAAGGTTTCATTGGTGCATTCTTGCAGTCATTAGATTTATGACCCGGTTTGCCACAATGCTTGCAAGAAGGTTTGGAGATTCTTCTACCTTTGTCTCCGGTTGGTTTCTTCTTGTCCTCCTTGATTCCTTTGACTATAGAGGACTCACCAGTTTCCTTGATGCCTTGACCGATGCACCCAAGTCTTGTGAGATCCTTGTGCCTTCTCTGAGCTTAAAGTTGCTCATCTAGCTTCTCAAAACTCTCATTGTATTTTCTAAGTTTTTCATTTCTCTCCTCAAGAGTTTTGAGCTGTGCTTTAAGTTTTTCAACTTCAGCAGCCATTTCTTTACTTGCTTCATCTTTATCATGCAAGTGTTCTTGCATAATTGTCATGTCCCCTTTCTAGAGTGGACATCAGAGACGGAGGGAGTTGGCTTATCATTGGAGTCTTGTAGGCTAGCAGAGATGGATAGGGACTCATTCAGTGCATACAGTGACCGGATTTTGGCTTTACAAGCAGTTTGGAGCCAGTTTGGAGCAGTTCCTAGATTTGAGGGGATATTCCTAAATTTTAGGAGGTTGTGACAGTTGCTAGTCGTGAGGTTATTCATGACCCTTCAATTGGTGTCAGTTTCAGTGCGACGTGATTGGTTTCCTAACTTCTAGGAGCATCCCTAGATTTTAGGGATGGGACTGCTAGTTGATCCATCTCGTTCAACATCAGTCACATACAGGTGGCATGGTCAGACTCATGTTTATTTGGTTGGTTTGGGCTATCAGAGGCAAAAAGGGAAATATTTTAATATATTTAAATATTTCCTAAGTTAGCGATTAAATAATTTATAATAAGGCTATTTATATAGCCATTTCAGAGTAGTAAGGGGAATATGGCTTCATTTGGTTAGGTGTGCCCTTGTGTTATAGCTTGTTGGAAAGGTCTCGAATTATTATAAACTATTTTCACTATCCGGAGACTTTTTGGTGCCTTGAGTTATGACATTTTAATAAAGTAATGTTTTTCCTATAGCCTGGACGCTTTTATTTGGAAAATGTTATTTTATTATAAAGTGCAAAGTGTAATTCTCATTTAGGGTTCGATTTGCACTTGGGAGGAGTTATAAGGAGATGAAGACCTAATTGTTCATTATCTTTGGCATTTGAAACTTATGAATTGTGAAATTGCTCTGGAAGGGCGATTTGTGGCTTGGGACAAAACCCTCAAGTCTGGACTGTTGGGACGCAAACCTCAGCAAGTCTTTGGTGATTGGAGTTGTACTTCATTGCATTCAGATTGACAGAGGAAGTGATTGATTTGTCTTGAAATTTCTATTTGAGTGGAGTAAGGTATTTGCAGCTGGGCGGCCAGCCTGTTTGCATCAGGCATTTCATTGCAACAACTCACGTGGGGTTTGGAGGAGGTCTTTCTTTACTATTAGACACCATAGCTTCCATTTTGGCATTGGATGGTTCATTGCAGCGATTTCTCTAGAGTTGGATCACCCTCAAAGCATTTCCCTACAGTTGGCGTTGATTCTTGTTTAAAGACAAAATTGTATGTTTGTTGTGATCTCCTTTTGAAGTTAATATATCAGATTGCTGGTTGGTTCGGGTATGTACCATTTCAGATTTCAATAATGATAAAATCTGCAGCATGTGTTTATATTTCTTAAGTACTGTTTATTTCCTATTTGTTATGCAATTATTTTATTTCCAAAAAGCCCCCAAAAAAATAGTGAAAAACAAGGAAAAAGAAAAAGAAATCAGAATTCAGCTAAGATCATTCAGTGGTAACAAACACTGGTCAAAGATTCAGATTTTGAAACAAACAGTAATTTCCAAGGTCACCGGGATTGGGGATATTTTAGTGGTATCAGAGCCTACATCCTGCCAGCCTGTAGGGTTTGTGGGATTCTGTCATAGATGACTGCAGAAAAAGTTATAATAATTCACTCCAGCAACTGGGTAGTTGATAAAAAGTTTTGATAAATCATTCCAGCATTTGGGTATTTGATAAAAGGTTTTGATAATTCATATCAGCAACTGAGTAGTTGTTAGCCTACACATTTATGCTTTTAGTTGACAGCTAGTAAGAAATAATGGCCATACAGAGAGACCGACATATTAAAAGAAATCAACAAATGAATGACTTGGTTAGAGAAATGAAAAGTTTTGTCCAGGTGTTCAGTGAATATCAATCAGGCATGTCAACACTGATTGAGAAATGGGCAATGAAAGAAAACAAGATGAAAAAAACAGGGCAAACCCAAGTGGGACAAGAAATCTCCTGTGATGATGCACATGAAAAAGTTATAAACAGGACTGAAACACATGTAGCCAGCATTGATTTGGGTGGATCAACACGTAATACAGAGGGTCAGGTTGATTTTGGTGAGTTTGCATAGGAGAGTAATCCAGATACAAGTATTTCAGAGGCATTGTGCAATGACAATTCATGTCAGGACGAGTCTGATTTCTTAGACCAGACCAGAGAAATCAGAGCAATGTGTACTCATATTGGCACTGAAATCCAGGATCGTGATTCGGTTGTATGTGCGGACACATGGGGAATTGATGAGAGTGAGCATAGTGTGGTGACAACAGTTTCATCATTGACTGAGGAGGTGGTCTCAGAGGTACAGAGTTGCAGTACTATAGATGAGGATGCATGCATTAGTGAATGCATGCTGGATACCCCTTACAGAGATGTACCAAACTCAGACACAGTATCCTACCATAGTGTAGATCCAGAGGTAGTAAACATGCCTAAGAATTATCATTTTCAGACCCCTCATTGCTTGATTAGACAACTCAGGGTTGATGACAGGAGGGTAGACATAGTGGTTGAGCACTTTGATGCCACTCGACGAATGTTATCTACGCTCAGTTGGAGCGCTCTCATGATTGATGAGCAGGATAGTAGCGGATTTTCCATGGCAGAGTTCCATGCTCTTCGTGAGGCTATGGGGATATTGAAGTAGGATTATTTGGAGTTAGTGGCTGATCGGAGTTATCTTCTAGAGAAGGATTGCATCTGCTATGATGCCCTGATGCACAAGGAGGAGGAAGTTGACGGGCTCACCCATGAGCTTGAGGAGATGAGTGAGTCATTGGAGTATACCCAGGCAGCCCTTCAGGAGGTGAACTTACAGTTAGAGAAGCTTACCGACAGTCTGGGAGTGGCAGAGCCATCATCAGAGGCGGTTACAGTACAGAGTTTCCCAGTGACACTAGTGGACTCACCAGAGAGTTGTGTGATGGTTTCCGATAACATCCCTACAACATCTTCACAAGAGACCAGCAGAGTGTCCTTGGAGTGGGAATACAGTGCTCATGTTGATTTGTTCCCTCTAGGGAGCAAATCTACTATTACACCACCTACAGCTGACCATGGATACCAGTTTATCTCACAACAGAATCAGGGTGGTCAGTTATGGTCTATGAAAGGTCCTTCTTGTTTGGACTTTGGAGATCAGATGTATGAATTATACCTAGATTCGTGTGATGAGACCAGTGGGAGTGACGGTGAGCTTATTGGGCAAGATTTTGACACAGAGCCGTTGAGAGAGCCTGTTGTACTTCATCTTGACTACACAGTGATGAGTGCATATCACTCCTCATTTAGGCCGTTGGGTGATGAGATGATTCATCGATATGAGTTGGTTGGACAGGGTTATGCCATAGAGCCATTGAGGGAGCCTACAGGAGTCCATCTTGATTGCACCATGAGTACACTCCACTTCTCATTTAGTCCACTGGTAGATGATTGGGTGGTACACAGGTGGGAGTTGGCTCCAGATTTCTACTATCCATGGTGCAGTAGTGCACTTCCATCTTCAGAGGATGGAGTTATTGACTGCAGCGACCTGACCCAGCAGTTTGGGTGGGATTGTTTGTGGGACCAGCAAACAATCCACCATCATGTCGTTCAGTTTTTGACAGAGGTTATCACCTTTATGTCACAGAGACTTCATCCAGAGCCATAGTTACAAGATGGGGTGGGAATTATCAGGCATGATGTTGTGGACGGTAATTACAGTGGTGGGAGTTTCACGGTGACCGCAAGGAGATTTGTTGTTGATGACGCTTTCCACTGTCAGTATCTTCTCGTGACATATGGATGTGGGTTCAGATTGTGTTGGGATCTAGGTGTTGTCTCGTTTGATGGTTTGTTTCACTGGGATTCTAGTACGATATCACCTTGGTTGTGGAAGCACTCCCATCCAGTGTGGGATCTTGGTATCATCCTATGCAGTGCATTCAATTGGAGGATCCTTGATGAGTTTCTTCATTCCACACACCTAGGATTTTATATCATAGTAGTGCAGCAATTGGGTGAAGCCATGCATGCCAGTTTGATACATGATTCAGGGATCAACTTTCACCATACATACGCTTACGCATGGATGAGTGACATAATTAGTGCATTCACCTTGATCTTGAGACGACTATGTGGCGTGCATGACATGGTAGTGATAGCATTGTTGATGGGTGACTTCATGTTGCTTGATTCCAGTTGGGTCGATGGTTACCCTAGTCAGTATCATCCAGTCTTCCCTAAGATGGGAATAGATACCCCAACACTTCAGAAGTATGAGATTGTAGAGAGATTTGTCTGTGGGGTGAAGATAGGTTATTGGGTATCCTTCTTGGATTGGCACTATTGGGACCACTTGACCGATACCGTGTTTGATGCTGGTTTGTGTTATGTTAGCAGGCTTGGATGGTTGTTGGTATGGATTGTGTGGCAGGAGGGGTTCCATTCTCATAGTGTTGGGATGATTCGCATGTGTGGATCAGCCACTCTAGAGGTCTCTATGACAGGGGTCGAGGGTATGCTTGAGTCATCTTTGAGGGTATCACATCTCTCTTTGGGTCGGGTAGCTATACCCCTACTAATTGGAGACTACATATGCCTTGACTCCAGCTAGGTTAATGGTTGCATTGGCCAGGTCCACTTAGCATTTCCACAGTCTGCATTGCCTGTTATAGTGTTACAGCCGTATGAGCAGTCAAAGAGTTTTATTTTTTGGGCAGAGGCAGATTATGGGGTGACTTGCATGGACTGGTACAGGTTTGATTTTGGGTTGGTTACTGATCCGAGTTATGACAGAGGAGCAGAATGGCCAGTTTGTGGACTTCTGGTCATGAGGGCAGTCAGGGTTGGATACTCAGCAATGATGACGTGATCTACTTCACCTCTATCCTGTACAGTGTGAACTATGCCTTGATGTGGGATCTAGGCAGTGGTTTTGTGATGGCACTTGCACTTCAGGGGGGTGATGAGTTGTTTCCTACATTAGGGATACATCATATTTTTTCAATAGAGCAGCAGATGCAGTCAAAGTGTTGCATACGGTATAAACGGTATGTCTGGGATGGTGGTGATATAGTGTTGCATTGCTTGTGGACAAGCAATCTCTGGGAAGGGAGGATTGTCATGTCCCCTTTCTAGAGTGGACATCAGAGACAGAGGGAGTTGGCCTATCATTGGAGTCTTGTAGACTAGCAGAGATGGATAGGGACTCATTCAGTGCATACAGTGACCGGATTTTGGCTTTACAAGCAGTTTGGAGCCAATTTGGAGCAGTTCCTAGATTTTAGGGGATATTCCTAAATTTTAGGAGGTTGTGACAGTTGCCAGTCGTGAGGTTATTCATGACCCTTCAGTTGGTGTCAGTTTCAGTGCGACATGATTGGTTTCCTAACTTCCAGGAGCATCCCTAGATTTTAGGGATGGGACTGCCAGTTGACCCATCTCGTTCAACATTAGTCACAAACAGGTGGCATGGTTAGACTCATGTTTATTTGGTTGGTTTGGGCTATCAGAGGCAAAAAGGGAAATATTTTAATATATTTAAATATTTCCTAAGTTAGCGATTAAATAATTTATAATAAGGCTATTTATATAGCCATTTCAGAGTAGTAAGGGGAATATGGCTTCATTTGGTCAAGTGTGCCCTTGTGTTATAGCTCATTGGAAAGGTCTCGAATTATTATAAACTATTTTCACTATCCGGAGACTTTTTGGTGCCTTGAGTTATGACATTTTAATAAAGTAATGTTTTTCCTATAGCCTGGACGCTTTTATTTGGAAAATGTTATTTTATTATAAAGTGCAAAGTGTAATTCTCATTTAGGGTTCGATTTGCACTTGGGAGGAGTTATAAGGAGATGAAGACCTAATTGTTCATTATCTTTGGCATTTGAAACTTATGAATTGTGAAATTGCTCTAGAAGGGCGATTTTGTGGCTTGGGATGAAACCCTCAAGTCTGGATTGTTGGGACGCAAACCTCAGCAAGTCTTTGGTGATTGGAGTTGTACTTCATTGCATTCAGATTGACAAAGTAAGTGATCGATTTGTCTTGGCATTTCTATTTGAGTGGAGTAAGGTATTTGCAGCTGGGCGGCCAGCCTGTTTGCATCAGGCATTTCATTGCAGCAACTCACGTTGGGTTTGGAGGAGGTCTTTCTTCACTATTGGACACCATAGCTTCCATTTTGGCATTGGATGGTTCATTGCAGCAATTTCTCTAGAGTTGGATCACCCTCAAAGAATTTCCCTACAGTTGGCGTTGATTCTTGTTTAAAGACAAAATTGTATGTTTGCTGTGATCTCCTTTTGAAGTTAATATATCAGATTGCTGGTTGGATCGGGTATGTACTATTTCAAATTTCAATAATGATAAAATCTGCAGTATGTGTTTACATTTCTTAAGTACTGTTTATTTCCTATTTGTTATGCAATTATTTAATTTCCAAAAAGCCCCCCAAAAAAATAGTGAAAAACAAGGAAAAAGAAAAAGAAATCAGAATTCAGCTAAGATCATTCAGTGGTAACAAATGCTGGTCAAAGATTCAGATTTTGAAACAAACAGTAATTTCCAAGGTCACCGGGATTGGGGATCTTTCAATGATGGCATTCTCTTGAGTTATTCCTTGCATGTCTGCATGTAGTTGTAGTACGAGAGCATCACTCTCTCTTAGAGCGTCTTCAACAATGTTTCTTTCTCTCTCAGCATTCTGGAGTGCTTCTTTGGCACTATTTTTCTCATACTCAGCTTTTTTTCTTGCTTCGATGAATTCAACCATCCTCAGAGCATGACCTTCTTGGTCTCTTTTCAAATTGGATATTTGATGAGTTAGGTTCATGTTTCTCTCCATGAGTTCAGAGACTGCTTCTTCTGCTTCATCAGAACTACTCTGTCCAGATAGTTCTTCAATTGTGTCCTGACTTTCACTTAGTTGTAAAGCCAGTTCTTTTCTCTTACACATGGAAATGATGAGACTCAATGCAACTGTCCTCAAGAAAGTCTATCATGACCACATGCTCCTGGGAAGAGCCTCTAGCATCACGCGTATAGGGATTAGTAACTGCCTCATTGAGCAAAGGCTCCACTACCTGATGGTTGCTGGCTGCGGAAGCTACACTTGTACAATCCTCCCGGTTCTCTTCCTGTTTTCTCTGTGAGGAAGACCTTTTAAAAATGGAAACTATATACCTTGCCTCATTGTCTATGGTTAACGGATTTGAAAGCAAAGCACTCATCCTTTCCTGATTTTGTCTAAGATTTTCCATACTTTCCATCATGGCATTTGTTTGCTTCCTGAGATTAACCATGCTATTCAACTGCTTTCCCTATTTACTACCCTTTGGTGGGGGTGAAGCTCTACCCCTGCAGACGTAATGCATACCAGGCACAAACTTGTCTGCCATAGCTAATCCCTCATAACCTCCAAGCTGGTAAGATCAACGCTTTGATACCACTGTGATCACCCCAACTGGCTCTCTATTGCAAACTAGTTTTTTCTTCAAATTTAATTGCAATTCCTTGTGTTTTCAAACATATAAGAATTTTGTTGAAAATATCTCCAACATTTAAACCAGAACAATAGCAAATTTATTTCATTTTGAATGCTCATCAAAACAGTAATTAATTCTATATCTCATAAAATATGGATCATTACATTATTAATAGTATCATAGATAGTGCACCTTAATTCCCTGTGACTGCTGAAGGTAATTTTCTGCCAAAGAAAATCACTCACAACCTCCAGCAAAGTGACGCAGCCTTCATGATCTTAAAAAACAGCCTCCAAATGAACACACAACCACTAATGGTTGTTACACAGCATAGAAGAGAGATAGGAATGTATTCAGCTCATTCCTTTAGCAAACACAAACGCTGCAATCAATCCAGAATTCCAAACGCAGCTACCAGGAATAATTATGCAGCCTATGTGAGAGGAAAAACACAATCACAAGGCCCTAAACCCAAAATGCAGCCTCTCCATTGAAGGACATGCTTCCAATTCATACTCGCAGCACACATAGTGAAGCACTTTCCCTTTGAAACAACACATAGTTTCACTACTGAAACTAATCTTCTCTAAGAGGGTTTTCATCCTCCAAAGGCTAAGATAAACCAAAGTTTGATCTGCCAAACCACAAGGGTTTCAATAAGAGAAAATAGATTATACTACATCATACCAAAAGAGCTCTCCAAGCCTCCTTTATGAGCTTTCTAAGAACTTTTCAGAAAAATCAATATAAAATCTCTTTATTAATTAAATAAGCCATATATCCCCAAGAAGTGGTTTAATTGTTCTTGGCACTTAAGTCACTCTAGTAGTGTCCCAAAATTTAAAAGTTTCCACTCTCATTCCAATGAGCTATTATACTAAGATACTCATTAAATTATTTTAATTAAAATAGCAACCTTAGTAAAATGAATTAAACTATATCTTAATATTACACCCAAGTTGTAGAAACGGCCAAAAAGCATCAATCAAAAACTAACTGCACTAGAGTGATAGTGATGATGAATAAAGAGAATCGAACCTGACAAAGAGACTAAAAATAAATGCTCTCTCCAAGAACCTTGGAGAACACACCATAGGCCAGAAATCATTTTGGAAAGTGCAAGAAGTGTCCTCATGACTAACTGAGCTCATTGGTAACATCAAACAACCACTCTGATAAGATGAGGCTAACACACACCCAAAAAGTCAGTGCCAACTACAATGCAAGAAAACCCAAAAATGGGGACACCACAACACATCCCAATGGTTTTTCCAACATTTGCTCTTCTACGTTTTAGTTTAATATTTATACTTCATTTTAGACATGTTTGTCCTTACTCCCAAGTATGATATTACTTAGGATTGTTAAGTTCAAAGTTACAAAATAGACAAACAGTAACGTAAAAAGATGAATTGCTTATGTTTCCATATTATTCTCTTAATTTTCTTTACATGCTATGCTGGAGAGCTTTCTTTTGGCCAACCTTTTGTGGTTGATAAGATAATAGCGATGAATGAACAAATATTGGAATGCACAATGTGATTACAAATATTTTGGAAATTAGGAGATCATTTACCATTAGAAGTATTCTGACCTGAATTATTTCATTAGTTCTAGTCAGTTTTTTGGTTACAAGTTCTATTGAAAAGATCATTCAGTTTTAATAGTGATAGTTATTTTCAGAAAAGTTTACCTATTTTATAATCAAGGTATGACATGCATGTAAAAATTGACTGCATGAATAGTAAGTCAATTTGTGGCTTCAAAAAAGATTACAAAACCCATAGATTTTCCTTCAGAAAAAAGGAAAAAAATTAGGATTTTCATAAGAGTGGTTTGCGTCTACATCTTGCGCAAAAAGAATTTATTACTGACAGCAAAGAAGGAACATATGCAAGAGCAAAGATGATGGGGTCTTACAGAACGCTCATAGGCATGAACATGGCCTGCAAACACGAGATCCACTTTGTATTTGACAAACCATGGCTCAAATACAACGCGCATAGTCTCTCCCTCCATGTAGTGATAAGCATTACTGTTGTAGATAGGAGAATGCATAAGAACTAAAAGCCAAGGTGTCTTCTTCCTGTCAACGCGCTTGAGCTCTTTCTTTAGCCAAATCCATTGTGGAGTGTATGTCGCTGTTATAAGATGCATCCAAATGTTGAAAAAATAAATGATGGGCTTCAAATCTAGATTTATATCTCTAATTCATTTACGGCAAATGATATCGGTGAAATCAACTTAAAGACAAAATCTAAATCACTTGTATCACTTTTATCATTTAGTTTTTTCTTTCTGTATTTAACAAACCTTAAACAGATTAGACTCTTTCGCCCCCAAGTTAAAAAAAAAGTAGTAATAATATGATCTGATCATCAATCATTTAATAACAATAAATTACTGAGCAAAAAACTTAACAGATTAGAAAAATTGTCTTGTTAAAGTATTTAAACCAAAACTCAACCTATTCACATAGCCATCTATATTTAACAAGGGCACTCTCCCACAATCATCCTGTGAGGACTACCAATAAAATTCGTGATCAATACAAAAACAAGATAAGTTGTCTTCAATAACCTACAACTAATAGTCAAACTACGTAACATCTAATATTTCTGGAATCCCTTCATGATTCTATAAGTCTCCAATTCTACAATTAAATTGGAAGTGCTCTACTGACTTATGTTAGATGCAAAGTGTCAGTTTAGAGTATGTGTATAACAGGAGATTATATTGCCATGAGTAATTGATTAAAGATTATTATATGATTTTAATTTTTCCTAACAATGCTGCTGAGATATGTGTGAGAAGATTATTATGTGCAAAAAGACTAAAGCATCAAGGAAGAAGAACTAGGTCTTGATGTTGAAGTGTTTTGAATATTCAAAGTGTGGAAAAAGATTAATTATTAAAATTGGAATAATTAATTTGAATTTTTTTAAATAAATTAGTGTAGTACATAATGATGTTTCTTTTATTTATTATGTTAACTAATTTCTTTTGGAAAAATAATTAAATTTATTTAAATTTGTAAGTTTATTTATTTATTGATTACTATTTTATTTTTTCAATAAAACTATTTTATACTCATCTTTACAATATTTGAATTGTCTTCCTATCTTATTTTGATTTAATAATATTAGATAAAATATTTTTATTTCTATATTTAGTAGTTTTATTAAATTATTTAAAAAAACTTATTAAATTTTTTTAACATGGAAAAGTTTAATGATTTAAAAATTATTTACAATAAAAATTGACAAAATTTCTATAAATTTTTTTTTCTATATTTAATAGTTTTATTAAATTATTTTTAAAAACTAATTAAATTTTTTTCAAAATGGAAGAGTTAAATGATTTAAAAATTATTTACAATAAAAATTGAAATAAATTTTATAAAATTATTTTTGTGAATATGCACTTGTAGATTACCGTATTTTATAAAGTGAATAACCATCCTCAATCTACTGTAGTATTAAACAATTTAACAATGCATATCAAAATTAAACAATATGTATCATAGTTAGAGTTGGGGTTAAGGTTAGCTTGAGGTTAGGGTTAGAATTACCATTATAGGATAAAGCTTAGTGTTAGGCTTAGAATTGATCTATGTTTATTCTAGTATATTATAAAATAGTATCACTACTTCTTCGATTTGTGTTCTCTAGTATATATCACATATATATTACTATCGGCGTAACCACTACACCTCCTTTCGGTATAGATGCTATGAATTTCTTTTATTTATTAATTATGTTAACTAATTTCTTTTATGAAAAAATTAAATTTATTTAAATTTTAAACTTGTTTATTTATTGAATAAACAAGATAATTTTAAGAATATAAGAAATAAATTATTATATTTATCTTATAGTGAATTAGAAAAGATAGTTTCCTAACATTAATTCAAAAGTGATACATGCACACGCAAAGAATGTGAATGAGAAAAGAAAAAGAATATAATATTAAATATTTTACTTTTTAGGTTTTGATTTACGTTTTGCAAAGGAAAAATGATTTATTAAAAGAAGAAGAATTAGTTTTATTTTTCTATCTTATTCTTTTTTTGGGGTTATCAATTTTTATTACAATTCAGAGAAATAAGAAATTAGGTTTAAACTTTCCAAATTTGTTTGAGTTAAATTTTGGTGATGATGTTCCCAAAACAATAGGAGGATGTCATGGCCCAATACTCTGCACATCCTCTTAAAGTAGTTTTGTTAGGATATGAAGGTTAGGACTGCCTTTGATAACAAACTTTAATTGAAATATTAAGTGATCAAGTCTAGATTAAGAATTTTGATTTAGGAACTAATAATATTTGAATGTTTAATGCATTGATGATCAATTGCTAATATGCATTTGAATTATTAATATGTAGCCTACATGATGTGTTTGGATGTATGAAAGTGGCTTAAGGATGCAATATTATTTCAAAGTTAAGACTTAGAGGGATAAGCATGGAGAAGATAGGCTAATGAATTGAAAATTGGTAATGCAATTATGAAATTATTTTCCTATTCAATGTCGTGATGGGTGGGATGTAAGAGGCCCTGCTGGTTCTAACTTCATTACTGTAATATCCCTTGCTAAAACTAGTTGTATGTTACAAAAATTGAACCTCAAGAAATATTGTCAAACAATTGTCATGAAACTTTTGTGCTTGCTGTTCCAGATTTCAGTCTGATTGTTCTTCCTTAAAATGATACCAAATGTGCTTTAGAATGATTACTAGAATGTCTATTTAAATATCTACAATGCAGATGCAACTCATTTTGGGTTTCCAATGCAAATATAAGACCAACACATGAGAAATGAGTACCCACAGCTCATAGACATTAATGCAAACATTTGGCATGCATACTGGAGATTATGGACTAAAATGCATAGCTATAGGAAAGGCATTTCAACAAATAGTTGTTGTGCAGCCATATAACTCCTTATTTTGATTACAAACTACTTTCAATAAAACCATTCACAAATATTGTAATCTAAAGCTACTAAGCACATAATATAGAAAACTTGGAAGTAAACACTGCCCAATGCAACCAAGTGCAGCCTCCAAAGAACAAATTGTAGGCCTCTATGTTAAATGTAGGTAGTAATATTACTGTCATCCCTCTCTTTTATTACAGCAGCTGCCACTATTTTAAACACAGCCCTATTTATCAAAACGCAACCCCTAGAATGGCTACCACAACTCTATATGATCAGTGGCCATGTCTTTCTGGCCTCACATTGTTATTCCTAACCGGTTACTGAGAGGGGGGGTGAATCAGTAAACACTATTTCTATTGCAGTTTAAAACTTGTAAAAAGATTCTTGCAAGATAAGCAGAATGTAAACAATCATCCACAAGCATAAATAGAAATACTCAGATCAACACATCATGTATACATGGAAACCCTCGGTTAGAAGGAAAAAACCACAGTGAGACAGAGCTCACAACTTCACTTCTACAGAAATAAAGATGCCCTGTTAGGAGCTTACAAAGCACTTGTGAAGGTGCTACCCGATTAAGGGATTTGATAGAAGATCAGTTAAGATCTTAACTCTGTTAGGAGTTGCCTGGTTAAAGGACTTTCAACATCAACAAAGATGTTACCCGGTTAAAGGATTTTTACAAAGAACTGATTAGGGTTCACCCTGATTGAGGCATTTCAATATGCTTTCACAACTTATAAAAGCAGTGATCTTAACTTGACACTTCTTGTCTGATTAGATCATACCTGTTGATCTTTCCCGGTTCTGCCTGGCTGTTGATCTTTCTGCCTTTCACCTCTGTAACTGTAGCACTTCTCTCAGAAGGTATCTCTCTTTTGCTTTGTATATTCAACAACTGTGTTTCTTGCATCCTATGACCTGTATTTATACAAAAGTTCATCTCAATGAAACCCTTAACTCATAGAACTACCAGGCTATAAACTCGTCCTTAAATCATGCAACAAAACAAAAAAGCTTCGCGTTCTGATCTTGAGTTTACCTTGAAACATCCGTGTAGACATACAACTAACTCCTGTTAAAAAGCTAACTTCAGTTCTAAACAGTGGATGCTCTGCATATTCCGATTTTAACTCAAACTGCTCCACATAATCCGGTGCGGATCTTTATGCATTTTGACCGGTATTAATCTTATACCTGGTCCATCCTTGTATGTAATATAAGACTGGTACAAAGTACTTGGTTCAGTCTACCGGTGCATCTCCTTAGTTTAGTCTATCGGTGCCTTTAAAGTAATGTGAGTGAACTACAAGTGAACCTATACCGGTGGGAATGGTGTTTGCATCTAACTTCACTAATGACAACTTAAATTTGCTAACAATCTTCCCCTTGTCATTGGTGGCAAAACAATACTCACTCATCATAATTAATACCTTGTCCAGTAGACTTTTCTTTCCTTTCTTTTCCCCTAGTTGCACACTTCCCCTATTCCAAACTTCCCCTGTCCAAGTGTCCTATGTCTTTTCTGAGCTTCTTACCTTCTGACCATTCTAACCTTCTTCCCTTCTGATCTGATCCCTTCCTTCTTTCCATTTCTTCTTCTTCCCCTTTTTGCCTCCATAGGACAAAGGGTTAAGCTTCACTGTTTGTGTTACATTTGGAGCTTGGTGAAGATATCCCTATAAATGTTCTTCGCTGAGTGAAGAAACGGAGCCCATTGACCGGTGACATGTTCGAGATTCTTGAGTGCTGCTTTCAGCGATACTATGATATTCTCCATGTCTTCTACTGTTTTGTAGTTCGATTCATTGATCAGATTTTTTGTCGAAGTTGCTGTTTGTTGCATTGCATCAAATGTGGGGGCCAGAAACAATTGAAATCCAATAATGTCTCTTGGTCTTCTCTTCAGAAGTCTTTCTCAGAATGAGAGCTAGACTTGTCATTTCTCGGTTGAAGTCAATTACAGACTTATTCTTTATGTCAAACTGAGAAGACTGAGCTCTTATGTCTTTTGAAGTCTTTATTGACCTCTCTGTCAGATCTTGCATGAATGTATCAAAATTGGAAGTTTTGGTCATCAAACTTCCTACTACTTGAATCTGTTGTTGAAGTACCCTTAAATTGGTGGATACAATCACCTTTATATCTTTAATCTGTTTATGGAGAATTTCGATTCTCTTCTTCTCATAATGGTCAATTGCTATTGTCTCTGGATCAATTAGATCGTCACCGATTGCTTGTGCCAACACTTCCAGTTGATCAATCACAGGTTCATCTTCATCGATGTCAGCATCAGGTACAAAATTGCACAGTATATTCTTGATACTTGTTAGGACCATGTTTTGTTTTCTCTTGGTTAGCTCCTTTAGCTGCCTTGTTGACATTTTGCTAATGTCAACCATAGTCTTTGTTGCCTTGCTCCTTTCGGCTTCTTTGTCTTCAGCAAATGATAACTTGCTCTTGGATGAGGAGGAGCTTGGTATATCTGCCTGTTTCGTTTGACTAGGCGGCTGTTCCGATTGTTCTTCTGTAGGAATCTCTTGTTCCTTCTCCGGTTGAGCTAACTCTCCCGGTAATGTCATATTTTCCGGTTGTGCCTCCTCTTCTTGTAGGACTTTCTCATTCTGTGCTTCCACTTGCAGTTGCACTTTAACTTCTGGTTGAGCATCCTCTTCTTGTGGAATTTGCTCTTCCAGTGGGGCTTCTTCTTGGTGCTTCTCTTCAGCTGTATGCAAGTCACCCACAACAATTTCTTCCTCAACACCTGTTGTGTTGTCGGTGGTCATCTTGATTGATGACTCCCAGATTTACCTGTTCACCAGATGTGAAGTGTTCTATATGACTCTTCTCCTTACCGGTTGTAGGTTCTTCATGAGAAGTGAATTGAACCGGTGGTGGTTGTACTATTTGAGTTGGATCCTATGGACCTGTTCCCTCAAGAGCATTGAAGTCATACTGCTGCCAGAAATCTAAAGTCTCTTTATAGACTTCGTTTTCATATCCATTGAGAATCTTGGCAACTCTATGCTTGGTATCCAAGTTCATTGATGCTTCTTCTAGTAGAAGCTTGATTCTCTCTTCACTAAGACCGGGTCTAACCTTAGATAATGTCTCCTTATTGATTCTAGTGTTGGTGCCTAGACTGGTTCTTCATTTGGTCATTAGCCTAGAATTTAATTCTGGGGGAAACTTGGCCCTATAGTCCCTTGGAGTTCTGTTGTAGTCCATAAAAGTTTCCACTAAGGCTATTATGACTGACTGTTTATCGTCTTCTCCTAGCACGCTATACCATTTAGCGGCATTATCTATTTCTCCAAAATCCATCACCAGAGGAACTATTTCATTAACAGTCAATGTTTGAGTCTTACCTTTCTCCGGAGAGATAAGAACAGTTGGACGAGCTACATCACTACTTTTATCATCGATGAAGTTGACGATGACCGGTCCGGTAGGAATCTTCTCTTTGACCAGTACTTCTGCTCCAAGAACTCCTTTTCCTTTTCCGGTATCGATGACCGGTGGCTTAGTTACCCTTTGGTGTGCTTCTTCTACTTGTATCTGGGTCTAAAGGAGTTTGGTCCAAATAGCTACTCCTTCCTCATGAATAAGCATCCGACCGATCCTCTTCTTTGTCAGGAAATTCTGTTGATATAGTTCCTCTTGGTGAGTGGCCTCTTCCAGAGTGATGATTCTGGACCTCAAGCAGAGCTCGAATCCTCAACTCCTTTTCTCTGTCCATTGAAGCTTTCCACCTAGCTTCAAGAATCTCTTGGAGATCATCCGGTACAATCTTATGAAGTTCAGTAGGTGAGAGGTTAAATTCATAGATACAGTGAACTACTGCTTCCTCTATCTTTCTCCTATCTTCTTCATTTGCAAACTGATATCTTGTGCTGATTGAACTCATTCCACCGGTTTCTATCAATGCTACCACAAATTCATCAATTGTAGGCTTTCTCCTTCTTGGTGGATCCTCCTTCATCGGTTTACCAAATTTCCTCTTTTGACTAGAGGAATTGTGTCTTCTAATTCTATTTCTTCTTGTTCTTCTTATGTTCTAGGAACCGGTTGAGCTCTCTTCCTTTGAGCCTTGGGTTGTTCTGTCACCGGTTTCTTCTTTGGTGTGGGGGTCCTTTTAGTGTAGACTTTTTTGATCGGTGCCCCCTTCTTCAGATTCTCTTGAATCTCTTCGAATGTACCAAACCGGTGGGCAGTGAGATCTAGATTAGCTTCAGTCAAGGCATCAGCATATGCCTTCACAATCTTGTGGTGATCTCATAACCCAGTTCAGGAGCATATCCTATTCTCGGTTCCACTACTTGAATGATGCAGTGATCGGTGGAAACCAAAAAATATACATCATCCTTATATGAGTAAACAATAGTTGACGGCACCCACTCCCTTGCATGCATTCTCAGTTGAAATGCCTCAAAATATTCGGTCATAACTTTACCGAACTGGTTTCCCAGTTGGTTGGCCATTTCACTTATTTGATGCATGACCAGTCGATTAGTTCCCCATGTCACCTTTCCAATTCTTGGGAAGAAATTTTGATAGTAGAGACATACTAGTAGGGCCCCGTACTTCATGGATTTCTTCTTAACACTGCTGAGCTTTTTCATATTTTCAAATATCTGCCCTCGAAGCATTCGCAGAGATCGTACTTGGCATTGCCATACATTATCCGATGAGCGGCATGAATAGCTCCTCCCAATATGCTATTTAGGTTGCTGGATTGATAGATTTTATAACCTATTACAGCAGAGGCGAACCAAAATCCTTCGTCTTCGATGTCGATCACTGTCATAAGTCGACCATTGGATCTTGATTTTGTCAGCTTAGTGACGATCGCATTGGAGATTGTTCTTAGGGTTAATGCTTCCCCTTCTTGACTGTACCCAGTTACTCGATGCAAATCCTCCTTTGTGATTTGTGTAGCTGCACCCTTTTGGAGCCAAAACCCTGGATCATGCACACGACTGAGAACCAGTTGAATGCAATTTGGTCGGAAGATGGTTGGATAGCTGACTCCGTTGATGAGACCGGACGACACCAGCTTCACGTATCTATCAGGAAGCTTTCCGTCCTCACATAGCGAGAGATACTCGCCCTGGATGTATGTCTCTCCTAGTTCTTCTTGCTTGGCGTGAATGAACACAGTCACGTCTTCCGTCATGAAAACACCATCGGGCACACTTGATAATGCACCATCCATGTCGTTCGCCATGTTCTGAGTGGCCATGATATCATAGGAAGGTCGGTCGATTTGATTTGCAGGAATCAGCTTGGCGATAGATGATGAAGATGCCATTGCTAACAACCGGTTAATAGAAAGTAGCTTGATCGGTCTAACAGACAATATCTTTTGATGATCAAAGGGCGAGAATATTACTCAAGCATAAAAGTTGTTAATCACAAAATCGCAAAGTAAAAGTAAATGAGTAATCCTCCTTTCCTTATAAATGGGTTAGGGCATTACGGTAATTACCAAACGGTAACTATTGTTTAACGGCTATACCATTAAATGCCTTACCTAACTTTTCTTTCCTTTTTCGCCAACCGATATTCCGGCTTTTTCGGTTCAACAAACCCCGGTTGATCAACACTGACCTGTCCGGTTACACTTCTTGACTGAGTGAGTGGGTTTCTCACCTGTCCTACCAAGAATAGTAGACGAGCTACTAGTTCCCCCTAAGCCCTGTAGGCTCAGTTTGTTGAAGAGATATCACCATCAGCTGATGATGATCTTTCCTCTATCTTGTCCTCAACGGAGCTCTTTGATTCCTTTTTGAACCAATTCTGCTTGACTGTTTTCTCGGTCTTCTCTTCTTTATTGTTCTTCTCTTTTGAGGATGAGGTCTTCTCTATCGGTTTGACTGATCCTTTCCTTTTGTTCATTGACCAATTCCTGCAGTTTTTAGCTAGGTGTCTGACTTTTTTGTAGGAGTAACAGACTATCCCGGTTGCCTTCCATGGATTCACCCTTCTATTGTCAGTTGATTTGCACCGGGAGTCATTGTGACTGTGCATCCCACAGTTAGCATAGTTGATTGTGCTCTGGTACTTGTTTCTTTTGGGGAATACCGGTCTCGGTGGAGATCTGAATGCCATTGTCTTTGCTCTGCATTCTTCAGCTTTGTCCAAACTTATTGCAAGCATAGCAATAGCCCTTGAAGCTTCCCCTGCTTCCACTGGACACACTTGCGGGGCTCGACCAACATTCATTGGTCTTGTGGCCATACTTGCAACAGTTTTTGCAGTAACTGTTAGTTGGCTTGATCGGTGCATTTCTGCAGTTGCTTGTTTTATGGCCTAGTTTCCCACAGTGTTTACAAGAATTGTTGAAGGTCTTTTTACCCTTTTGTTCTTCCTGTTTCTTCTTTTCCTTCTTTCTTTCGTTGGCTCTTGATAAATCACCAATCTCTTTGGTGTCTTTACCGGTGAATCCAAGACCAATGGGATCTTTGTGCTTTCTTTGAGCTTTGAGTTGCTCATCAAGCTTGACCGAGTTCTCATTGTATCTTCTTAGGGTTTCATTTCTTTCTTCAAGTTCTTTCATCTGTTCCTTTAGTTGATACAACTCTAATGGCAGCCTTTTGCATGCTTCATCTTTATCATGCCAACCCTTTTGCATGTTGGCGTTTTCTTGAGTGACAATTTGCATGTCTTCTTGAAGTTACAGAACGACAAGATCATTTTCCCTTACTGCTTCCTTTGCCAGATTTCTCGCTCTCTCAAAGGCTATTAAGGACTTGACTGTTGTGTTTCTTTCATCTTCAGCTTTCCTCTTTTTCTCAATCAGTTCAGTCATCCTTAGGGCATTATCTTCTTGCTCCCTCTTTAGGTTGGAGATCTGGTCAGTTAGGATCTGGTTCCTCTCCATGAGCTCAGAGACTGCCTCCTCAGCTTCATCAGATCCACTCTGCCCAGAGAGTTCATCAATAGTTTCATTGCTCTCACTCAATTGCAGAGCCCGCTCCTTCCTTTTAGCAAGTGATCTTCTTAGCCTATTCTCCAGAGAGGCAATGATGTCGTTGACTTCCTCAAGCTGTTTCTGATACTTGTAACCCTCCATGATCTTTTTCTCAAGCGGTTAAGCTTTATATATTAGAGAACCTAGCTCTGATACCAATTGTTATTCGTAATTGGTTACTAAGAGGGGGGGTGAATCAGTAAACACTATTTCTATTGCAGTTTAAAACTTGTAAAAAGATTCTTGCAAGATAAGCAGAATGTAAACAATCATCCACAAGCATAAATAGAAATACTCAGATCAACACATCATGTATACATGGAAACCCTCAGTTTTAAGGAAAAAACCACGGTGAGGCAGAGCTAACAACTTCACTTCTGCAGAAATAAAGATGTCGTGTTAGCAGCTTACAAAGCACTTATGAAGGTGCTACTCGATTAAGGGATTTGATAGAAGATTGGTTAAGATCTTAACTTTGTTAGGAGTTTCCTAGTTAAAGGACTTTCAACATCAACAAAGATGTTACCCGGTTAAAGGATTTTTACAAAGAACCGATTAGGGTTCACCCTGATTGAGGGATTTCAATATGCTTTCACAATTTATAAAAGCAATGATCTTAACTTGACACTTCCTGTCTGATTAGATCATACATGTTGATCTTTCCCAGTTCTGCTTGGCTGTTGATCTTTCTGCCTTTCACCTCTGTGACTGTAACACTTCTCTCAGAAGGTATCTCTCTTCTACTCTGTATATTCAACAACTATCAACAACTGTGTTTCTTGCGTCCTATGACCTGTATTTATACAAAAGTTCATCTCAATGAAACCCTTCACACATAGAACCGCCAGGCTGTAAACTCATGCTTAAATCATGCAACAAAACAAAAAAGCTTTGTGTTCTGATCTTGAGTTTACCTTGAAACATTTGCGTAGACATACAACTAACTCCTGTTAAAAAGCTAACTTCATTTCTAAACGGTGGATGCTCCACATATTCCGGTTTTAACTCAAACTGCTGCGCATAATCCGGTGTGGATCTTTATGCATTTTGACCGGTATTAATCTTATACCCGGTCCATCCTTGTATGTAATATAAGACTGGTACAATGTACTTGGTTCAGTCTACCGGTGCCTTTAAAGTAATGTGAGTGAACTACCGGTGGGAATGGTGTTTGCATCTAACTTCACTAATGACAACTTAAATTTGCTAACACACATGTCATCTAAATGTCAATAGATGCCTCCTAAAACACAAACGCAGGTCTATTTGGCAACAATCTGCATTCATAAAACCATTTCCCAACACTGCAAACCCTCTCTGAGACTAAATGTTGAATCTTCCTCCCAATTCGGTCACAAAATTAATCTCATTCATAATCTTTGGATGAGATTATTGCTGGCACAATTCACTGGCAAAGATCAACCAATTCAAAGTGCAAAGTCTTGATAGAATTCACAATCCTACAAGATCAGAAATCTGAAAACCCTTGGCCCTCACAATTCATCAATTCACCGAAAACAAATGCACAATAGAACAAATTTTTCCTTTCATTGACTGCATTTATAACTTCAATCCCAATCGATCAGTACCTCCTTGAATACTCTTTTTGTGACTTTAAACCAAAATTTAGGCTTTTTAACATATTTACTTTTGTTGCCATGATTTGAAATATAATAATTTATTATATTTCCCTCCATTTGGTCCACAACAAAATAACATAAAGTATATTTTATTAATCACTTTGTCATGTCCCCTTTCTAGAGACATGTGCTTACAGGATGGATTTGCCTATCATCGACTCTCGTAGGCAAATGGTGTGGAGAGAGAGTCAATTCTGCGGATCAGATGGTCATATTTTGCTCTTGAAGAAGTGTTAAGAGGTTATATTTTATTATTATGTGCTATCGGGGCCTACATGTTATAATTTTAAGTTGAGTTGCACTTTTTATTTTATAAAATTACTTTATTATAAAAAGTGCATTATAATGAGATTTTATAAAGGATGTTTCTAGAAGTTCTAGCAACTTCTTAGAAAAAGTGAATAAATAGAGGGCTGGGCCTCTCATTTGTACATGCTTGATTTGATATCTCTTCTACTTCTTCATTGTGAAGACATTTGTGGTCTTTTGGATCTGCAAATAACTATTCAGTCTTTGGGAACGATAACTCCCTTGGATTGGCAATTTTGAGGGTGTGAAATATCACTTGAATTATTGTAATTGTGGAGTTGGTATTCAGCCATCTCATTTGGACTTCATTGAGAATCAATTGTAAGGGTTTACCTTGGTTAGAATAAGGGTTTTAGAAGTGCCCTAGCATTGGTGAAGCAGTTGGCAAAGGTTTGAGGACAGAATTAGTGCATTTTCAGAATTGACAATTCAAGGCTTGGCAACACATATTTGCTCATATCTCTCTATTGCCTTGGAGATAATTTTTGTGGCTTTGGAGGGTTATTCCCTAAACCTAGGCGCCCACTTTACACATTTTTGGGGGTCCCAAAACCCCAGCTATAATTTCCTAAGGGTGCCGTACATGTACTGCCAGGGTACGGCCCTGCTATTTCCAGACTTCAGCAGCATTTGGAGGTCAGTTCGGGGGTGAGGTTGGTGGTCTTCATCAGCAGTGGCATCATCAATTTGTGGTCAACACCAAGGGCTCCAAATCAGGTTTTTTATATTCGAATATACATGTCATATTAATGGTGAAAACTGCTGCTATCCCAGTCACTGTCATAATATTGACAAATAAACAGTTTCAGAATTCATAGCATTGTAATTGGGGGTCTTGTTCTTTGCATGGTCATATTAGATAAGGGTTTTCATATTGTAAGGTGGTATTACCAAGCTGTGACAGTCCATGTAAACTGATATCATAATTCTGACATTGAAGCTCACTTTATCATATGCACAGTTCAGTCACCACAGTCTGAAATTATAAACAGAATTGTATGCTTTGATAGGACTGCAGTTGTAGGGTCTGTTTTCATCCATTTACATGCACATGCATATGTATTAGACATCAGTCCATATTTCCTGAAGGTATCAAAACTGAAAGTTGCCATGTTTTGAATATTGTCATTGGTACTATTATTGCTCATTGCATTACATTCAATATTGGAATTGTACTTGTGGATTTGTGCACAACAATTAGTCCTATTTGTAGTTCTATTCAGTTTCGTGCCAACTGTTTGATTAAATTCCCGAGTTCAGTTTGAGGGTTTCAGTGGCCTTAATAGTAAGGGCCATTACACACTTATATCTCCCTTTAAATTGACACTTTACATTATTCCTCAAATGCATTTTATAAATTGACTTTGTGATCATTAAATAACCCCTTTTTATAATAAAGTCATATAACATTTAATGAGATGCATTTTTAATTAAGTATTAATAAAGTATTACTTTATTAATAATTAAAATGTCAGCTCCAACGATACTCATTATTTCTCAATTCTGTCAGAACCAGGACTCTCGTAGGCAGATGGTTTTGGTGAGAGTCATTCTAATGATTATTTGGGGATTGGATGGTCTTATTTGCTCTTGGAGAGATGGTCTTTATCATATTTTTATTATAATGTGTTATGTGGGGCCAAAATGTTATAATTTTGAGTTGAGTTGCACTTTTTATTTTATAAAGTTACTTTTTATATAAAAGTGCATTATAAGGAGATTTTATAAGAATATTTTATGGATACTTCTAGAAGTTCTAGTGGCTTCTTAGAAAAGTGAATAAATAGAGTGCTTGGCCTCTCATTTGGACATCCCATGACTTGAGTTTACACTACTTTTCTTTTTGAGCATTTGTGGCGCCATCTTGGTCTGCAGATTGTCATTTGATCTTTAGGAACGGAGTTTCTTAAGGATTTGCATAACTGAGGAGGTGAAATATCCTTTGAAGGGTTGCACTTTGGAAGTGGTATTCAGCCATTTCAAGTTGAGCTTATTTGGAGTCCTCAGACTTACCTGAGGGTTTGAGTTTTGGTTGCAAGAGGAAAAAAGCAGTCCGAAAAAGAAGATCCGAAAAAGCAAAGCGAAAAAGCAGATCCGAAAAAGCAAAGCGAAAAAGCAGATCCAAAAAAGCAGAGCAAAAAAAGCAATCCGAAAAAGTTTTTGCTACAAGTCTAATTCAGTTTTTAGAATTTTAGGATAGGGTTTTGGAACCACATTTTTGCTCATATCTTCCTCATTACTCAGCATATCATTCTGGGTATTTTTGCATCGGATTTCTATCATCGAGGAGATAAAGATAGGTGCATTTTGGAGTCCCAAAATGCCATGATTTATTTTTAAGGAATTTTCAAAATTCTTAGTCATTTTCAAAAATTTGCAAGAAAGTACATTTTCAGATTTGGGGTGACTTTGGCTTGGGTGTTGGCATCTTCAGCACTGACAAAAATTATCGCAGCCATCTACAATCAGGTTCCTCACTTCTCATTTAGCATTTGGCATATTTTCTGAGAAATGTATGTTTTCAGCTGAGTACAAAATATAGCTTCAGCACTTTAATATTTTACATTGTACTTGTCTTTGTTTGCCATTTGGCATTATTGGTATCAAAGGAAGGCTAGGATTTTGCAAGTGAAAGGGCATTGTAATTTTTAGTCTATCTATATTGCAAACCTAGGGTTTGATGATCATATTATTGGCTGAAATATGTATGGCATTGTTGCAAATTGTTGATATATGAATGGCATATGGTTTTGAGCAATTTCCTACATCATTGATAGTGTTTTAGATGGTATTTGGTTGCTATCTATTATTCTGGAATTTTGGGACAGCGAACTCATATATTGCAAAAATAATTTTCTATCTACATTTTGAGTTATTTTTTTGAGGGTTTTTTAGTGGCCTATTGGTAAGGGTCATTACAGAAGGCATGCAAAGAAAGAAAGGAGAAGCACGTAATTTGGAAAAAAGTAAAGACTAGTGTTTATTAAGTATGATGAAGTTGTTCTCTTGTTTTTGTTGCCAGAATGGATTTTGTTGGATTTTATAATGTTTTGTGCCATTTGAAATTTGTGTATGAAAATAACTAGTACCCTAGGGCACTCTTGTTATAGTGGAATCTCAAGATTGTTCCTCTGCATCCATAAATTGGCATTATGCTAGAAACAAGGACTCCAAGAAAGTATTTATAATAACCACCCCTGATTTTTTTTGATTTTTTTTTTGAAATATATGCAACAACATAGAAACTGAAGTAGAATGACTGCTGATCATTACCTTCTGATATACGCAAATACATAAACTAAAAAATGCAATGCTCACAACAGAAAACTATATGGAATGGGGGGCTTGAAACCATCACCACTCAGTCAGTACAAATCATTGAAGGAAAAAAGTGTTTGCTAATAACAAATGAGAGGGGGCTGTCAATACAAAACATAAATTGCAGCTACTAAGTTAGTGGGGGTTTTAAGTTTTAACACCACCACCAAATTCAAAAACTACTATCAGAAAACTTGAAACCCTTCAAATATGAAGTTACCTATAATCAGAATATCAAAGATATGACATTGAAATGTGAATTTTTTATAATTAAAATCAAACCATAAAGCATGCAGAAAAATCCCTTGAACTTGACAAGAACGGGCACATGCAAGTGCCAAAAACCCTAAGAATCAGTATTCTAACTTAACCAGAAGATACCTCATATCAAGTTGCCACAATAAGAAGATTTCTAACCTTTAGAAAGTCTGATTTTAACTCAGAAAATCACACCACAGCTGAAAACCACACTACACACCAAATAGTAGAAACTCACATCAGAAAACTGCAAATACTTCATCATTCCAAAACAAAACCCTCCTAAAAGCTTCACGAACACTAAAAAATTTGTAGCTATGAGAGCCAAACAACTGAGTTGGGACTTTCACCACTGTAACCAACAATCTGGAAGAGGGGTATCATCCTCAATCAGTCAAATCACGCACTTCAATATCATTCCGATAGCATAACATTAGATATCAACTTTAGCATGCCAAATGAGAGCCCCACTCTCTCTTTTATAACCTTTGGGAGCTATTTTAGGAAAATATGTTTTGCTTTTTTCCGCTTTTTCGAAAAAGCACCTTTGGTTTTTTCGCAACTCTTACAGAATATTTTTTTGTTGCTTTAAAAAAAAAACGTATTTTTTTGTTTTTTCTGTTTCTATTTTGGAAAATCGTTTTTTACTTTTACGGTGCTTTTCCAAAAAAAGTATATTTTTTGCTTTTTCGAAAAAAAAACACATTTTTTTTCCCTTTTTTTGACTAGCTACAAGAAAGGAACATTACAATATTCCTAGTGGGATAGGTGAAAATATGTAAAATCCTGTAAGCTATATGGCCTTGATAGATCAAGTTGACAATCACCCAAAATGGTGCTAGATAGGTACATTTGGCCACCCATGTTTGTGTAATGTCCCCATTTTTTGCAGGTCATTGATCTGATGGTGCCAGGTCATTATTGTGATCCTTGTGGTCTGGCGAGGTGTTTAGAGGGTCTTTGGTGTGAACTTACTATTTATAGTAAGTCAATGGATAGTTCCGATGAGCTTAGACAATTTAGAGGAGTTGAATGATGCTCTTGGTTTTCATTTCTGGCTTTCGATTTGGGCTCCAAGAATCTTGGAGAGAGCGTCTATTTTTAGTAAGTCACCCCGTCAAGTTCATTCATCATCTTTCATCATCTGGATCAATCCTGTGCAGACAGATTTCAATTCAGACGCTTCTTCAATTGTTTTTGCAAGACGGGTGGTTTATTATTATTATTTAATTAAATTTGCTAAGGTTGCCATTTTTGTTGGTATTATATGCTAGATACCTTAGTGTTATAGCTCGTTGGAACCAAGATGAAAAGTTTTAAATCTTGGGCACAAGAAACAAGGACCTTGCATGTCATAATTTCATGATATTGGTGAAAAGACCTTTTTTTGGAGCCAAATGAATTAATAAATGATATTATTCAATACGTGCCTAAGTATAAAAAGTGTTTTACTTGAAAAGTGTGTGAGAGAAGACACTTTTGAATTATAAAAGCAATGCTTTGTGAAAGGAAAAGGATCCATTGTTGAATTATGAATTGATTGAAATTCGTGAGAGAGACTACCTAGCTAGGGTTTTGAGGACTGATTCCTCTTCTGGCAATTTGAGCCATTACAGATTGATGGTGAATTTTGCAGCTGTAGTTTTGATTCTGAATTTTAATCCAGTGCTGATGTATACTGGAATTCTGAGAAGTTTGTTTTGCAGGCAAATCAATTTATTCATTCTGGGATTTGATTTGTCTTCTTGCTGAGGATTGGAATTGATTGGGGAAATCTACAATGAATGCTATAGGTTGGGAGTTGAAAGACAAAGAATTTTGTTCCAGAATTCCTAAGTGCAGCCGTACGGAATTAAAGACTTCATATTTTTCCAGCCTGCCGTACGCCATCAATTCAAGCATGCTACGTGAGTTTTTTTCAGTGGTTGGATGCTCATGTGATGCTTATTGGGTGAAGGTGATAAATGTTTGGGAAGAAACGTGCATAGCAGGAGCTGTTTGAGATTGAAGGGGCTTGCGTCCATTTCCAGATTTCATTATTTGCAGCCGGGTTAAAAAATCGGACTTGTGATAATTCAGAGATTCCCATTTGTTACAGCCAGCCGTAAGTTTTATACAACTGCAGCTGGATTCATTTTAAAGTGCCAGGTTAATTTGTTAGTTGTAGTATGAAATCAGTTATAATAGTTGCTTTAATTCTGATATTTGTAAGCAATTCAGTGGTGTTATAATTTCTGATATCATTCTAATAAATGATGAAAATCTGAAAGTGTTCATTGAATTTCAAAATTATTGTTCATATATTCTGAAAGTTATTTTAAGTGCAATTAAATTAGAGAGAGCTAGGCAGGCTCTTTACAGTTTGAACTTGGATCCATGTGTTCATTGATTGAATTTGATGTTATAACTAAAAGGGTAGCGTCCTTCGGGATAAGACACCTCTCTTCGCAGCATACTGTTTATGTTATCTCCTACGATTAGTTTAATTGCAGTCTTCATGCCTTAGATTAACATCACACCTATTTAAGGAATCAATTTTTGCCTTGACTAACAGTATCGATGATATATTACGACATCCTTCATGATATACTTTAATCACCGTCCTCAATGCTAGTCGACAAAGTTAATCAAATTAGTTAGTATCAAATTGATACTTCCATATTGTTCTTAACCATAACGCTGATGATTGTTGAGAGTCGATAATATTGTCGTTGACTATATGCGATAGAGGTAAGTGTTACTTGGTTCAAAGCATGTTATCGTCCAGATAATATTCATGTGTTTCCTATATGCTACGTCAGGTTTTCTTCTTAATGTGAATGTGCCTTAATATATTGAAACTCCTTTATAATAGTGTAATGACCCTCTAATTCACACCATTGAGGATTATGAAGGTCATTGCATGTTTTGTTGAGTTAGATGTGGCATGTTATATCGTTCAAGACCCCTCCCACGAGTTCGGATGAATGTCGTCTATATCCAGTGTGGGCTATTTCTTAGCCACGATTGCATATTATCTTGACGGAAGACATTGTCGACTTAAGTCTTTAGCCAGTTCTTTAATATTTGAATATTATTTATCTATTATATTAATATTTGTATGATACTATCATTTTGTTTAATATTATTTATATTATTATTAATTATTAATTATTTGATTTTTATTACTCTAATATTTATATATTGATAATAATAGTGTTATTATCTATATTGTTAATTATTGTTATATTAATGTTATATCACTATAATAATAGTTATATTTACATATGATACTAATATTTTAATAATATATTATTATATTAGGGATAGGTTATAGATTTAATATTTGAGTTATTACATTGTTATTGCTTATTTAGGTAATTTCTTTATTTATTTCTATATTATAATATTTAATATTTTAATCTTATAGTCTCATTTATTATCGGTAAGTTCTATTCGGGAAGGGGTCATGACAATCCACTCTTCCCAAAATTGCTTGTCCTCAAGGAATGTGAAACTTCAATATAAGTGATGTCTTACTATGTAACTCTGATGTCCACTCCGAAAGGGTGCCCTCGATGGTTCTCCCTTAACTACTTTTGCAATAGGGTGCCCTTAGCAGTTCTCCCTCAATCGCAACGCAGTAGGGTGCCCTTACATCGGTTCTCCCTTATTGTCGTTGCAATGGGGTGCCCTTCACGATTCTCCCTTAATTGCATCCTTGGTTTCTTCTACAATAGGGTGCCCTAGCGATTCTCCCTTAATCACTGAGAAATAGGGTGCCCTTGTAGCGGATCTCCCTTAACATGCTACTGCAATAGGGTGCCCTAGCGATTCTCCCTTAATTGCAGCCTCAGGAGGGTGCTAGCAATAGGGTGCCCTTAGCGGTTCTCCCTAAATTTCAGTGCAGTAGAATGCCCTTATAATGGTTCTTCCTTTCTACTACTGCAATAGGGTGCCTTTCGCGATTCTCCCTTGATTGCCACCCTTTCCCCTTATTTAAAAATGGTTTATTAATAATCAATAAAAATTATGGATTACATAAATATATTATTTATTGTTGTTACATTATCAATTGAAATAAATCTCTAGATTAGAGTACAGCTATGGCTAAACCTCTTCAAAGCTCCAATGGCCTCCTATTTCCTCATTCTTGGATTGGATAATGTTAAGATTCCCTTGATCACTTTTCGCTTTCTTATGTGGAGTTCGTTCCTCTTCTGTTTCAAGTGTTTCTTCTAATCTATGTAGTTGACAATTCTTCTCACACTTATGTCCTGGTTCCCAAGAGCCTCTGCATCTAAAACACAGACCTTTCTTTAATACGTCTTCTTTCTGTTTGAGGGCTTCCTTCCTTCGGCATTGGTGTCCCCTGCTCCATTGTCCTTTGTAGAAATAACATTGTTTTTCTTTATAATCTTTTCTTGAATCTTCATGTTTGTGTTTTGTCTTGGTTGAAGAATTCTTAGATCTTTCTTTTGAAGAGTTTGATTCAACCTTCCTGGCCTTTTGTATTCACTCTTCTAGCATTTGAAATTCTAGAGGATTTACTATAGTTTGATGGAGTCTTTAAGCCCCTCAATAAACATATAAGTGAGTTTCCTTTGGGATAGATCTGGAACCATAATGGATAGACTTTGGAATTGATTGGCAAATTCCTCTATGGTCCCCATTTGTCTAAGACGGGTTAACTCTTGCAAGTACCATTCAAAATCTCTTTCGTCGAACCTACTCATGAGTCTTTGAGTAAGTTCACTATAGGTAGTGATATTTTTATGGCCTAGAGTAGTGAGAGCATGGTGCCACCAATAGTGGGCTGACCCAGTTAAGTGAAGTATGGCGAACTTAATGGCATTTTCTTTGGTCATGGGGCTGAGGGATAGATATGTATCTAGTTATTGGACCCATGATTGAGCAGTTTGTTGGCAAATTTAAGTAGTCATTGGTGAAGTTAGATGCAAACATCATTCCCACTTGTATAGGTACACCGGTAGATCACTCATACTCCTCATTCGGCACCGGTAGACCACTCTTACTTTGCAGTATGTACCGGTAGACCAAATAGAGTACATAGTACCAGTCTTATAGTGCATACAGGGGATGAGCTGGGTATAAGATTGATACCGGTCGAGTGAATAATAATCCGCACCGGATTATGCGAAGCTCTCTAATTTAAAACCGGATTATATGGAGCATCCACAGATTAGAACTGGAGTTAGCTTTTTAACAGCAGTTAGTTTTACTTCTACGCGGATGTTTCAAGGTCATAGGACACAAAAGAGTTTTTGTTGAAAATACTGAGCAGGAGAGAGATATCTTCTGAGAGAAGCTACGGTCGCAAGAGGTGAAAGGTAGAGAAGTTCAACAGCTAGGCTAACCAGAAAGGTTAACAAGTATGATCTAATCAGACATAAAGTGTCAATTCAGATCATTGATTTTATTCTGTTAAAGCATATTCAAATCCCTCTATCAGGGTGAACCCTAATAGGTTCTTTGTATAAATCCTTTAACCGGGTAGCATCTTAATTGATGTTGAAAGTCCTTTAACAAGGTGGCTTCTAACAGAGTCAAGATCTTAACCGATCTTCTACCAAATCCCTTTACCGGGTAGCACTCTTGCAAGTGCTTTGTAAGCTCTTAATCGGGCACCTTTATTACTGTAGTAGTGAAGTTGTGAGCTCTGTCTCACCATGGTTTTTTCGTTCTAATCGAGGGTTTCCACGTACATATGCTGTGTTGATCTGAGTATTTCTATTTCTATTTATGAATGGTTAATTGCATGTTGGTTATTTTGCAAGAATCTACAAACAAGGTTTAATTAAGATAGAAATAGTATTTACTGATTCACCCCCCCTCTCAGTAACTAGTTAGTAATAACAATTGGTATCAGAGCCAAGTTCTCTTAAATATAAAGCTTCACGGCTTGAGAAAAAGATCATGGAGGGTTACAAGTATCAGAAGAAGCTTGAGGAAGCCAATGACATCATTGCCTCTCTTAAGAATAGGCTGAGAAGATCCCTTGCTAAAAGAAAGGAGTTAGCTCTGCAGTTGAGTGAGAGAAATTAAACGATTGATGAACTATCTGGGCAAAGTGGATCAGATAAAGCTGAGGAGGCAGTCTCTGAGCTTATGGAGAGGAACCAGATCCTAACCGATCAAATCTCTAACCTGAAAAGGGAGCAGGAAGATAATGCTCTAAGAATGACTGAACTGATTGAGAAAAAGAGGAAAGCTGAAGATGAGAGAAACACTGCAGTTAAATCACTAACAGCCTCTGAGAGAACAAGAAATCTAGCAGAAGAAGTAAGGGAAAGTGATCTTGTCGTTCGACAACTTCAAGAAGGCATGCAAGTAGTCACTCAAGAAAATGCCAACATGCAAAAGATTTGGCATGGTAAAGATGATGCATGCAAGAGGCTGGCAATTGAGCTATATCAACTGAAGGAACAAATGAAAGAACTAGAAGAAAGGAATGAAACCCTCATAAGATACAATGAAAGCTTAGTAAAGCTTGATGAGCAACTAAAACCTCAAAGAAAGCACAAAGATCCCACAGGACTTGGGTTCACCGATCAAGACACCAAGGAAATCGATGAGTCATTCGAAGCCAAGAAAAGCAAGGACAAGAAGAAACTGGCAGAACAAAAGGGTAAAAAGACCTTCATCAGTTCTTGCAACCATTGTGGGAAACCGAGCCATAAAACAAATAATTGCAAAAATGCACCGGTAAAGCCAACTAACAGTTATTGCAAAAACTGTTACAACTATGGCCACAAGACCACTGAATGTTGGTCTCATCCCAGAAGTGTGCCTAGTGGAAGCAGGGAAAGATTCAAGGGCTATTGCTATGCATGCAACAAGTTTGGACACAAAGTTGATGAATGCAGATCCAAAACAATGGCATTCAGATCCCCACCAAGACAAATATTCCCAAAGAGGAATGACAAAAGGAACACAATCAATTGTGCCAACTGTGGCATGCATAGTCATAATGACTCCTGGTGTAATTCATCTAACAAAAGAAGGGTAAATCCATGGAAGGAAACCGGGATAGTCTGTTACACCTGCAACAAAGTTGGACACCTGGCCAAAGATTGTAGGAACCGGCAAGTGAACAAAAGAAGAGGATTGGTCAAGTCGGTGATGAAGACCTTGTCTCCCAATGAAAAGAGCAACAAGGGAAAAGAGACCGAGAAAGAAGTCAAGAAGATTTGGTTCAAGAAAGAATCAAAGAGCTCCGCTGAGGAGAAGACAGAGGGAAGATCATCGCCTGTTGATGGATATATCTCTTCAACAAACTGAGCCTAAAAGGCTTAGAGGGAACCGGTAGCTCGTCTACTGTTTCCAATAGGACTGGTGAGCTACAAACTCACCAAGTCAGTAAGTAAAACCGGACAGGTAAACGTTGATCAACTGAGGTTTGTTCAATAGGAAAAAGCCTGAATACCGGTTGGCGAAAAAGGAAAGAAAGGGTAGGTAAGATAATTAGTGCTATAGCCGTTAACAAATAGTTACCGTTTGGTAATTACCGTTATGCCCTAAATCTATATAAAGAAAGGAGGATTACTCATTTTCTTTTACTTTGCGATTTGTGATTAACAATTTATTATGCTTGAGTAATATTCTTGTGTTTTGATCATCGATAAGATGTTTTCTGTAAGACCGATCAAGCTACTTTCTGAGTAAACCGGTTGATAAAAATGGCATCATCATCATTTGTCTCCAAGTTGATTCAAGGAAATCAACTCGACTGACTTGTCTACGACATCATAGTAGTCCAGAACAAGGAAAATGACATGTCTAGTGCTCTGTCATCTATGCCTGATGGAGTTCTCATGACGGAAGATGTCACCACTTCCATTCATGCAAAACAAGAAGAACTCGGTGAAACCTTCATCCAGAGCGAGTGCCTCTCGCTGTGCACAGACGGAAAGCTTCAAGACAAATATGCGAAGCTGGTGTCCTCAAGGCTGATTAACGGAGTTTGTTACCCAACCATTTACCGACCGGACTGGATACGACTGGTTCTCAGTTGTGTGCATGAACCTGGTTTCTGGCTTGCAAAAGGAGCATGCACGCAAATCATCAAGGACCTACACAGAGTGACCAAGTACAACGACAAAGGGGAAGCCCTCACCCTTAGAACTATCTCTAATGCCATGGTCGCCAAATTTACGAAATTGAAGTCTGACAGTCGGCTAATGACCGTCAACGACATTGAAGATGAAGGAGTTCGATTCGCATCTGCAGTGATAGGTTACAAAATCTATCAATCAACTAACCTGAATAGCGTACCAGGAGAAGCCATTCATGTCGCTCACCAAACCATGCACGACAACGCCCAGTACGATATTTGCACAATGCTTCAAGGACAGATCTTTGAGAATCTGAAGAAGCTCGTATCGTTAAGAAGAAGTCCCTAAAATATGGAACCCTACTGGTATGCCTTTACTTTTACTATTCTAACTTCTTTCCGGGAATAGGCAAGGTGACTTGGGGAACCGATCGACCAGTTATGATCCAGATCAGTGATATGGCCAACCAACTGGAAAACCAGTTTGAAAAAGTCATGACTAACTACTTTGACGCATTCCAGCTAAGAATGCACGCCAGGAAAAGGATTCTGTCAACTATTGTTGACTCCTGCAAAGACGATGTGTGTTTTCTAGTCGCCACTGATCACTGCATCATTCAGGCAGTGGAACCACGAACCGGGTATGCTCTAGAACTGGGGTATGAAATCTTTGCAAAAATAGCAAAGGCATATGCAGATACCCTGCAAGATTGTGATCTGGACTTGTCCGCTTACCAGTTTGGGACCTTTGAAGAGATTCAGGAGAATCTGAAGAAAAGGGCACCAATTAAGAATGTTTATGTCAAGAGGACCCCTACACCGAAGAAGAAACCGGTAGAAGATCAACAGAAAGTCCAAAGGAAAAGAGCACAACAAGCGACCAGCGCTCAAGGAGAAGAAACAGAAGGAACATAAATCAAAGATGTTAGCATATTTAAGATTGTCATTGGATAAGTGAAAAGCAAACATCAATCCCTCCAGTAAACCGGTAGACCACTCATACTCGTAAATAGGCACCGGTAGACCAAACAGAGTATAGGTACCGGTAGACCAAGTAGAAAAGTATATGAACCGGGTATAAGAGTCTTATTACATGGACAACCGGGTATGATATTGATACCGGTCAATAGCACATCAATCCGCACCAGTGTATGCGGAGTTGTTTAAGTTAAAATCGGAATATACGGAGCATCCACTGTTTAGAACTGGCGTTACCTTTTTAATAGGAGTTAGTTGTATTTCTACATGGATGTTTCAAGGTAAACTCAAGATCATCTCGCAAAGCTTTTCGCTGCATGATTTATGGTTGAGTTTACAGCCTGGCGGTTCTATGAGTTAGGTTTTATTAAGATTAATTTCTTATATATACAGGATATAGGACACGAAAACAATGTTGTTGAATATATAGAGCAGGAGAGAGATATCTTCTGAGTGAAGAGCTACGGTCACAAAGGTGAATGGCAGAAAGGATCAACAGCCAGGCAGAATAGGAAGATCAATAGGTATAATCTAATCAGACAAAGAGTGTCAATTAAGATCATTGCTTTTATACTATGAAAGCATATTCATATCCCTCTATCAGGGTGAACCCTAACAAGCTCTTTTTATAAATCCTTTAACTGGGTAGCATCTTGATTGATGTTGAAAGTCCTTCAACAAGGTGGCTCCTAACAAAGTCAAGATCTTAACCGGTCTTCTACCAAATCCCTTTACCGGATAGTAAGCTCTTAACCGGGCATCTTTATTACTGCAGTACTGGAGTTGTGAGCTCTGTCTCATCGTGGTTGTTTTCCTTCTAACCATGGGTTTCCACATACATATGATGTGTTGATCTGAGTATTTCTATTTCTGTTTGTGAATGGTTATTTACATTTTGTTTATCTTGCAAGAATCTTTTATACAAGTTTTAATTGGAAATAGAAATAGTATTTACTGATTCACGCCCCCTCTCAGTAACCAGTTAGGAATAACAATTGGTATCAGAAGCAACTTGAGGAAGCCAACGACATCATTGCTTCTCTTGAGAATAGGCTGAGAAGATCCCTTGCTAAAAGAAAGGAGTTGGCTCTACAGTTGAGTGAGAGCAATGAAACAATTGATGAACTCTCTGGGCAAAGTGGATCAGATGAAGCTGAGGAGGTAGTATCTGAGCTCATGGAGAGGAACCAGATCCTAACCGATCAGATCTCCAACCTAAAGAGGGAGCAGGAAGATAATGCCCTAAGAATGACTGAACTGATTGAGAAAAAGAGGAAAGCTGAAGATGAAAGAAACACTACAGTTAAGTCATTAACAGCCTCTGAGAGAGAAAGGAATTTGGCAGAGGAAGCGGTAAGGGAAAGTGATCTTGTCATTCTGCAACTAAAAAAGACATGCAAATAGTTACTCAAGAAAATGCCAACATGCAAAAGATTTGGCATGACAAAGATGATGCATGCAAGAGGCTAGCAATTGAGTTGTATCAACTGAAGGAATAGATGAAAGAACTCGAAGAAAGGAATGAAACCCTCAGAAGATACAACAAAAGCTCGGTCAAGCTTGATGAGCAACTCAAAGCTCAAAGAAAGCACAAGGACCCCACAGGATTTGGGTTCACTGGACAAGACACCAAGGAAACCGGTGAGTCATCTGGAGCCAACACAAGCAAGAAGGAAAAGAAGAAACTGGTAATTACCATTATGCCTTAATTCTATATAAAGAAAGGAGAATTACTCATTTTCTTTTGCTTTTCGATTTGTGATTAACAATCTCTTATGCTTGACTAATATTCTCGTGCTTTGATCATCATAAGATATTGTCTATAAGACCGATCAAGCTATTTACTATGTTAACCGGTTGATAACAATGGAATCTTCATCATCTGTCGCCAAGCTGATTCAAGGTAATCAAATCGACTGACCTGTCTACGACATCATGGTGGTTAAGAACAGGGCAAATGACATGTCTAGTGCACTGTCATCTATGCCTGATGGTGTTCTCATGACAGAAAATGTGACCGCTTTCATTCATGCCAAGCAAGAAGAACTGGGTGAGACCTTCATCCAAAGCGAGTATCTCTCGTTATGCGCAAACAGAAACCTTCCTAACAAATGCGCAAAGCTGGTGTCGTCTGGACTAATCAACGGAGTCTGCTACCTGACCATCTTCCGACCTGACTGGATTCGACTGGTTCTCAGTCGTGTTCACGATCTAGGGTTCTCGCTCACGAAAGGAGCATGTACACAAATTACCAAGGACTTGCATCGAGTGACTGGGTACAGTCATGAAGGGGAAGCACTCACCCTAAGAACTATCTCTAGTGTTGTGGTTGCAAAATTGACGAAGTCAAAATCTGATGGTCGTCTTATGACCGTAAATGACATAGAAGATCAAGAGTTCGGTTCACATCCGCTGTGATAGGCTACAAGATCTATCACTCCAGCAACCTGAACAGTATACCGGGTGGAGCCATTCATGCTGCTCATCGGATAATGCATGACAATGCCAAGTACAACCTCTGCGGAATGCTTTGAGGTCAAATATTTGAAAATATGAAGAAGCTCGGCATTATAAAGAAGAAATCCCTCAAGTATGGCACCATACTAGTATGCCTTTACTTTTACCATTCTAACTTCTTTCTAGGAATAGGAAAGGTGACTTGGGCAACCGACCGACCAGTTATGACGCAGATAAGTGATATGGCCAACCAACTTGGAAACCAATTTGGTAAAGTAATGACCAAGTACTTTGAAGCATTTCAACTAAGAATGCACTCCAGAGAAAGGGTTTCGTCAACTATTGTTGACTCGTACAAAGATGATGTATGTTTTTTGGTCTCCACTGATCACTGCATCATTCAAGCAGTGGAACCAAGAACTGGGTATGCTCCTGAACTGGGTTACGAGATCACCTCCAAGATAGAAAAGGCATATTCAGATGCCTTACAAGAAGGTGACCTAGATCCCTCTGCTTACCGGTTTGGTACCTGTGAAGAGATTTAGGAGAATCTAAAGAAAAGGGCACCAATCAAGAATGTATATGTGAAAAGGAACCCCACATGAAAGAAGAAACCGGTGACTGATCAACCCAAGGCTCAAAGGAAGAGAGCACAACCTGTACCCAATACTCAAGGAGAAGAACAGGAGGAAACAAAAACTGAAGAAACAGTTCCTCTAGTCAGAAAGAGGAAATCTGGTAAATTGGTGAAGGAAGATGCACCGAGAGCTAGAAAGCCCACAATTGATGAATTTGTGGCAAGATTGAAAGAAATGTGTGGAATGGGATCAGTCAGCAGAAGATATCAATTGGCAAATGAAGAAGATAGGAGAAAAATAGAAGCAGTAGAACACTGAATTCACAAATTCAACCTTTCTCCTACAGAACTTCATAAGGTTGTCCCTGATGACCTCCATGAAATTCTTGAAGCTAGATGGAAAGCTTCAATGGACAGAGAAAAGGAGCTGAGGATTTGAGCTCTGCTTGAGGTTCAGAACCATCTTACTCTGGACAAGGCCACTCACCAAGCCGAACTGCATAAGCAAAATTTCCTGATGAAAAGGAGGATCGATCAAATGCTTATTGGAGAAGCTAAGAAGGTTCACGAGGAAGGAGTGGTAACATGGACCAAACTTCTTTAGACCCAAAAACAGGCAGAAGAAGCATGCCAAAAGACCACTGAACCACCTGTCATTGACATCGGTAAAGGAAAAGGAGTACTAGGAGTAGACGTACCGGTCAAAGAAAAGAATCCTACCAGACCGGTCATCGTTGACATCACTGATGATAAAGTTAGTGATTAGGCTCACCCAACTGTTCTTGTCTCTCCAAAAAAAGGTAAGGCTCGCACCATGATTGTTAATGATATAGTTGATGAAGTGATGGATTTTGGAGAAGTAGACAATGCTGCTAGATGGTATAGTGTGCTAGGGGAGGAAGATAAACAAGCAATAATAGTGGCACTGGTGGAAACCTTCATGGATTACAACAGAACTCCAAGAGACTATAGGTCTAAGTTTCCCCCTGAACTAAACACGAGATTAATGACAAAATAGAGAACCGGTCTAAGCTCCAACACTAGGATCTCTAAGGAGACATTCTCACTAGTTAGACCTGGTCTTAGTGAAGATACTATCAAACTTCTTTTAGAGGAAGCATCAATGAATTTGGACACCAAAAATAGTGTTGCCAAAATAATAAATGGTTATGAGAACGAAGTCTATAAAGAGACTCTAGATTTTCGGCAACAGGTCCGCAAGATCAACCCGAACCAACACTGGTACCACCGGTTCAATTCACTGCTCGTAAAGAACCTACAACCGGTGAACAAGAAGTTCCAAAGGAACAATTCACATCAAGTGAACAAGTACCAGAAGAGTCATCGGTCAAGATGACTACTAACAATAAAACTGGTGAGGAAGAAATTGCTATCGATGAGCTTCATACAGCTGAGGAGTAGCACTCAGAACCACCTCCGGAACAAGAAGCCCCACCAGAAGAGAAATTGCAACAAGAAGAGGATGCTCAACCAGAAGTAGTACAACCAGAAGGGGAAGTACAAATAGAGGAAGACATGCCAGTAGCAGAAGTCCTAATAATAGAAGTGGCACAATCAGAAAAGATGGTCCAACCGGAGAATGAAGAAAAACAAGATGAAGAGGAACATGAGTTACCTGCACAAGAACAACCGGTACGGGAACCAAGACAAAAGGAACAGGTAGATGTTCCAAGCTTGTCCTCATCCAAGAGGAAGCTATCCTTTGCAGCAGACACAGAAGCCAAAAGGAGCAAAGCTACCGAGACTATGGTTGACATCAACAAAATGTCAATAAGGCAGCTAAAGGAGCTGACTAAGTGGAAACAGGACATGGTCCTTACTAGTGTTAAGAACATTCTGTGCAACTTTGTACCTAATGCTGACATTGATGAAGATGAACTTGTAATTGATTAGTTGGAGATATTGGCACAAGCGATCGAAGAAGATGTCACCGATCCAGAAATAATTGCCATTGATCACTATGAATAGAAAACAATAGATATTCTTCATAAACAGATCAATGAAATAAAGGTGACAGTTACTACCAATGTAACAGTACCTCAACAACAATTTCAAGTTGCAAGAAGTCTGATGACAAGGACTTCAAATCTTGATACCTTTACACAAGATCTCACTGAAAAGTCCTCCAAGACTTCTGAAGACATTAAAGCTTTGTCTTCCACATTTGATGTAAAGAATAAATCTGCAACAGATTTCAGCAGAGAAATGACAAGTCTAGCTCTCATTCTGAGAAAGACTTTTAAAGAAAAGACCAAGCGAATCCAAGATCTTATTGGATTTCAACTATTTCTTGCCCCAACATTTGATTTAATGCAACAAACAGCAATAGGGGCAGAAAATCTAATCAGTGAACCGGACTACAAAACAGTAGAGGACATGGAGAATATCATAGTATCGCTGAAAGCAGCACTCAAAAATCTAGAACATGTCACTGGTCAATGGAATCCTTTTCTTCATTCAGCGAAGAAAATTTACAAGGATATCTTCACCAAGCTACAAATGTAAACTAATCAGTGAAGCATAACCCTTTGTCTTATGGACGCAAAAAAGGGAAGAAGAAGACATCAGAAAAGGGTCAGAAGGTCAGAGATCAGAAAAGAAAGAGTGTAGATTCAGATTTAGCTACAGGACAAAAGAGCTAAAGCATTCGAACAAGGGAAGTCTGCAAACAAAAGAGCTGAAGTATACAGTACAGGGAAGGAGTCTACAGGTGGAGTATACAGTAAAGTGATGGTGTGAGGAAAGTGATGTGTTGCCACCAATGCCAAAGGGGAAGATTGTTAGCATATTTAAGATTGTCATTGGATAAGTGAAAAGCAAACATCAATCCTACCAATAAACCGGAAGACCACTCATACTCGTAAATAGGCACCGGTAGACCAAACAGAGTATAGGTATTGGTAGACTAAGTAGAAAATGATATGAATCGGGTATAAGAGTCTTTATATATGGACAACCGGGTATGATATTGATACCGGTCAATAGCACGTCAATCTGCACCAGTGTATGCGGAGCTGTTTAAGTTAAAACCGGAATATGCGGAGCATCCACCTTTTAGAACTGGAGTTAGCTTTTTAATAGGAGATACTTTTATTTCTACGTGGATGTTTCAAGGTAAACTCAAGATCATCTCGCAAAGCTTTTTGCTGCATGATTTATGGTTGAGTTTACAGCCTGGCGGTTCTATGAGTTAGGTTTTAATAAGATTAATTTCTTATATATACAAGCTATAGGACACGAAAACAGTGTTGTTGAATATATAGAGCAAGAGAGAGATATCTTCTATGTGAAGTGCTACGGTCACAGAGGTGAAAGGCAAAAAGGATCAACAGCCAAGCAGAATAGGAAGATCAACAGGTATGATCTAATCAGACAAAGAGTGTCAATTAAGATTATTGCTTTTATACTGTGAAAGCATATTCAAATCCCTCTATCAGGGTGAACCCTAACAGGTTCTTTGTATAAATCCTTTAACCGGGTAACATCTTGATTGATGTTGAAAGTCCTTCAACAAGGCGGCTCCTAACAAAGTCAAGATCTTAACCGGTCTTCTACCAAATCCCTTTACGGGTAACACTCTTACAAGTGCTTTGTAAGATCTTAATCAGGGACCTTTATTACTGCAGTACTGGAGTTGTGAGCTCTGTCTCACCGTGGTTTTTTTTCCTTCTAACCGAGGGTTTCCACGTACATATGATGTGTTGATCTGAGTATTTCTATTTCTGTTTGTGAATGGTTATTTACATTCTGTTTATCTTGCAAGAATCTTTTATACAAGTTTTAATTGAAAATAGAAATAGTATTTATTGATTCACCCCCCCTCTCAGTAACCGGTTAGGAATAACAAAAGACCCAACTCCTCAGGTCCGCAAGAGGAAATCTACTAAACTGGTGAACAACGATGCACCAAGAGCAAGAAAGCCCACAATTGATGAATACGTGGCAGCATTAAAGAATTCAGGTGGTATGGCATCAGTAGGAAGGAGGTATGATCTAGCGAATGAAGAAGACATGAGGAAAATAGAGGAAGCGGTAGTCTATTGCATTCACAAGTTCAATCTAACTCCTACCGAACTTCATAAGGTCGTCCCTGACAATCTCCAAGAAATTCTTGAAGCAAGATGGAAAGCTTCAATGGAAAGAGAAAAGGAGCTAAGGATTAGAGCTCTACTTGAGGTTCAGAATCATCTCACTCTGGACGAGGCCACTCACCAATTAGAATTGCACAAGCAAAACTTTCTGTTAAGAAAAAGGGTCAGTCAGATGCTTGTTGGAGAAGTTGACAAGGTTCACGAGGAAGGTGTGGCAACATGGACTAAACTTCTTCAAACCCAACAACAAGCAGAAGAAGCATGCTAGAAGAATACTAAGCCACCAGTCAAAGATATCGGTAAAGGAAAGGGAATTCTGGGAGCCGAACCTCAAGTAAAAGCTAAGGTATCGACTGAACCGGTCATCGTCGATATCACTGACGACAAAGGTGGTGATCCTGCTCCTCCAACCATTCTTGTTTCTCCAGAAAAAGGTAAGGCTCGCACCATGACTGTGAATGATATTGTAGATGAAGTAATGGATTTTGGAGAAGTAGCCAATGCGGCTAAATGGTTTAGTGTGCTAAGAGAGGAAGATAAACAAGCAGTAATAGTGGCACTGTTAGAAACCTTCTTGGATTTCAACAAAAGCCCAAGAGACTATATGTCAAAATTTCCTCCTGAGCTGAATACTAGACTTATGAACAAATGGAGAACCGGTCTAGAAACAAACAGTAGAATTGTTAAGGAGACACTGTCACAGGTACAACTTGGTCTCAGTGAAGACAGAATTAAACTTCCCATGGAGGAAGTATCCATGAATCTGGATACAAAGAATAGGGTTGCCAAGATAGTAAATGGTTATGAGAACGAAGTCTATAAAGACACACTAGATTTCTGGCAACAATACAATTTCAGTGCTCTCAAGGCAACAGATCCACAAGATCAACCTGAAACAGTACAAGAACCACCGGTTCAATTCACTACTTGTGAAGAACCAACAATTGGCGAGCAGGAAATTCCTAAGGAACACTTCACATCTGGTGAACAGGTGAATCTGGGAGAGTCATCGATCAAGATGACTACTGACAACACCACATCTGGTGAAGAAGATATTTCTATGGGTGAGCTACATAAAGTTGAGGAGCGGCACTCAGAGCCACCACCAGAACAAGAAGCCCCACAAGAAGAGAAATTGCAATAGGAAGAAGATGCATGACCAGAAGTAGAAGTACAACCGGAAGGGGAAGTATAGAAAGAGGAAGAGAGACCAGAAGAGGCAAGAATACCGGAAGAGATGGTAAAACCAGTGAATGAAGAAAAAAAAGAGCAGCAGATTGAACAGGAACAAGAGTTAACTGTACGTATTGAGCAAGAACAACCGACACAGGAGCCAAGACAAAAGGAACAGGTAGATGTTCCAAGCTCGTCCTCATCCAAGAGGAAGTTATCCTTTGCAGTAGATATATAAGCCAAGAAGAGCAAGGGTAGCGAGACTGTGGTTGACATAAGCAAAATGTCAACTAGGCAACTAAAGGAGCTGACAAAGAGGAAACAGGACATGGTCCTCACAAGAGTAAAGAACATCCTGTACAACTTTGTACCGGATGCAAACATAGATGAAGATGAACCTATCATTGATCAACTGGAGATTTTGGCACAAGCAATCGGAGAAGATGTCACCGATCCGGAGACAATTGCCATTGATCACTATGAGCAGAAGAGAATAGAAATTCTCCACAAACAGTTTGAAGAGAAAAAGGTAACGGTATCAACCAATATAAGGGTACTTCAACAACAGTTACAAGTTGCAGGAAGCCTGACAACAAAGACTTCAAATTTTGATACTTTTGTACAAGACATCACAAAGAAGTCATCTAAGACTTCTAAAGACATAAGAGCTTTGTCTTCCCAGTTTAACATAAAGAATACATTTGTAACCGATTTCAGCAGAGAAATGACAAGCCTAGCTACAGATGTAAACCAGTCAGTAACACATAACCCTTTGTCCTATGGAGGCAATAAGGGGAAGAAGACATCAGGGAAAGGGGAGAAGATCAGAAAGGAAGAAGTTCAAAAAGGATACAGAGTTGATTCAGCTATAGAGCAGAAGGCAGCACAAGAACAGAGGAAGTCTACAAATAGAAGAGCTAAAGCACACACACAGGTGAAGTCTACAGGATAGGGAATTAATTGTGATGAGCGAGTGATGTTTTGCCACCAATGCCAAAGGGGAAGATTGTTGGCAAATTTAAGTTGTCATTGGTGAAGTTAGATGCATCATCATTCCCACCGCTATAGGTACATCGGTAGATCACTCATACTCCTCATTAGGCATCGGTAGACCACTCTTACTTCGCAGTATGTATCGGTAGACCAAACAGAGTACATAGTACCGGTCTTATAGTGCATACAAGGGATGAACCGGGTATAAGATTGATCCGGACGAGTGAATAATAATCTGCACCGAATTATGGGAAGTTGTCTGATTTAAAGCTAGATTATACAGAGCATCCATCGTTTAGAACTGGAGTTAGCTTTTTAATAGGAGCTAGTTTTACTTCTACGCGGATGTTTCAAGGTCATAGGACACAAAAGAGTTGTTGAAAATACAGAACAGGGGAGAGATATCTTCTGAGAGAAGCTACGATCACAAGAGGTGAAAGGCAGAGAAGTTCAACAGCCAGGCTAAGCAAAAAGGTTAACAGGTATGATCTAATCAAACAAAAAGTGTCAATTCAGATTATTGCTTTTATTCTGTTAAAGCATATTCAAATCCCTCTATTAGGGTGAACCCTAATAGGTTCTTTGTATAAATCCTTTAACCGGGTAGCATCTTAATTGATGTTGAAAGTCCTTTAACAAGGTGGCTCCTAACAGAGTCAAGATCTTAACCGATCTTCTACCAAATCCCTTTACCGGGTAGCACTCTTGCAAGTTCTTTGTAAGCTCTTAACCGGGCACCTTTATTATTGTAGTAGTGAAGTTGTGAGCTCTGTCTCACCGTGGTTTTTTCCTTCTAACCGAGGGTTTCCACGTACATATGTTGTGTTGATTTGAGTATTTCTATTTCTGTTTATGAATGGTTAATTGCATGTTGTTTATTCTGCAAGAATCTACAAACAAGGCTTAATTAAGATAGAAATAGCATTTACTGATTCACCCCCCCTCTCAGTAACCGGTTAGTAATAACACAGTTTCCTTCCTTGATCCCTCAAAACGTGGTAGGGACAACTTACTTATCCTTGATTTAAGGTCCTTGTTGGCATGATTCTTCCTTCTATTTCTATTTTCCATGGTTTTGGTCTCATAATATTCGTTAAAGGGAATAAGTCGCTGGATTGCTGGTTCTAACCTTGCATACATTTGGGCCAGTTCTTCCACACTATTTGTGGTTGGTTCCTCCTCTTCTAAAATGGGTTCTTCTCTTGGAAGGAAAGGTGGAATGGTAGACCTGAGTGCAGAGCTTTGAGTCGAATGTTCATTTTCAGAATGATTGGAATGAGTATCTCTTCCTGTATTAGGGACGTGTCTTTCCTTATGATGGCTATTGTTCATATTTTGAATGGCTTGGAGAATTAATTGGTTAGTTCTCTCAAATCTCTCATTGGTTTGTTCCATGAAGCTTCTTAGCTCACTTGCTAATTGCTCGGCCATAGCTTTTGTACCTTTATTTCATTTATATGTTTGCATGAACTATCCTGCGCAAGATGGCAGGATTATGCTCTAATACCACTGTAATGTCCCTCTTAGGAGATCACTTAAAGTTTGGACTTATTCCTTAATTCTACAATTCCAAATTGTAAGAGACTTGTCTCTATCAATAGCTTGCATTGAAATCATCCCTATACTAAAAATATTTGTATTGGATATGATAATTGTATACAAAATTAATATCCTTCATTCAATGAATTTGGACCATAGAAGAACAATGCTATTAGTAATGAGTTGATCTTGTACGTAAATTTGCACTTAGTTCAATGATCCCTATGATCCTGGCTATATTAGATATGGAAGATTAATATAGAATATCATCTTCTCTTGTAGTCTGCTATTATAATTATGTTTCTATGCTAGTTTTAATCTTTAAAGATATGCAATGAAATGTATCAAGATATTGCTTGTAGTGATAGGATTGTGCTCTCGTATATTGTCCTTCAATTCATGTAATTGCTTGTATTGTAATAACTCTCTGCCCATATAATTGCCATTTCAGATAAGAATTTATAACTTGCATAAAGTCTGATGTTGTTTATAACTAAAAGGATAGCGTCCTTTGGGATAAAACACCTCTCTTCGCAGCATACCGTTTATGTTATCTCCTACGATTAGTTTAATCGCAGTCTTCATGCCTTAGATTAACATCACACCTATTTAAGGAATCGATTTTTGCCTTGACTAACAGTATCGATGATATATTATGACATCCTTCATAATATACTTTAATCACCGTCCTCAGTGCTAGTCGACTAAGTTAATCAGATTGGTTAGTATCGAATTGATACTTCCATATTGTTCTTAACCATAACGTTGATGATTGCTGAGTGTTGATAATATTGTCGTTGACCATATGCGATAGAGGTAAGTCTTACTTGGTTCGTAGCATGTTATCGTCCAAATAATATTCATGTGTTTCCTGTAAGCTACTTCAAGTATTCTTCTTAATACAAATGTACCTTAATCTATTGAAACTCCTTTATAATAGTGTAATGACCCTCTAATTCGCACCGTTGAGGATTATGAAGGTCATTGCATGTTTTTTTGAGTTAGACGTGGCATGTTGAATCGTCCAAGACCCCTCCCATGAGTTTGGATGAATGTTGTTTGTATTCAGCGAGGGTTATTTCTTAGCCACAATTGCATATTATCCCGACAAAAGACATTGTCGACTAAGTCATTAGCCGATTGTTAAATATTTGAATATTATTTATCTATTAATTAATATTTGTATCATATTATCATTTTGTTTAATATTATTTATATTATAATTATATTATTATTAATTATTAATTATTTAATTTTTATTACTCTAATATTTATATATCGATAAATAATATATTTTTATTATCTATATTGTTGATTATTGTTATATTAATGTTATATCACTATAATAATAGTTATATTTACATATGATACTAATATTTTAATAATATATTATTATATTACGGATAGGTTATAGATTTAATATTTGAGTTATTACATTGTTATTGTTTATTTAGGTAATTTATTTATTTATTTCTATATTATAATATTTAATATTTTAATCTTATAGTCATCATTTATTATCGGTAAGTTCTGTTCAGGAAGGTGTCATGATAATAAGCTCCTGACTATTCTCGTTTAGTCATAAGTTCTTATTAATTTATACCTTAATATAAGGTGATTAATGAAGTATGTGAATGAGTTTCCACATGATAGTCCCAACCGGTGCTGAGAGGGGAGGGGTGAATCAGCACCTATAAAACTTCCTCTTAATATATATGATGAAGTATACTTAAATGTAAGCAAAACAAATTAAAGCATAAAATAACATCAAGCAATCAATCACACAGTGACACTAGATTTATCACGTGGAAACCCAATTTGGGTGAAAACCACGGTGTGAGGAGACCTCACAAATTCTGCACTCTTCTGAAGTGTGCCTTGTTAGGAGCCTTCCCTATTAGAGGATTACAACGCACTATTAGGTGTGACCCGGTTAAGGGATTTGTTACAATAAGGCCGGTTAGTGCCTGCCTGGTTAGAGGACTTAGAACACCTTTCAAGATGTCACCCGATTAAGGGATTTGATACAAGCGACCTGTTAGAGTCCACCCAAATACTGGGATTTAACTATTGTAGTTGTTAGAAAACAATACAGGGATTGACCTTTTACAAATGGCTTTGCTTAGCCTGATAAGATCTCTATTATGCTCAGCTGAGAAGCATCACCGGTCGCCGCAAGTGTGTTCTCCTTCACTGTTGTGCTTCTCTGCACACTCTTCTCTCTCTTCTTCTATTTTTTGTTTACCCTATCTTCTTCAGCGTATAGGTTCACTCTTTTCTTTGGCCGAATGAAGGCAAACTCTATTCTCAACAGGCAGAAGAATATATAGAGTTCTTGCCCTAATTGCGCCTCTCATGCATGATCTAATTACAGATCCCTTTTGGATACATCACTCGGTGGAGTATTAGTTCACTGAGGAAGAATCCAATGCATGCTCTTGCTTTATCTGCTTTAAAGGAAAAAACAATAGATGTGTGTCAGGCACCGTTCCTTCAGAAGAGATAACTCCTTGTTTTAAAGCCACATACTTCGGCTTTAAAACCTTTAAACGCACCTTGAACCAATCACCATGTTAACTCGAAGTCATCCGGATTTAGTGCAATAAATCCCGGTCAAAGAGTTGGTTCAAACAGATAGTTGACTATGACTTCCCCGGTTCATCGTATCATACCGAAGCCTTCACTTGATCGGTTGAGATTCTTATGTTGTGAACAGGTAAGAACTTTGACCTGTAACTTTTCCTTTCTTAACTTACCGGTTGCACCCTTTTCCTTGGTTGCGTTGGTGACACCGGTTGTATCCTTGTCTTTGGCTGTATCCTTTACTCAGTTGTAGATGCACTTTGCGTAGTGACCGGTTGCTCTTGATGAGAAGATGTAGTCTTTTCTTCCTTGCATAGTGTTACCATTTGGCACCGGTTGCCAAACCAGCCTCTTTACATATAGATCTCCTTAGATCTTTGGACCTTAGATTGAGATGACAAAACATCTCCTTTTTCTTTTCTCTTTTGCCAATCAATGACAATACTTTATTGCCATGTACCGGTAGCAAACTTACCGGTTACCATCTCTTGATGCCAACAATCTCCCCCTTTGGCATTGATGGAAAAACCTTAATGGGCAATCATGTCACTTGTCCTATATGCTTGTTCCTCTATATCACTACTACTGCCACTGTCGGTCATCTACCAGTTCATTGTTATTGCCAAACTCTCCCCCTTTTGACAATAATGCTAAAGGCTAGTCAGAAAGACTAACTTAATGTAATCTGCTCCCCCTTCGAGCAACAGTCCTTTTCATCAATCCATGAAAGATGAGGTGAAACCCTTTGTTGAAGCATAATGAACTGATGATCACCTTTGCTAGTTTACTGATGATCAGGAAGGGGTATCACCCCTAGTTCACCTTTGAGATACTCAAAAGTGCTTTTTGGTAGTGGCTTTGTGAAGATATCTGCAATCTGTTCTTTTGTGGGGACATATTCCAATCTTACCTCTTTGTCTTGTACCAGCTCTCAAGTAATGATACTTGATGGCAATGTGCTTTGACTTGGAGTGCATGACAAGGTTTTTGGATATGTTAATTGCACTGGTACTATCACAGTAGATTGCAATCAGTTCAGGTATCTGTTCTTGGATTCCTTCCAATAGTTGTTTGATCCAGATCACCTATGTGCAATTGATTGCAGCAGCAACATATTCAACCTCTGCAGTTGACTGTGAAATGCAGTTCTATTTCTTACTTTTCCAAGACACAATCCTCCCATCGAAAAAGAATGCACCACCACTTGTGCTCTTTCTATCATCAATGTTGCCAGCCTAGTCTGCATCGGTGTAAAACTTTACTTGGAAGCCTCCCTTGTGAGGAAACCACAAGCCATACTCCTTAGTACCCTTTAGGTATCTGAAAATTCTCTTTATTGCTATCAGATGTGTCTCTTTGGGGTTTGCAGAGAATCTTGCAACTATGCCAACAGCATGTGCAATGTCCGGTCTACTGTGTACTCCATATTGTAATTTCCCTATCATGGACCGATATAGAGTTTATTTCACTTCTATTGCATCATCTTCCTTTGATAACTTGAGGTTAGTTATCATCGGTGTACTAACTGGTTTGGATTCTTCAAGTCCAAAAGTCTTAAGAATTTCTCTTATATATTTGGACTGAGAGATGAAAATACCTTCTTTTAGCTAATGGACATGTAGTCCAATGAAGAATTTTATGGCTCCTATCATAGACATCTCAAATTCTTGCTTCATTTCTTCAGCAAAGGCTTTGCTCATCCTGTCATCTCCTCCAAAGATGATGTCATCCACAAAGATTTCTACAATCAGATTCCCATCTTTTCCGGTTTTGAGATACATATTGCTATTGTCCCTGGTTCTTGTGAATCCTATGGTCAGGAGGTATGAGTGCAGCCTCTCATACCAAGCTCTTGGAGCTTGCTTTAGTCCATAGAGAGCCTTTTTCAGTTTACAGACAATATCACCTTTTTGTGTAGATGTGAAGCCCTCTGGTTGTTTAATTTAAACTTCCTCCTCCAGTATTCCATTTAGAAATGCAGACTTGACATCCATCTGGTACACTTTGAATTTCTTGTGAGCAGCATACGCAAGAAGAATTCTTACTCCTTCCAATCTGGCCACCGGTGCAAAGGTTTCTCCATAGTCCATTCCAACTTCCTGAGCATACCCTTTGCACACCAGTCTTGCTTTATTTCTTATGACTTTCCCTTCTTCATTCAGCTTGTTCCTGTAGACCCACTTTGTCCCAATGACATTCTTGTCCTGTGGTCTAGGCACTAGTACCCATTTATCATTCTTTTCTATATGCTCAATTTCTTCCTCCATGGCCTTGACCCAATTTTCATCTTCTAGAGCTTCTCTGGTGGTTTTGGGCTTTACACAGAAAAACAAACAAATATTTTCTTTGGCCTTTTTCTTGGTCAAGACATTTGCATGTTTGTCACCAATTATATTATCAGTGGAGTGATATGTCACATACCTTGGAAGAACCGGTCTTTGTTCTCGTTCAAGTTCTTCCAGTTGAGCAATTTCTTCATCATGGTCATGAACAACTTTTTGTTCACCATCTTGTTTGGCCTGTTAGCTTCAAGCACAGTCTCCCGCTCTAGATGTCTGTTCATATGTTCTTCTCTTTCATCTTCGTTTGTTACTACATTGAACTCAATAAGATTCCCTTCAGTTTGGCCTTACAGACTGTCATATTCATTATGACCGGTCTTCTTAATTGCATCTGAATAAACATCAACTTTTACATTGATGCTTTCAATTATTTTTCCCGTTCTCTTGTTCAGACACTGGCAGGCTTTGCTTTTGGTAGAGTAACCCAAAAATGTTCCCTCATCACTCTTGGGATCAAACTTTCCAGAGTACATATCTCTTTTGATGTAACATTTACTACCAAAGATTCTGAAGTAACTTACACTAGGAGTATGATTGAACCATAGTACATAGGGGGTCTTACCGGTTCCTTTCTTTACTTGAACTCGGTTCAGTGTGCAGACAGCAGTGCTGATAGCTTCTCTCCAGAAGTGATGAGGGAGATCCTTCTGAATCAACAGGTTTCTTGCATAGTCAATCAACGTCTTGTTTCTTCTTTCTGCCACTCCATTTTGTTGAGGAGTCCTTGGTGTAGATAGCTGCCTCTTTATGCCATGTTCTTCACAGTAGTGAGTGAACTTTTGAGAAGTGTATTCTCCTCCTCTGTCTGATCTCAGACACTTCAAGCTTTTACCGGTCTCCTTCTCCACTCTAGCCTTGTAGATTTTAAAACATGTGAAATGCCTCGGATTTCTCTCTAAGAAAGAGAGTCCACATCATTCTAGAGAAGTCATCTACAAAGAGCATGAAGTACCGGTCTCCGTAGTATCTCTTTGTTCTCATTGGTCCACACAAATCCGTGTGCACAAGATCTAGAACATTTTCAGCAGAGAAAGATTTACTGTTGAAACTTGGTCCTGTCAGTTTTCCTAATTAACAATCTTTACAAACTCCTCTATTGGGTTTTGTAATCTCAAGGAGTCCTCTAACTGACTTCTTTTTTCTTACTTTGACAATACTGTCAAAGTTTCTGTGGCAGAGTCTTTTGTGCCATAACCAGTTGTTGTCTTCTTTAGATATAAGACAAATTTTTCTTGATTCTCCTTTGACTGAAGCTATGAGACATGCTCCTTCCATTGAATCCAGATAGAACAAATTCCCTTTTCTCTGTCTACCGTTTGCAACATGAGCTCTAGATTGGTTCTTGACTACACAGGAACCTTGTCTGAATTCCAACAAGAATCCTTTGTTGTTCAGTTGTGCAACACTCATTAAATTGTACTTGAGTCTTTCAACCCAGTACACATCTTCACAAACATCATTACCGAGTGTAATAGAACCTTTTCCTTTGATGGGACAAGGAGCATTATTTCCAAAGGTTACTTATCCGCTGTCATTGAGTTCCAAGATGATAAATTTGTTCTTATCACCGGTTATGTGGTGAGTGCAACTGCTGTCAATGATCCAATCATCAGGCTAATGAGATCTTGAGATAAGTGTCATTTCACTTAACACTAGGCTCTCCTCTTTTATTGCAACAAATGCAATTTTTGGATCCTCAGTCTTCAAATTCATTGTCTGTGACTCCTTCCTCTGCAAGATAGCATTCCTTCTTTGCTTAGCTCTTGAACCGGTCTCTCTTATCCTTATTATCATTATTAGGACATCTTGCAACAATATGTCCTATCTTGTTGCAAGAGAAGCATTTCAAAGGAAGCTTTCCTTTGTACTTCCCTTTCCCTTTGGGGAATCTCCTAGCGATCAGTGCTTCAAACTCATCTTGCTCCCTCTCTTCTGAGAGCATATTCTCAACAAGATTACCAATCTTACCGGTAGAGCAATTACCGGTTTCTCTTCCCTTTTTGGTGGAAGAGATGTTGACAAAAAACTTAAAAGTTGCTTCCTGAATGGGTAAGCTATTATCGAAATTGCTTAATTCAAATGCAGTCAACTTACCGATTAGGGAGTCTAGGGTGACTTGATCTTTGGTGACTGATCTGATCTCTTGAATGGAAGAGATCTTGATGGCATACTGAGGTCTGAGCATTCTTAGTATTTTGCTAACGACCTCCTCGTCACTAAGCTTTCCTCCAATGTTTTTTATGGAGTTGATCACTTCTTTGATCCAGTTGCTGTATTGTTCAATGTCTTCTCCCTCATTCATCCTCATGTCATCTTACTTTCCTCTAAGGCTTTCAACCTTGGCTCTTTGAACATTTGGGTCCCCTCCATATACCAGTTGTAGCTTAGCCCACATCTTTTGAGCGGAATCTAGGTGCTCAATCTCAGCATAGACATGATCAGGTAGAGTGTTGGCTATCATATCCATAGCATCCGTGTGCTCAGTTTTGATCTTCAATTCATCAGGTGTCAGGGTGCGAGCGGGTTCACTGTAATCAGTGGTAACATGGGTCCAATATTGATCTTTGGTGGTCTTCATGTACAGCTTCATTCTGCTGCAACACAGAGTAATGTTTTCCTTTGAAAACTTTGGTCCTTTCTTTCTCATCATCTTGACTTTTTCTTTATGTGGTTAAGCAGTAAAGAAAATAAACCAGAGCTCTGATACCAATTGACAATCCCAACCGGTGCTGACAAGGGAGGGGTGAATCAGCACCTATAAAACTTCCTCTTAATATATCTGATGAAGTATACTTAACCGTAAGCTAAACAGATTCAAGCATAAAATAACATCAAGCAATCAATCACACAGTGACACCGGATTTATCACGTGGAAACACAATTTGGGTGAAAACCACGGTGTGAGGAGACCTCACAAATTCTGCACTCTTCTGAAGTGCACCCTGTTAAGAGCCTTCCTTATTAGAGGATTACAACGCACTATTAGATGCGACCCGGTTAAGGGATTTGTTACAATAAGGCCGGTTAGTGCCTGCCTAGTTAGAAGACTTAGAACACCTTTCAAGATGTCACTCGGTTAATGGATTTGATACAAGGGACCTGTTAGAGTCCACCCAAATACTGGGATTTAACTATTGTAGTAGTTAGAAAACAATAGAGGGATTGACCTTTTACAATTGGCTTTGCTTAGCCTGATAAGATTGATGTTATCTTACCGGTTACTGAGAGGGGGGGCTGAATCAAAAAATACTAAATCTTACTGTTTAAGACTTGTAAACAAATTCTTAAATGCAAAGTAGAAAGTTAACAGTCATTCACTGTTGTCGGGATAATTGTATGTACGGGTTATTATGTTAGTAAAGCATTATGTTACTCTTGGTCGTTAGTGACCGAGAGGTTAGACAGTTATGTCATGACGTTTCGGTCGTGGCCCTTCGGGTACTTTATATACTCTCTCGGAGGTTGGACATGGGGATATGATTGTATAATCATTATGATATAAATGTACTTGCCAGTCTCAAATGATTAATGAAAGTATTTATTATTCTCTGATATATTCTGTGTTTATTATATTTCCCGTACTATGTCTGTGCAATACTAAGTTTACCCCAGCGGGTAAACATATGGCGCCGTTGCCTAGACGTACTCGGGAAGAGAAGTGAGGAAAGGATTTATGCCCAATGTTTTAAATAAAGATAGAAATAGAAAAGTGAGAAATGATGACGAAGAGGCCGCACACGCAGCTCTAATCTTCGCACAGCAGTGTGAACGTCGCTATAGGCTAAGGCAACTTGCCAAAGACTAGCTTGCCGGAGGGTTGCCCGAAGGGGACCTCGGAAGTGGTACGGAGGGTGCAGAAGCCGAAGAGGAGTTCACTTCTTCGGAACGGAGAGTGCAGAGTCGGGAAGAGTTACTTGAGGAGACACGGGCAAGAAGAGCCTTTCTCCAAGAGGAGAGAGTACGGTTTGAGGTGGGTCTCCGTACACCAGGTGCAGAGAACCAAACCGGCGGAGAGGGTGATACTGCAGAGGGTGGCACGAGCGCACCAGCAGACCCTTCGTTGGAACCGAGAACCTCGCACAGTACGGTCCCACCAGTCACACAACTACCGCAAGGGCAAGTGCCATCGGTGAACAATACACATAGTACTCAAGGAGGTGCGGGTACGAGTGGCATCAGCGCGCCGTCTCCACCACGGCCAACCATGGCGGTGAACAAGTAGAAGTTACCAAAGTTCACGGGACAATCGAAGGAAGATCCAGTTCGGCACTGCCGAACGTGCGAAACTATATGGACTGCGCACGGGGTAACTAACAAGAATGAATGGATCCACCAGTTCCCTGCAACACTGAGGGAAGGTGCCATTGATTGGTACTCGGATGTTGACAAGACGAGCCTGACGACATGGGACCAGGTCAAAAAGGCCTTCCAGACAGAGTTTTAATTGTTACGAGATGATAATGAGATATTAGCGGAAATCTACAACACTAAGCAAGCGAAGAATGAGTCCATCCGTGCGTACAAACGATGACTCAAAGAACTCATCGGGAAGATGGAGTCGGCCCCAGCGGACGAACTGAAGAAGAGGTGGTTCATAGAGGGACTCAAAACCTCCCTACGAAAGAAAATGAAGATAGTTCCACCTACTTCGTACAGTAATGCATACAACCGAGCAATGGATTTAGAGAGTGAGTGTAAGACCTCCAAGAAGATGAGGTCATCTTCTGACGATGACTTAGAGACTGAAAGCAGTGAGGATGGGTCGAGCAAGAAAGTGCTCACGTTGCAAAAAGACCTTGAAAGAATGATGAAAGAACTCAAGGCCGCCAAGGGAAGTACCAGTAAGACAGGAGAAGATACGGTGTGGTGCACGAACTGCAAGGAAGCAGGCCACACAAAAGGTTCTTGTTCGAAGAAGACTTTTTGCGATATCTGCCAAATCGCAGGACATTCCACTAAAGAATGTCCCTACAACTTGAGGGCGAGAAATCAACAAGTGCTCTATGCACAGGAGCAACCTTCCACGTCTGGTACTGGCGGACAACAAAATGCTCCATCATTCGGCGGGTATGGAAACAACCGACGGGGAGGCCGAGGCAATGATGAGAACAAGCCGCGGGTCCAGTATGACGCGAAGGGGAGGCCCATGATACAGTGCAGAAGTTGTAACCAATGGGGACATTATGCCCGTGACTGTCAGAATGAGGCTACCGCTCCACTAAAACTGTGTCGATGGTGCAGACCGGGGAACCATGAGGATGCTAATTGTCTGAAGCCTGGCTGCAACATCCTAGACATGGAACGAGGGGGCATGGAGAAGGTCCTCGTAATCACATGCGGGCAAATGAAGAAGGCCACATATCCTCACCCTCCGACAAAGAAACAAAGGATGCTCGAGGCAAAGGCTGAGATCGCGAAGGGTATGGAGGACCGAAGGGACTCCACAGATGTCGGCATTTCTACTCGAGCAATGGCCGAACAAAATATTTTAAGGCAGATAATGCAATTGGAGGTACTAGTAAAGGTCAAGGACCTATTGGAAACGATGCCGCATCTCAAAACGGCTCTATTCCTTGGGCAAAACATTCCAGCAAGCACGGTTGAACGAACGGAGATCACGAGTGGCTCTGCAGCCGACCCCATGACGCTATCGATAAATAATGGGCGGAATCCCGCAGTGGTGGAGATGGGTATTTTGGGTACCATCCTCACGAACACAATTGTCGACGGTGGGTCAGGCGTCAATGTCCTCCCGGAAGAAACTTGGAAAAGCTTGGGGAAACCGACGCTGTGGCCACCGACTTTCAATTTATTGGGGGCCGACCAGTACGGTATTAAGCCTCTCGGTACACTGATGGCGCAGCAGGTGACTATTGGAACTCAGCCTTTCACCTCAGATTTTGTTGTAATCCCTCTTAAGCAGAAGGGGTATGATGCCATCCTGGGTAGAGGGTGGTTGGTGACGGCCCGAGCCGATCATAATTGGAAGAAAAACACCCTCGCATTTAAAAAGGGGGGAAGGAAGTTTGTAGTGGACCTCAACACGCAGATGGTTGGGGAGGAAATGGCATCCGATTCAGAGTCAGACGACGGGATGGGCGGAGAGGAAGGAAACATGGAACCTAATGCCGAAGGGATACTGAAAGTGGAGGATGATACAGATTCGATGGACGGTCTATTCCACTAGCAAATGGGTGATTATGAATTATTTCCGCCGTCCTGCAACATATTGAAGATTGAGGAAGCCAAGAGTGAGTTCCCTCCGGAATATACAGCATACCGAGAAGGGGAAGTCGAAAGGAAAGAAAGCCCTGCCCAGGAGTTTCGGAAGGAGGAACCCATCTGGCACAAAGAAGCAAAGTTGGAAAAAATAAATCTTGGGGATGAGAGAAATCTAAAACCCATCGTTATGGGAGACAATTGGAATCCTGTGTGGAGGACCGCAGTCTTCAAAATCTTGATTCTCCTTTTTCTTCTTATGTACGGGCAAGAGGCTGTGGTCCCTGTAGCATTTATGGTCCCAAGCTTTTGGATCGCCATTGAAAACGGACTCGGCGACAAGGAGAGGGAACCATTGCACACTCGGTGGACTCTCGATGAACAGATACATGACGGTAGCAATGGGACCAAATTGAAACTTTACCCGGAGAAGATGGACCCGAGAGGAGGGACAGAGCAACCGAGAGGATGGAAAATGACTCGAGTGGTCAGGGATGCGACTCGAGAGCCGTCCGTACGGGCGACCAAAGAAGCCTCCGGACAGGAAATTGAAAAATACCCATACGGCTATGCATGACCGTATGGTGGAAAAAAAAATGAAAAAAAAAAAAGTTGAAAAACAAAAATGAAAAAAAATTGAAAAAGTTGAAAAAAAAAAAAAGAAAGAGCAATGTATGTACGGCACCATAAAAACCAAAACTGTACGACACCGTACGGCATGAAAAGAGTAAAAAAAAGAAAAAACAAACACTATAAGGAGACCGTACGACACCGTACGGCAGGGGGCAAGTGCTAGTTGCCATACGATAACAAAGGACGGTTTAGTTTAAAAGTCCGTACGGAAAATGGAAGTGAACATACTAAACACCATACAGCCATCAGCACGTGAGCGGCAAAATACCATACGACCACAAAGACTATAAAATAGTGCATACCGTACGGTAAAGAACAATACAAAGCTAGATGCCGTACGGCAAGGAAAAGGCATAAGGAAGAGCACCATACAGCATCCATATCGCACGTCAGCAATGGACAATACTGTACGGAACATACAAATTATCTTCGAGGTGCCGTACCGCTATAGGAGGAAGTGACATAATACATGCCGTACGAGTATATGCATCGAGCGATTAGTGGATTGTTTTGTATAGACAGCAGACCGTACGGAGCCGTATGATAGGCGAATCGGTATCATTGACACCGTACGAAGAGGAATTCTTAACATTGACTGTACGGTCCAAAGAGATTACTGAAAAGTCACTGTATGGTCGCACGTAGGCAAGGGAAGTGCTATCAACCGTACGAATTTGTGATGCATACAAGGAGTACCGCCCAAGGGATGTATGACTGCATTTCGGCTTGAGCATTGAAAAAAAATAACAAGGACTGGCAGCAGAGCAAGGAGAGGTTTAAAAAAAAAAAAAAAACGACGACAAATCAAGACAGTTCAAAATAAATAATGTATGGTACCAAAGGGAAGGGCATAAGCAGGTAGTGAGGAAAACATAAGCGCTTTGCAAAAAAGAGCATGGGATCAGAAGAAAATCATGAAAATGGTGTGTTTCATAGACTTTGAAGGTGCTAAATTGGCCTTGGCGGTGGGGGCGCTGCCCCTCGACCCCGCCCTGCACCCCGACCCCACGGGGGTGCTGCCCCTCGACCCCGCTGGGGGCGTTGCCCCCTAGACCCCCAGTCGGTTCAGTTATCAGTCCTCAGAGAGTGTGACCAGTTGAAGAGACCCAGAGCTGCTGCAGGCAGGGGGCGTCTGTATACGAAAAGTGGAGAGAGCACTGGAGAAAGCCTTTGGAGAGGGGTACTACGCTTTGAGGCACTTGGAGTAGGTGTTGGCTAGACGGGAGACTGTCTTGGTGGATGCACAGAGAGCTCGGGAGGAGCTGACCACCCAGTTGGAGGCAGTAGAGCGACACTTGGCTCAGCGTACCCAGGAGTTGGAAGCAGAGAAGGCAACCTAGGTGGCTATCGAAGTCGGATTGGCTAGGGAGACAGTATTGTGTTAGCGGAGGCTACAGCTGAAAAGTATGTTTTGGAGACAAGTTTGGTACTGGCACGAGAGTAATGTGATAGGACGGAAAGAGAACAATGATGCAACGTTGATGGGGAGGGCGGCACTTAAGCTTTTTCAGGGATGCCCTCCGCCCTTCTCTTCAGTGATTTTCTTATTCTATATAGTGTATTTCATCTCCCTATTGTTGTAAGTCGTCGGAGACGACTTGTTTTTTGGGGGGGATGATGTTGTCGGGATAATTGTATGTACGGGTTATTATGTTAGTAAAGTATTATGTTACTCTCGATCGTTAGTGACCGAGAGGTTAGACAGTTATGTCACGACGTTTCGGTCGTGGCCCTTCGGGTACTTTATATACTCTCTCGGAGGTTGGACACGAGGATATGATTGTATAATCATTATGATATAAATGTACTTGCCAGTCTCGAATGATTAATGAAAGTATTTATTATTCTCTAATATATTCTGTGTTTATTATATTTCCCGTACTGTCTGTGCAATACTAAGTTTACCCCAGCGGGTAAACATTCACAAGCATAAACTGAATCACACAGATTTACACAAATATTTGTACGTGGAAACCCTCGGTTAGAGAGAAAAACCCACGGTGAGACAGAGCTCACAACTTCACTAGTTCTAAATGAAGGTGCCTTGTTAGGAGCTTACAAAGCACTGGTTAAGGTGCTACCCGGTTAAGGGATTTTCCAGGACATCTGTTAAGATCTAAACCTTGTTAGGAGCTGTTTGGTTACAAGACTTTGCACATCAACACGATGTTACCCTGTTAGGGGATTTTTACAATGAACTGATTAGGTCCACCCTAATATAGGGGTTTGTATATGATGAAATATCTTTAAAAAACAGTGATCTATAATGACACTGATTGTTTGATTAGATCATACTTGTAGATTTCTTCCCCTGTTTGCCTAGCTGTTGATCTTCTTTTCTATCTTCACCTTTGTGCCTGTAGCATTCCTCAAAAGATATCTTTCCTCTGCTCTCTGCGATTTTCACTTCTCAACAACAGCAAACTACTTTGCGTCCTATTACAAATATTTATACAAGAGTGATCCTCTTGACTCATAGAACCGTCGGGGAATAAACTTGACCATAAAATATGCAACGCAAGAAAGCTGTGCGTTGTGATCTAGAGTTTATCTTGAGATCATCCGTAGAACTTAAAGCTAACTCCTGTTGAAAGGTTAGCTTCGTATCAGAGTAATGGATGTCTCACATAATCAGGCTCTTAACTCAAACTGTAACTTAAACTGTTCCACAAAAACTGGACCGGATTTTTCTATCAGTTAGAGCGGTACCGGTTTGTCGTTGGATGTTGAATAAGACCGATACTGAGTACTTGGTTCAGTCTACCGGTTTATCTAACTACTTAGTTGACTGGTGCATATACTATGTGCTTTATCTACTGGTGTCATCTAAGTAATGCGAGCAACCGGTGATCTTCGACCGGTGTGAATGGGTTTGATGAAATACACTAATGACAACTTATATTGCTAACAAAGATCTCTATTATGCTCAGCTGAGAAGCATCATTGGTCGCCGTAGGTGTGTTCTCCTTCACTGTTGTGCTTCTTTGCACACTCTTCTCTCTCTTCTATTTTTTGTTTACCCTAGCTTCTTCAACGTACAGGTTCACTCTTTTCTTCAACAGAATGAAGGAAAACTCTATTGTCAACAGGCAGAAGAATATATAGAGTTCTTGCCCTAATTGCACCTCTCATGCATGACCTAATTACAGATCCCTTTTGGATACATCACTTGGAGGACTATTAGTTCACTGAGGAAGCATCTAATGCATGATCTTTCTTTATTTGCTTTAAAGGAAAAAACAATAGATGCATGTCAAGCACCGTTCCTTCACAAGAGATAACTCTTTGTTTTAAAGCCACAGACTTTGGCTTTAAAACATTTAAATGCGCCTTGAACCGACACCATGTTAACTCGAAGTCATCCGGATTTAGTGCAATAAATCCCAATCAAAGAGTGGGTTCAAACAGATAGTTGACTATGACTTCCCCAGTTCATTGTATCATATCGAAGTCTTCACTTGATCGGTTGAGATCCTCATGTTGTGAACAGGTAAGAACTTTGACCTGTCACTTTTCCTTTCTTAACTTACCGGTTGCACCCTTTTCCTCGGTTGCGTTGGTGACACCAGTTGTATCCCTATCCTTGGTTATATCCTTTACTTGGCTACAGATGCACTTTGCGTAGTGACCGGTTTCTCTTGATGAGTGTTGGTTAACAGTTTGTCCTCTCTTAAGATTTTCAATCTTTGACTCTCTATACACCCAAGGTGAGAGAACAAAAGGATGTCCACCAACAAATGGGTCAGTGTAAGTCTTCTATCACTGCCCTCTGAATTGACAGGTACAGCTCCCTGATTGTGTATGATATGCAATGAATATGTTTTTATCTTGACCACCAGGTTGTCTCTTATGTGTTTTAACCAAATTGTTTGTAGGCACAAACAATTCAGGCAGGGATAAGAGTGGATAACCTATAATCCCCAATGGAATGTTGATCACAGATTATCATGAAGTCTATCTTCTAACCTAAATCTATCTACTCTAAGAATACATATCCTACTAAGGAGAATAGAAGCAGAATTGTGCATGGATAGTAAATGGAATTACTTATGCTACAATTACTAACATGAAATGGAATCCAAGCAGGAATCACAGTTCCATATACAATTGTACTTTCTATTCAGATGCATCTAAATAACTGAATGAATAGGAGAAGAATCATACATAAAAGGTAAATGGAATTACTTTCACTGCAATCACCAACATGAAATGGAATCCAATAAGTAATTACAGCTTCACATATAACTGTTTTGTCTATTCAAATGCAAATGAACAACTACTGGCACAACAAACATGAAAATAAAGCTTGGTAAATGGAATTACTTTGCTCCAATGCCAAGTTTGCCGACCCTCTACATTGAGCTCTTTGACAGTATATATAGAGTTCACAACATACAATGCTCATAGGAAGTAATGACCTTCCAATTAATTGAATACAAAAAGACAGAGAACAAGCCTCTACGAAAAAAAATGGTGAATATGAATCAATTTAACTCTGTCCCTTCATCTTCTCTAGCTTCTTTAAGAAGAACTGAATAGTCCTTTGTTAGATCAACATGATCTAACTTTAATAGCAAACTTCTCGACATATAATTGCAAGCCTCTTCTAAATATCATGTTCCCTCATCTATTATATTATGTGTTGCCGAAAATAAAAGTATGCTTGTGCCTGAACTTGAAATTCCTACAATAACCTTTTACAGCACCGAATTTATACTCTGTTTCCCTTTTACGATCACAGTGGCCTGATCTCCTAGTAACATGCCGTACTAGCTTGGGAGTCAACATATATCTCTTTCATGACATGGAACCTCTGTGCTAAGTCTCCCTATATTTGTTTCTTTACGCCAATTTGAAATTTCATAAAACATGCTGCTCGGTTCATTTCATGATCAAACTGAACAGGAATGATAACCCTTGGCTCTCAATAACCGCAGCTCTTATTATAAAGATTGATTCAATTAACATCGACAAGATGCATATTAACATGATGGATACTGTCGATTATTAAAAACAATCGAGTTCGGCATCTATCACAGGACCGTTGCTTTCAAATATAGATGAAATTGACTTAAGCGGGAATCTTACTCTTTCAGACCCACCGAGACACGTGTCATGATCCCGCTTTCCCTCGAAGAATATTCAACAACATATGGGTACCGTTGATTAGTATCTTGAAAGTATTATAACCGTATACAACTTTTCGGACCGACCACTTTACACGTGGCTTCATCTCGCATGATCGCATGGCAATATTTTAATCCATGCGATCATGCGACCGCTTTATCATTAGCACATCTGCGCTATCAGAGTACGTGGGTCCCACTGCCTTTATTGACTTTACATCTGTAGAATCGGACGGATGGTGTGTGATCTGATGGGCTCACAAGATTCTACGAGATCATACGCCATCCGTTGATTTGGAATCTTAGCCGATGTCATAAAAATCTGACCCTACCTTACTACATGAAATACTACGACGAATCAGGAGCTGCCACATCAATTATTTGACCAGTCACTCGTCACCATCTCATCGTCGCACTTGCACTGTTGGCCTACGTGGGTCCCAGTAGAGCATATTCACCGGCCTGAGTTCCCATTGTCGCATGATCGCATAGCAATATTTTAATTCATGCGATCATGCGACCGCTCTATGATTGGTGCCCGTGGGTCCGCTGAGACAGGTGGCACTTTGTCGTTATTTCGCATGGAATAAACACCGTGTAACTTTTTTATGCGAAATAATGACAGCCGTAGATTCTAACCGAAGATAGAAAAAGGAACCGGGCCCGCATCCGCTAAGGAGTACTCATGTCTTAATCCCACTTTCCTGCTAAGAAAGAGTGACGTCATCGCGGGGAAGCGGCGATTGTTGATTTGTGCTGCACAATAAAAGCTTGCGGACCCACTGGCACACGTGTCTTCATCCCGCCAAGCAACTTTGATGACTTTCGTTGTCACATGATCGCAAGACATTTTTTAACTTTATGCGATCATGCGACCACTCTTTCCATGTGGCAGTGTTTCGCTAAGCCGCAAAGGTAATCTGGCACCATCCCGGGAAAGTTATGACCGTTGATTTCACAAAACATGATAAATCTTTAAACTTGCGGAAAAAGAACTGAGTGAGTGCGAAAGAACTAGCCGAAATGAGAAAACCCGCCGAGCTCGTTCTCTGCAAATTTAGCACCAAAACACATGCCGTTTTCTCCATTAGGATCGTTGAGACCTGTAGAATCGATCCAAACCTTTATATCACAAAAGTACCACACTTTATTGCTGATTAAACATCTATTACAAGGTGTGTATTCGGCTATGCTAAGCTAGGAAAAGAGGGACCCGAGTTCAATAAGAACCATTTCACTTGCATGTGTCTGTCTTTTCGATTGCTTCTTAATCATCTTGCATCAGGAAGTTCTCAGAAAATTGAATCTAAACAAACTCCTTTCCAAAATCTCATCATTGAACCTTGCTCAAAAGATTTCAAATGATCTTAAATGCAATTCAATTCATGACTGTCCAAACTTTGCTTCTGAAAGTTGAATCAACCAATAGATACCATATTGACATATGCAATTCATTTAGTATAAGAAAAGGCTTCAACAACTGAATGCACACACTATTACAAGGAATAAAATCTGAGTCTTTCAATGCCAATTCAGTCAATGTATCACAAGAAAACTTTCTTCTGATTCCTTGCAAGTGCCATGAAGATCATGGTCCACAATCACCATTTCACCTGAGAAAGATTACCAATCAAAACATATTATCCTTGCCAGGTTGGGGTCTATCACCTACCCATGATGACAAGATTTTCAAAGCAACCCACCCGGTTTGAAGCAAGAAGGCAAGGAACCCTGGCAAGAATAGCCTATCTTAGAAAAGCTAGACCTAGACACCAGACTTGACAAGACCACATGACTCCAACATTGCCAAAAAAAATGGGTGACTGAAAGTCAGGCAACAATGAGCAGATGTAGTCTTTTCTTCTTTGCATAGTGTTACCAATTGGCACCGGTTGCCAAACCAGCCTCTTTACATACAGATCTCCTTAGATCTTTGGACCTTAGATTGAGATGACAAAACATCTCATTTTTCTTTTCTCTTTTGCCAATCAATGACAATACTTAATTGCCATGTATTGGTAGTAGGCTTACCAGTTACCATCTCTCGATGCCAACACCACATACCTTATAATTCAACACAAGTTGTCTCTTTGTTGTTTCTTACAACTCTAGCACTGACTCTAACTGGATTCACTAATCCTTTGTATGTTGTCAAGGCTCTCCTATATTCCTTTTCCTTTGTCTCTATAATGCATCGATCCTTAAGTCCCTATGTTTCTGATCTTTGTTGTTGAAAGGATGAGTTTTACTATATTCCTCACCATTCTCTCTTTTTAATGATTATATAAATAAGATCCCTCTTTTTAATAATTTGTTCTGCGATCTCTTCTTAGATCGATGACTTTTCTCTTTTATCCTGGTCCCCTTTTGAAGTGAGAAATATGTGCCTTCTTATATCTCTTCAAATGGACAATGAGTTACGGTCAATAGATATGTTTCATAATTAACTTCTTTCTCTTGAGTTAATCATACCTCTTCTAAACACTCACGCACATCACACTTTTGTTTATTATTTAACAAATGTTTATTATCACCTTAATACGAATCTTATCATTTCATGAATTGAATTTGTTATGATTTGCTAATTTTTCTCTTCTTATTTCTAATTGCTGACTTGTCATCAATAGGACAATATATTCTTTGTCTAAGTTAACATTTATTTAATTACTCCTTTACTAAATGGAATGTCTTCTTTATTGCTGTTTTAGGAAAGCATATAGTTAAGAATTAATATTAATATTTAGAATTTATATTGATATTAAGATTTGTTATTATTATTGAATATTATATTAATAGTATTTATATTATATTGATTACAATACCAATATTATATTATTATTCATTTATTAATATGTAATATTATATTATATCAATAAATATATTATATTCTTTCATCATTCTATTAATGATATAATAAATTATATTATTTATTCGTTCATTAATTTTATTTTATTTTATTTTATTTATTATGAAATTTTAATCTAGAAAGGGGACATCACAATATGCTTCTATTTTAAATCTTTTTTCTCTTCAAATTCCTCTAAATGAGCTTGCATTTCACATATAACATCTTGGGGTGCTGCTTTGCATGGTTTGGCATCATCCTTAGGTATATGTGCAAGGTGATATTTCAATCGGTTAATACCTCTCCCACTATATTTAACTTTGCAATTCCAACATATAACTACTTTTTTTTGGTCCGGGGATGGCATGTTTCCAAGCCTTATCCATTTGGCATCTAATAGGGTCTGCATCTAGGTTATCACTAGGTGCACTACTCCCAGGCTCAAACATTATGCTACTACTACAATATATTATAAATGAAAAAATAAGCATCTACAAATTCTAATTAAATTGAAATAAATAAAACAACGAAAAAACAAAACTAGGGTTTCTTACTTTTCCATCAACATAAAATGAAACAAAACTAAAACAAATGTAAAAAAATGCAAATATGAATGTAAAAAAAATTAGAAAACAACAAAAAAAATGTATTTCACCTCTTCAAATATGCTCCAAAAATGAAGAAATGCACTTCAAATTTGTAGAGGCATCCTCCAAACACTTCTTTTAGCTCCTCTCAATGTGTGAATGCAAGCTACTAACTTGCACAGACAATCAACAATCAATATCTGAGAGCCAATTGATCAACTGGTATGTTCTTTAAAACCCCAATATTTTTATCTAAAACCTTTTTTCCTCTCTTCCTTGCGTTTGGAAATGAAAGAATGTTCTTTTCTGTGTTTGAGAGAAAGGTATAAACACAAAAAGTCAAACTAGATGTGTTAAAAATTCTTCTTTTTTTTCACTTTCTTTTTCTCTTCTGTCGCGGTCAAGTCCCAAGCTCAGGACTCGCGAGCCTAGCTAACTCGGCGAGTTAGCCCAGACTCAGTTTGACTCAGGCAAGTCTGAACCCAGAGGCATTTTGACCCATTTTTTCCTAGCTCAGCTTTGGACTCTACAAGTTTTGCCAGGACTTGCAAAGTCCTCTAACTATGGTAAATTCCCTAAGAGGCACAACATAGCATAGAATTTTGTGTGAGATGTGCAAGAACATGCAACAACTATTGTGCTAGTGGCAAATTAGTGGCCAGAAGAATTTTTCCTTTGTGAAGCAAAAAAACATGGAGAGAGTTGCATGGAACACCCATTCTTAACTTTCCACACACCCCTGTTGTAACAGCATAAAAGATATAGACAAACAACAAGTATAATTGCACAAGTTACCACAACAAATGTCATTAGACAATATAAAGTAATAATGATACGGAAATTTTTCCATCAGCTGGATTTTATATACAGAATTTAACATAAGTTCTTATTCCCATGGCAAGGCATTCAATGTTCTAGACATCCAAAGTTCAGCATATGAACATTCTATCGTAGAAACCAAATCATGCATATCATTGAGAGCATAATATGGTAGGAAGAACTTAAACTGAAATAAGTTTCAACTACTTTTGAATCAATGAATTCTAAGTTAAAATAGTAATCAAAGTCAAACCTCTTCCATCCATTCTCCATCAACTGAGAGAGAGAGAGAGAGAGAGAGAGCATAATATGGTAGGAAGAACTTAAACTAAAATATGTTCCAACTACTTTTGAATCAATGAATCCTAATTTAAAATAGTAATCAAAGCCAAACCTCTTCCATCCATTCTCGATCAACTGAGAGAGAGATAGAGAGAGAGAGAGAGAGCATCATTGGGACGATTTCCGCCCTGCCACAAAGCCATGGGCCTCCCCATGCTACCTTAATAGAGGGATTGCAACCCATCACGAGGAGTCTACCATTCCATGGCCAACATGTGTGAAAATTGTGCATGCATGGAGTAATTGACACATGCAACCTATTAATGCTCCAAGCACAAATATCTATGCAAATGCCCTTTACCCAAAAAGTGACTCCAATTTAACTCAAACAATTCTTTGTCTAATTATTTGAATTAACTACTCAGGCTAAAGAATTCATTTCGTTTATTTGTTCCCTCAAGACCAACCTAGAAGTCCCTTTGCATGTTTACACATGTTGTATAAGGGTATATTTGTTCTTAGAGTTAACATTTAACCAATAATGTTAAGGATTTAACCTTGAATTTCATTATCTTACTTAGTTTCTTTGTTACAATCAACTGTGACATGAGTTACTGTTCTTATTGAACCATAATGGTATTTCCAATGAACAACTGAATGAGATTACACTCAATTTTGTTTTCCATCCAATATTGCTGGAAATTTAACTTCTTCTGGGGTTAAATATCGTATTTAAAACATTGCAGGAAACATAATTGCACAAGATTGCTGGTCATAAAAGTTCACAAGGTAAAGCTATAGATGATTGTATATATTCAGGCAAGGTACTGAATATGTTTACATAACCATAGCGAATATAAAATGGAGATGAGATGGGGTTGAATCACTTATTCTTTATTATTAATAAGCTGATATTTTTACAGTTTGGACTGTAGAACTTTAAAGTTGTTTATGAACCCAAGAATTACAACTTGTTGATAGGTTGAGCATGACTGCTGAAAATTGCTACTACACTTGTGTGGAAGCCCATAATTTAGTCCACTTTCCTATAGTGTTCTATAACTCAAAACAATCAAATTTAACCTTAATCAAAATTTCTCAAATCTTTAACAAAAAAATTTAACCTTTCCCCAGAGGAAATTCAGTAATGGACATGGTTCAGTTGTGACTAAATTTTGCATGACAGACTTTGTAATGTCCCCATTTTTCAGACTTCGGGATTAGCTTGGTTTGAGGACCCTCGCAGGCTAATCAGGTGATCAGAGCGGGTCAGATGTCAGAGCCAGTGTTGGGATTCCATTCTGGGGATTCAATTTATCAGGTCTGCTCTTCGTTCGGGTCAATTCCGTCGACTTACTATTTTTAGTAAGTGGTATTTTGGGTATGGCCAGGATTAGTAGGGTGTCTGCATAGAGTGTCAGATGTTTCAGGATCGAGCTTTAGGGAATCTCCAGTTTGACAGACTTACTATTTATAGTAAATCTATTTTTAGCAGCTGGCTATTTTTGGCAATGGGTTATTTCCGACAAAGCAGTTGGCATTTGGGCTCTGGTGTCGGAAATGAATTGGTTTCAGTTAGCAGAATTCAGTGGCTTTGTTTTTAACGATATCGTTATTAAATTAAAAGTATTTTTAATTTAATGACTTAAATACTTTATAACTTTATTGTTATAAAGTGAGATTATCATTTTAAAGCCTTTTTATTAAAAAAAGTGAATTTGTGCTTTTTCCGAAAAAGCTATAAGTACAACTCAAAAAAGTACTTTCATGACAAATTGATTATTTGATATTTTGTTTGTGAGAGAATTTTGCGTGGCTTTGGAAGCTAAGGTTTGAGCTCGGTCTTTAGCTTTTGGAGAGAGTTCTTCTGAGATTGTTGAGCTTGGTCTTCTTCCAATAGAGAGCTCATTCTGATTCTGATTATAATCCAGTGCTGATGTATACTGGAATGCTGAGAAGTTTAATTTGCAGATTCAACGAATTGCTTCATAGGGTTTGTTGTTGATTCATGCTGAGGTTGTGGAATTTCGAAATTGGAGCCTGCTGAGTCTTTGTGTTCACTTTTTGAATGATGTTGGCTGGATAAATATTTATTCAGATTCTTAATATATTATAAGTGGCGGATTGCACATTGGGAAAAGAGATTTGACATACAAGAAATATTCAATATATATTGCTGCGTGAAACCTATAGCTAGCTGTGTGAGGGAATGAAGTCTGAATTGTATATTCTACAGCCCACGTGATATGCTACAGGAGTTGCTGAATTTCGCATTGGAAAATCTGCTATCTTTTATTTGCTGAGGTACGAATTGAATTGGGAAATGTGCTGTGTGTTTTCTGTTTGAGCTGTAAACAAAAGATTGGAGTGAAGTTATCCAAATCCAGGCACGTGACTGTTTGTTCTGGCTGTACCCTTTTCTTGGGAAGCAAAACGTTGGGTGAGGTTGCTGCAATACCTCACGTGACATCTACAGGTGCTGCCACTGTATGTGTGGGTGCTAAGGGAGCTACAGCACCATTAGAACCTGCTGACGTGATTATTCTGGGCGGTACATCTCATTTTGTTGGTGCCGTACATGCCAGGCCTGTCACGTTTTTAATAAATCTGCCATGTGACAGTTTGTTTTGGCGTCAAATGAATTGGGATTGTGATATGGTTTGCAAGAGGTGAATCTATGACTCAAAAACGTTTTCAGTATTACTAGGTGCTTTTGAATTTCAATTTTTAAATATATGTTTCAACATTCAGTTTGTGTTGAAGAAAAGAAATTAATAAATTGTTGCGAGGTTATTTGATTTGACATGACAATTAATGATGCTCTTCTTGAGTTATTAAATTGTCCAAATTGTATATTGGAATTTGGTGGAGATTGAATTTAATATTGCAATTAAATGATTTTCTTGAGCAAGTGCTGCAAATATTTAAAATAAAATAAGTGGATTTGGAAGAAGCCAGTTCCAGTTCTTCACAGTGGTATCAGAGCAAAGCTCTTGCCATCCTGTCAGGGTATGAAAATAAACAATGGCAGATAGATTTGTGCCTGGCGCGCACTATACCCGCAAGGGTAGAAATTCACCATCCCCTGAAGGTAGTGAACAGGGCCCACGAAATGAACAAGTAGAGAACAGGAATGATAGCGGAAATGATATGGATAGGGAGGCCAAAGATGCTTTTAGACATATTGCAGATGGTCAGCATCACGTTGCAACTGTATTGCAACAACTTTTAGATACTTTATAGCGCATTGCATTACCAGGTGCTAGAGATAGAGGTGCGCGTAGTGTTTCAATCAGCTCAAGCAGGTCACAAGCTGATGACAAGCGAGTTGATGATCGGTGGGATTATGACAAGCGAGATTACAGAGCTGATCATACTGGTACTTATGACAGGCCTCACCGTCCGACATTCTTGAGGCCAGAGTTGGATGCAGTCAGTATTGAGCCAGATTCTGCACCATTTATCGATGACATGGTGCCACATTTTGCAGAGTGGGATGCTCTCCCTGAGGCACTAAAAAGAAATTTAAATTTTGATAGATATCTGACGCAAAAGCGTGAGCATGCCAGAGGCAGGTCAGCTCCTGACATGAGGCAGAGACCTAGACAGGATGAATTAAAGCAGGCAACCAGCAAGTTGACTTTGGACCACTTCAATGGAAGTGAGAAGACTACAGCCAGAGCATGGGTCCACAAGTTGGACACGTATATTTCACTTCGTCCTATGTCTAAGGAGGACGTTATTCGATTTGTTGTGTTACATCTGGATGGGATTGCTCATGATTGGTGGTATCATGGGTTAGTGTCTCTGCATCATGATCATATTGTGCAGTACTAGGAGTTTGTAGATAGACTGATAGAACGGTTTGATCGGAAGGATTCAGAGACCTATTTCAGAGAGTTGGCTTAGCTGAGACAGACATGTGGTCTTGAGGCATTCATCAGCAAGTTTCAACGTCTATTAGTCATGGTTTATGACATCTCTGAGAGGAGGAGAGTCATGTTGTTCATAGAGGGTTTGTCAGAGCCGTACAGAGGTTGGGTCAAGTCCTTGGATCCACCTACACTACGAGATGCTATGAAGAAGGCAAGAAATCTTGAGCCTTCTGTTTCACGGGGCAAGTCTACTCCTAGTCCTACTATTCCTCCTATAGATGAGGTACCTCCACTAGCCGTTGACAGAAAGAAGCCTGCAGGTAGACTTGATGATGCCACACGAGAGGATTTGAAGAGGAGGCAGCTTTGCTATTGGTGCAAAGAGCCTTATGATAGAGAGCATACTTGTGCTATGAGGCCTAAGGGCAGGGCGAATCTATCTATGTGGGTTTATTCTGGTGAGAGTGAGGCTGAGTCTTCTCATCAGGCTGTTGGTTTTGATACAGAGGAGGAGCAAAGAGTTACTCCAGATTTTGGTACTGAAGCCAAATTGTCTCCGATTGTGTTGTCCCCCTCTGTGCCACTTCCCTCTGCTTTCAGACTGAAGGGATTAGTGGAAGGACTACCCTGTGTTGCTATGTTGGATACTGGAGCTTCGCACAATTTTATTCATGAGCGACTTGTTAGTCAGTGTGGGCTTCAGGTAGAGGAGTTTGCAGGGTTTGGAGTCAAGGTAGCTGATGGCTACAGCTTCACCTGTACCAAGCGCATCCGAGGTCTCTCCTTATTTCTTGGCGATTATGAGATGATAGCTGATTTCTATGTGTTTGACTTGGGAGAGATGGATATAGTTTTAGGGATGCAGTGGATACAGGAGATTAAGAAGTTCTGCCTTAGTGTGAGCCCGATGCAGATCAGATTTGAGTACCAGGGCAGAGTGTATGTGTTGCCGAGCATTGCTGATGGGAGTCTATGCACTATGTCCTTCTGTGCTGTAGATAGTGCTGATTCACGGAAACATGAGTCTATACAGGTAGAGCCGATCTCTTATTATGTCTCTCAGAGTTTACCGTTTTATGGTTTAGATCAGCAGATGGGTGTTGTTCACTTTGTGAACAACCCTTTATTTGATGTGGATGTCGGCATGACTTATGACAATCCACTATTTGAGCTTGGTGATGATCCCTTACAGGAGTTGTACGATCATGATATTGATGACATTTGGGATCCGATTTGTGGATCTATTCATCAGGCAGATTACACAGGAGGCTAGTCAAGCCTAGCTGATCAGTTTTCAGGGGTGTACACGGTGAGGAGTGCTTATAACTTTACATTCGATCCTCACGTTCAGGATATCTATCAGTCACAGTTCTTCAGCACTTCCTTTTTATGACTGGTACAATGATTTGGTTAGTTCGAAGACTGGGAGTAAGTCCAGTCTGTTGGTTGAGCTACTCTCATGTGAGTTACTCTCGGTTGAGTTTCTCCCACATTGTGATCCTGTCGCAGCATCATCAGTTCGGGATGAGTCCAGATTCTCAGTTACTGATGTTGGTACTGTTGATGTTGTTGGCTTCTTCACAGGAGTATGAGGTTGATCAGGACATTATGCATAACCATCCTTGGGATCCGGGTGGTTTGTGATGGTTGTTTGTTTTTCCTAATTGCTTGAGGACAAGCAATCTTGGGAAGGGAGGACTGTAATGTCCCCATTTTTCAGACTTCGGGATTAGCTTGGTTTGACGACCCTCGCAGGCTAATCAGGCGATCAAAGGGGGTCAGATGTCAGAGCCAGTGTTGGGATTCCATTCTAGGGATTCAGTTTATCAGGTCTGCTCTTTGTTCGGGTCAATTTGGTCGACTTACTATTTTTAGTAAGTGGTATTTTGGGTATGGCCAGGATTAGCAGGGTGTCTGCACGGAGTGTTAGATGTTTTAGGATCGAGCTTCAGGGAATCTCCAGTTTGAGAGATTTACTATTTATAGTAAGTCTATTTTTAGCAGTTGGCTATTTTTGGCAGTGGGTTATTTCCGGCAGGCCAGTTGGCATTCGGGATCTGGTATTGAAAATGAGTTGGTTTCAGTTAGCAGAATTCAGTGGCTTTGTTTTTAATGATATCGTTATTAAATTAAAAGTATTTTTAATTTAATGACTTAAATACTTTATAACTTTATTGTTATAATGTGAGATTATCATTTTAAAGCCTTTTTATTAAAAAAAGTGAATTTGTGCTTTTTCCGAAAAAGCTATAAGTACAACTTGAAAAAGCACTTTCATGACGGATTGATTATTTGATATTTTATTTCTGAGAGAATTCTGCTTGGCTTTGGAAGCTAGGGTTTGAGCTCGGTCTTCAGCTTTTAGAGAGAGTTCTTCTGAGATTGTTGAGCTTGGTCTTCTTCCAAGAGAGAGCTCATTCTGATTCTGATTATAATCCAGTGCTGATGTATACTGGAATGCTGAGAAGTTTAATTTGCAGATTCAACGAATTGCTTCATAGGGTTTGTTGTTGATTCATGCTGAGGTTGTGGAATTTCGAAATTGGAGCCTGCTGAGTCTTTGTGTTCACTTTTTGAATGATGTTGGCTGGATAAATATTTATTCAGATTCTTAATATATTATAAGTGGCGGATTGCACATTGGGAAAAGAGATTTGACATACAAGAAATATTCAATATATATTGCTGCGTGAAACCTATAGCTAGCTGTGTGAGGGAATGAAGTCTGAATTGTATATTCTACAGCCCACGTGATATGCTACAGGAGTTGCTGAATTTCGCATTGGAAAATCTGCTATCTTTTATTTGCTGAGGTACGAATTGAATTGGGAAATGTGCTGTGTGTTTTCTGTTTGAGCTGTAAACAAAAGATTGGAGTGAAGTTATCCAAATCCAGGCACGTGACTGTTTGTTCTGGCTGTACCCTTTTCTTGGGAAGCAAAACGTTGGGTGAGGTTGCTGCAATACCTCACGTGACATCTACAGGTGCTGCCACTGTATGTGTGGGTGCTAAGGGAGCTACAGCACCATTAGAACCTGCTGACGTGATTATTCTGGGCGGTACATCTCATTTTGTTGGTGCCGTACATGCCAGGCCTGTCACGTTTTTAATAAATCTGCCATGTGACAGTTTGTTTTGGCGTCAAATGAATTGGGATTGTGATATGGTTTGCAAGAGGTGAATCTATGACTCAAAAACGTTTTCAGTATTACTAGGTGCTTTTGAATTTCAATTTTTAAATATATGTTTCAGCATTCAGTTTGTGTTGAAGAAAAGAAATTAATAAATTATTGCGAGGTTATTTGATTTGATATGAGAATTAATGATGCTCTTCCTGAGTTATTAACTTGTCCAAATTTTATATTGGAATTTGGTGGAGATTGAATTTAATATTGCAATTAAACGATTTTCTTGAGCAAGTGCTGCAAATATTTAAAATAAAATAAGTGGATTTGGAAGAAGCCAGTTCCGGTTCTTCACAGACTCTCAATTTCTTTTATTTTCTTCAGAAGAGCTTTACAGCCCTCTTGTTAGCTAGGGTTCAATAATAACTATATTTTATCAAATTATTGCAAGCATCCTATCATAACAATTTGCATATTTCATCTTATGCATGTATGAATTCTCTATGTAGCTGGGAGCTGATTTTCAATTTTGAAATAGTCTTTTAATAATTCTGAAACAGCATCACAACCTATTGGTTGGTTCAAATCAATAACAAACTACATGAAACATTTGATATAAGAAGATTCACTGAGTAATCAGTTTTTGCGAGATTGAGTGCATATAAATTTTTACCGTTTATTATTAATTCTCAATTCCAACAGCCAACCCTGGGCTTTCTTTTATAGAGAAAATTTCAATTGCTTGAAGATATAAAGCATATTAACATACCTGGAAATAAGGAATGCAGAGATTTTCTTTCTTTCTAACTACTCCCACCCCTATCTCTTTCCTTCTCCCCCTCTTCTCCCTTCTCCAATATATTTCCCACAGTCCTTTTTCTTTCTTTTAATTATACTACAAGCAATCTCTTTCTATGGGAATAGGGAGTTCTTTTCCCAGTTTACAACTGTCTTGCCTTAGAATACTTCTTTTCCTCCTTCATGAGTGGAAAATTCCTTAAGATATGAATTACCTTGGCTGCTGGCCCCATTTCCTCTTTTAAAGGAAGGCAGCTTAATAATAATGATATCAAGTTTCCACAATCCATTGTTTTAATGCTAAGTTGTTTTCAGATTAGATCGTGTTAGTAATTTGATGTGAAAAATCGCTAACACAATCTAATCTGAAAACAATTTAGCAATAAGCTTAATAATAGTTTAAGAAGCATGAGCTCCTACATAACTTTTATAGGTACCTATAAAATAATTTAAATTCCCTTTTCAGCCTTGTGTCCCACCATTAATCAAGGTGTAATAAATGATTTTATTCTTTCCTTTCAGCTTTGGGTCCCATTGGTTCCTTCTTATCCCAAGAAGCTTTAGAATATATTTAATAAGTGAGATTATTTTAAATATTATATTACTATATTTCTTTTTATTGTTGTAATTATATATCATAATTTCATTTTTTGTTACAGATTACTCTCTTTTCTGATTAACACATTTTTAGTAATATTTTTAATTCCCTTTTAATTTTGCTAACAACCAAATATGTAGTACACTTTTAAATTACCCTTTCTAATGCAAAATGCAATTCAAAAGAAAAATACTACATGCTTGTGTGTATATTCTCACCCAAATTGCCCCCGGATGACTAGACTCCTCTTCCCAGTGATACTCTCTCTTGGATGAGAGTGCATAGCTATCTTGTTACACTCCAATATCAGGAATAAAATAGTATGCTTCAAATAAAGGAAAGAAGATGGTTATCCACAATATTAACATTTCTATATCAAAATCAATCACATAATTAGATATGCAATCATAGAAACTCATTCATAACTGCTATAGAGACCACATTCTCCATATTGTTAAAATGGTTACTACACACATACGAGGATATCATTACAAAAATTTAGGGCAAAATGTTTAGGTTTCATATTCATATAAGTATATATGCAAGCATATCATTAAAAAATTTAGTGCTTGGTCTATCTTCTTAGAATTTATCCCTTAGTGTAGCAGGTAGCAGGTGGGTGCCACGCAGATGATAGGTTCAGCCCCAAGTCTTGTGTGTCTTTAAAGAGATGAGCGGACATCAATAAGGTGCTAAGTGATCTCTCAATGTTACACTACCAAGGAACAGTCACACCTTAATGTGTAAGACTATGCAATGCATTGTTGGGTCCCAACCCTTCCAATTGTTCATATCCTTGAAGGATCAAGGAACACTGATTCATGTGCAAGAAATTTTCCTAAACCCATTAATTTTCAGATTCCAGATTAAGATGCAGCCATGAGTCAATCACTAATGTGTAGGCAATAGAGGCAGAAGTGCAATAACCTATTGTGTTTGCAATTATTTGTAGTGGGCATTGTGATGTCGATCGTACAATATGCCTCCAAGAAACTTAATGAGGTAAAGTAAAGACACCTATATTTTCCAATTATTAACTAAGGTCAAGTTGGTCTATTAGTCTACTCAAACAACAAAGTAAATAATTCCATCGCAAATTCAATGCCAAATTGACCATATAAAAATATCAATTTATCTGCTAGAGTGGGGAATGACATTTTATGAATACACGCGTTGTCTATTGTTTGGAAACCTTGGATGTTTACATTCAGATGAAAAGGTTTCATTGTTTAATACTAAGTAGGATCGTTTCAAACTGATCCTTCCAAATTGATGCTTTAATGAAGTTCTATTTATGAATTATAATCCTATAGCAGATTCGCAAAGGAACTTCCTTTGAATACTTTGGATATAGATGATGAGGTGTAGGCCTGATCAAGGCTGTAATTCCATTGTCATAGAAAGAAAAAAGATGCAAGGAGACATAAACGATTCATTATGTTTAAATATTGTACCCATGATTGATTTTAATGCCAAAGTAAATAACAAAGGACATAGTTTTCATTTAGATGTCACTTAAGATTCACATACACCCTGACCCACCAGTGGCTTATCAGTATTCATATAACCTACCAGTGGCTTATCAGAATTCATATAACATCTTAAGCATAATTTTGAGAGCTCAAAATTAGAACTCGTATAACAACTCAAAGCAGGAATTTGAGAAAAAATAATAGACATGCACTTACCATATGGAGAGTAACTAGACAAAACAATAATATGCGCAGATGCCCGTTTTATTGCATACCAAAGAGGAGAAGTACTGCTAGACACTTTGAAAGGTACATAGTATCGATGCAGAAAAGGTTTGAAAGGAACAATTTCTCCCTGCATGAAAGTAACATTGCAAAGATATACAATATTTAGAAATAAAACTGTGTTGCAAACATTTAGCATCATTGTTAAACAGAAAAAGGAAGTAGCAAAAAAATCACGGAAGCAAGAAAGAAAGTAGCATATCCAACAGCTACAAAAAAATGTAACTAGATCCATTTAAGCAATCACGTCAAAATAACTAAAATAGTTAGAAAGGGCATTAGATGTATTTTTGGATGACCAATTCAATACCTCCATTATAATTGTCGAAACTCAAACTTATGGAACCTACATTTGAAGAAATGGACAAAGCTAATGTGTAGGTAGTTTAGCAGGTATCATATACCAATTTAACCTCCAAGAACAAAAAAAAATTGTACTAAAGACGAGGATTGTCCTTATTTAAAATAAGAGAAATTAGTTCCACATTGAGCTGCCAAGATGCAAAACATGGCACTAAATTCAATTTTTTGAATCAAAATATAATATATATACATATAGAGATCAAAGCATGTACTAGAATCCACATAATGGCTGCAGGGAACAAAGTTATATTCTATGGAATAGCTAAGTATTACTTCATTGATCAAAATGTTCATTCTATGCCAAGTTAATGCACATCATCTGAAAAACTTAGGGTTATGACCATTTCTTCAAATTTGTTGAATCTGATCTACCAAAGAAAGTTGAAATATTTGCCTACGTCACTTAGGACAATATCTATCAAAAAAAATCCACTTTTGTTCATTATCTTTTTTGACAGCCTAAAATTTGAGGTAAAGTTCAATCAAAACTGTGGTCAATCAAAGACACTACATGTTTCTAAGTTCTTAGATCATGGTTTAATTATATAATAAGAAATTTTAGAAAGATTTGTGATGGAAGAAAGTGACCATGAGATTTTGTAGAGACTAGACAAATTACAAAGATAATAGATTGACGAGACTTTTTAGGCATTAATAAGAGAGTTGGTCCCAATCTAAAATGTTGTACTAATGCAATTATCTTAAAAGCTTGATAATGCATGCAAACAATTTTCAGGTTAATTGCAGGGTCCAATATTCACAAAAATATGTGACAAAAGGCTGTACCAACTTGTATAGCCATGATGATCTTTCAAAAATAAGATAAGATAAATATATTAATGTCCAACAGAATACCACAAAGAGGGTCCAAGGAACTACTATAAAAAAACAAAGGGTCATCCAACAATATAGACACCAAACGGTGCTCGAAGAAAGAACAACAACAACAATAGGAACAAACAAACAACAATGGAAAAGGAAAGAGGGGGGAGGGGGCCTCACAAAAAGACCCCAAAACCCCACTACAAAATCGAAGTAGCAGAGAAGAACCCCAAGATAGAAGGGTAAGCCGAAGAGCTAACAAGGAGCCCGGACCGCTTCTAAAGATTCCTGGAAGAGGAAGAGAACTACTGTTGGAAAAGACCCCTTCAGGGCCTAACGGATCTAGAATGACTAGAGGGACCAAGATCACACTCGGTACCCCGATCTGATTGAAGCTTAGGGAAGGAAGTAATAAGCTGACAAGACTGCAACCTAGCAAAGTGCTAATGTTGGAGTACGTGGTCCCAAAGCCTAACTACCTCTTGAAGATAAAGTGCAAGACACTTTTGATTAGTGAACCTGAAAAAGATGGGGAGAGACTAAACCCCCCTAAATAGGCAGTAGAATTGTAAAGAGCCTGGCTGGCTCTATGCTGAAGATTATGTTTTTCTTTTGAATTGTTTTGCAATTTTATAAATATATAAAATGATCTTAGGTAGTAAATAATTTCTTACTCCAAATTCACCAATTGATTCAATTCAAAGCCTTTCAAATATTCAAATAACATTAGATAAATTCGAATGAGAATTGGCACCTTAAGAAATAACACAACTGCTAGGAATGAATCGCAGCTCCTATTAAATGGTATGTAGCTTCAAAGAAATAAATTGCAGCCTCTAAAAGAATATCGCAGCCACCAAAGATAATATATCAACTACCAAAAATAATATCGCAGCCACCCAAGGAAGTAATCACAGCCTCTAAGAAAGGAATCGCAGCCTTAAGGAAATGAATTGCAGCCTTAAGGAAAGGAATCGCAGCATCCCTCGATAAATTCGCAGCTTCCTTGTATTAAACTGTAGCTTCTCTGGATTGCCATACGGTCACCAGATTCACCATATCAAGAACAGAATTACTACACAATTCATTGGCATGAGATCCAACTCAAAGTGTATGAGAAAACTTGAAGAAATATACCGTTTCTTCAAATCCAAAACCAAACCCTAAACTCTTCTCCAAATTCGATTTTCACCAAAGCTAATTTGCATAATAGAATGAATAGCTTTCTCCCAAAGCATTGCTTTTGTAATAAAGATATCTTCTCTCACACACTTTTCACTTGCAAAAGACTTTGCTTTATGTGCACATTTGAAAAATAATAAACTATTATATTTCTTTCCTCTTTAATGATGAAAAAAAGACCATTTCATTAAAATAACCATATTTTGACACATAGGGTCCCTGTTTTATGAGCTCGGAATTTAAAACTACTCAACTCGGTTCCAATGAGCTATAACACTAAGATGCCCAAAAAATATTCCCAATAAAATTGGCAACCTTAGCCGATTTAATTAAATAATAAACATAATTCACCCATCTTGCGAAAACGACTGAGGAAGTATCAAAATCAAAATCTGACAGCACGAGTGATCATGATGATGAAAGATGATGAATGAACCTGATGGGGTGACTTACTAAAAATAGACGCTCCCTCCAAGATTCTTGGAGCCCAAATCGGAAGCCAAAAATAAAAAAATGAGAGCATCATTCAACTCCTCTAACTCATCTGAGCTCATCAGAACCATCCCTTGACTTACTATAAATAGTAAGTGCCACCAAACAGAGCCAAAACCCACAACGGGGTCCTCTAATCACCACTATTAGCCTACAAGGACCCAATGATAGGCTAAATCCACTAACTCCAATGCTTGCTCAAAATGGGGACATTACAGTCCTCCCTTCCTAAAATTGCTTGTCCCCAAGCAATCTCAAAAAACAAAACACAGAAGTCCACTCGGATCCCAAGGATAGAATGGAGTAATGTCCCTGCAATCACCTGCAAACTCCTACAAAGAAATCATCATCCACTGAGCTAACCAAAACACACTGACATCATGCCAACCATAGTGATCTACACAATCTGCAATGCTAAACCAAACACTACCTGGATCCCAGTAGAGATGAAACTCACAGCCATCCATAACAAGAAAGAATGGATATCCCAAACCATCTAACCAATCAGAGCTTTCTGCACACCCTTCCAATCTTCTCTATGTACTCTTGTAATCCAAATATCCATCCACTGTCAAACCATCCTGGATGTACTAACCCTGCAAGTCACCTCCTACTAACTTGCAGTAACCATCCCCATCAACTACAGATGGAGTAAACCCATCCCATAACATATGATATAAACCTGGAGCCAACCCACACCGACGTACAACCAAGTCCTCAACCGGTGGGTCAAAAGAGAAATGATGAACACTCCTCACTATGTAATCATGGTGAAATGCTCCAATCTCTGACAGAGACTCATCAACAACAATACGAGAATCAAGAGATGGCTCCAATCTCTGACTCTGAACAACTGGTTGGGCAGGATCCTGAATAACCCACTCAGCAAACCCAACCACAAAATCCTTGTGAGGAAGCATTGTAGTCAAGGTATCTACAATTTTCCCCATTAAAAGCTGAATATTGCAAGAACCCCGGATGAGAGTACCCTCAGAAGCTCTGAATGGTCCCTCTTGCAAAACCGAACTCTCAAGCAAGTATTCCATGAAAGACTCCGTCCAGTAGAAATTATAGGAAGCAGCATCAACCTGCTCCCCTACAAACCACAAATGATCTCTCTGAAACTGTGGCACTACCAACTTCCTACTACTATTAGTTGTGTGAGAAGAAGAAATAGATTTGCTTCCAGCAAAAGGAAACAAATCATCATGAAAACTAGCCTCAAAACTAGATCATACCCTGTCCATGTCTTGTGAAGGAGGAGTGTCATGAACTGGCACACAACTCACTAGCAAATCTGCTCTTGCTATCTTAGGACTCTCAACACCTTGCTCTGTATCATTCGTCATCGTGCTAACAATCAGCAACAATAGAAATGATAAACGGCAAAGATCAGATCTGATAATCACTGTTAAACCCAGACAACTGCTGGAGATCTGATTTTCTGAGAATTCTGATGACGTCAGCTACAAAATTCAGATTCCAACATCCAGCTGGGAGGTAGTATGAGTTATGGCAATGATATACGGCCCGCTGTGGGGACTTAGGAGAGATCTGAAATCACTTTTCAATCACCAAACTGCACTTGATCTGATATTCAGCCCTGATCCAAATTCTAACAACAATATGCTCCACTATATATGACGCGAACCACTTGCTTGGAGAAGTACAGCTAAGGAGGGTTGTCTATGGTACCCCAATTCTACTACATTTACCCCTGATCTGCAACTATGATAATTGTTATTCACTCTTCAATCTAATCTGCAAATACAATTCTGAAAATACTCCAAGAATGCCCAAATGAAGACCTTATGTAGATCTTCCTCAATTCTGAAAACCCAAGATTCATTCTTGATTTCAAATTGGATCAATATAATGTTTGTGGGACTGCAACGGCATGATTGAGGACAAGCAATCTTTGGGAAGTGCAGACTGTAATGTACCTATTTTGAAGTTTTCTTGTAATGCACTTGGTGATGAATTTCACAACTAATGTCAACTAGTTATAAGGTGCATTCCAATGTTGCTAGTAAGTTCAGATGGATTAAGGTCGGTTGGCAAAGTTTTGGCTAAATTTCTATTTTTAGCATATTACTATTTATAGTAAGTGTTATTTCTATTAACTGGTCTTTGCCTTAGTTTCCCCCTCAATCACATAGTGCAATATCTTCAATTTCAAAACTTCACGAATTTCCTAAGGTTGGGAATAATATTTTACCATTTCTTAAATTTTTTAATATAGATTGAAAGAAAGTGGATATTAAAGAAAGAGAAATAAAAGATATAAAAGATTTCAGAGGAAAAGAGCATGTCTACATGACAAGGAGATATATGAAATATTGTAATGGGCAAAAGATTTTGTTTTATTATTTTCTCATGTTGCCCTAAATTTCTCATTGAGACTATATAATTCAGTTTTGCCTCTCATTTTGATTTGTTTAAGATTATGATATTTTCTCTCTAGAAACCCTTGGGGTTTGAAGACTGTTTGTTTCATCCTTCTAGAGGATGAAAAACCTTCTGAAGAAGATTGACTATGGTGGTGAGAGATTTATTAAAATAATATTGTCATAGTTATTATTTAATGGTCACATAATTTATCTTTAGTTAAGTTTAGATTCTTTATGTTTCCCTTCTTAGTCAGGGATAGTTTCAGTTAGAAACATCATCTTTGTATTTCTTTACAGAGCCTTTGTCTCCTTTATAATTACTCATTCAATGAATAGATTATCATTTCATGGTATTATTAGAATATTTTAATGTTTCTTTAATGGTATTATTAGAATATTGTAATGTTTTTTTAATGGTCATCTTAGTTAGTTTTTAGTTTATTAGGTAGTTGAGATATCCCTTGCAATACTGATTTTTAGTTTCTTAACCTGAGAATTTCATCAAACACTTTGCACACAAGGAATATAACGCTGATCTCAATGTTGATTGTTTCTAAATGCCAAACTAAAGAGATATGCCTGCAAACTCCAAATGACTAACAATGGCAATGCAAATATTTTTTGTATTTTATTGGAGGATATAAACATTGGTTACAAATGAGAAAATATGCATCTTCAACAATGAAACTTAAGGCAATGCATGCTGTGATTAAATGGTATTCTAATTCCCTTTGACAACTTCTGATAGGAAATTCTGATATAAATCAGTCTACAATCTCTCCACAACAATTTAAAAAAAACACTACCAATTCCCAAAAAACATCTACTCTCAAGCAATGCAAAATGTAAGAGATATAAACCTGGAACTGCTCCAAAAATCTGAATTTTACTGTTCACGACAGCACTGTAGCGTTTTACTGTTCATGCGGTACTGTAGCATTTTACTATTCACACGGCTTGTGGTAATTTCATTTTCTCTTGACAATTTGGTAAGCCACAACAAATTCGTTATTCCACAACCAATTGATGAATCACAGCAAATACTCTAACAATTTTCAGAACCTCAGCAAATAACAAATTGAATTCTTTGAGAGGAAATCATTTGCCTGTAGAATAATTTCATACATATCCAGTATACCTTAGCACTAGATTCGGTTCAGAATCAGAACGAGCTCTCTCCTGGAAGAAGACCAAACTCGACAAATCTCAGAACTTTCTCCAAAAACGAAGACCAAGCTCCAGAAACCCTAGCTTTTCCAAGCCAAGTAGAATTCTCACATAAACAATTTATCAAATCAACAATGGGTAAATGAAAGTGCTTTTTCGAGTTGTACTTATAGCTTTTTTCGGAAAAAGCACAATTTCACTTTTATAATATAAAAGCCTTTAAAAAGATAATTTCACTTTATAACAATAAAGTTATAAAGTACTTACATTATTAAATTAAAATACTTTAATTTAATAACGATAACTTTAAAAACAAAGTCACTGAATTCTGCTAACTGAAACAAACTCATTTCTGACACCAGAGCCCAAACGCCAACTACCCTGCCGGAAATAACCCACTGCCAAAAATAGCCAGCTGCTAAAAATAGTAAGTTTCTCAAACTGGAGATTCCCTGAAGCTCGATCCTGAAACCTCTGACACTCCGTGCAGACACCCTGCTAATCCTGGCCATACCCAAAATACCACTTACTAAAAATAGTAAGTCGACCAAATTGACCCGAACGAAGAGCAGACCTAGTAAACTGAATCTCCTTAATGGAATCCCAATACTGGCTCCTCAATCTGACCCCTCTGAACCTGATTAGCTTGCGAGGGTCGCCAAACCAAGCTAATCCCCAAAGCCTAAAAAACGGGGACATTACAGTCCTCCCTTCCCAAGATTGCTTGTCCTCAAGCAATTAGGAAAAACAAACAACATCACAATCCACCCGGATCCCAAGGATGGTCATGAATAATGTCCCGATCAACCTCATACTCCTACGAAGAAGCCAACAACATCAACAGTACCAACATCAGTAATTGGGAATCTGCACTCAACACCTGAACTGATGATGCTGCAATAGGATCAACTTGTGGGAGAAACTCAACTGAGAGTAACTCACACGGGAGTAACTCAACCAACAGACTGGACTTACTCCCAGTCTTCGAACTAATCCACTCATCATACCAGTCATAAAAGGGACACGCTGAAGAACTGTGTGACTGATAGACATCCTGAACATGAGGATCGAATGTGAAGCTATAAGCACTCCTCACTGTGTACACCCCTGAAAATTGATCAGCTAGGCCTGACTGGCCTCCTGCGCAAACTGCCTGATGAGTCGATGCACAAATCAGATCCCAAATGTCATCAACATCATGATCATACATCTCCTGTAAGGGATCATCACTAAACTCAAACAGTGGATTGTCATAAGTCATGCCGACATCCACATCAAATAAGGGGTTGTTCACAAAATGAACAGCACCCATTTGCTGATCTGAGTCATAAAACGGTAAACTCTGAGACATGACATGTGATCGGCTCTACCTATATAGACTCATGTCTCTGTGAATCAGCACTATCTATAGCACAGAAGGACATAGTGCGTAGACTCCCCTCAGAAATGCTCGGCAACACATACTCTACGCCCTGGTACTCAAATCTGATCTGCATCGGGCTCACACTGAGGCAGAACTCCTTAATCTCTTGTATCCACTGCATCCCTAAAACTATATCCATCTCCCCCACGTCAAACACATAGAAATCAGCTATCAACTCGTAATCGCCAAGAAATAAGTAGAGATCTCGGATGCGCCTGGTACAGGTGAAATTGTAGCCATCAGCTACCTTGACTCCAAACCCTGCAAACTCCTCTACTTGAAGCCCACACAGACTAACAAGTTGCTCATGAATAAAGTTGTGCGGAGCTCCAGTATCCAACATAGCAACACAGGGCTGTCCTTCCACTAATCCCTTCAGTCTGAAAGCAGAGGGAAGTGGCACAAAGGTGGACAACACAATCGGAGATAGTTTGGCTTCAGTACCAAACTCTGGAGTAACTCTCTGCTCCTCCTCTGTATCAAAACCAGCAGCCTGATGAGAAGACTCAACCTCACTCTCACTAGAATAAACCCACATAGAGCAATTCGCCTTGCCCTTAGGCCTCATAGCACAAGTATGCTCTCTATCATAAGGCTCTTTGCACCAATAGCAAAGCTGCCTCCTCCTCAAATCCTCTCGCGTGGCATCATCGAGTCTACCTGCAGGCTTCTTTCTGTCAACAGCTGGTGGAAGTACCTCATCTATAGGAGGAATAGTAGGACTAGGAGTAGACTTGCCCCGTGATACATAAGGCTCAAGATTTCTTGCCTTCTTCATAGCATCTCGTAGTGTAGGTGGATCCAAGGACTTGACCCAACCTCTGTACGGCTCTGACAAACCTTCTATGAACATGACTCTCCTCTCGGAGATGTCATATACCATAACTGATAGACGCTGAAACTCACTGATGGATGCCTCAAAACCACCTGTCTGTCTCAGCTAAGCTAACTCTCTGAAGTAGGCTAACTCTCTGAAGTAGGTCTCCAGATCCTTCCGATCAAACCGTTCTATCAGTTTATCTATGAACTCCTGGTACTGCACAATATGATCATGAATCAGAGACACTAACCTATTATACCACCAATCATGATCAACCCCATCCAAATGTAACACAGCAAATCGAATAGCATCCTCCTCAGACATAGGACGAAGTGAAATATAAGTGTCCAGCTTATGGACCCATGCTCTGGCTGTAGTCTTCCCATTTCCATCGAAGTGGTCCAAAGTCAACTTGCTGGTTGCCTGTTTTAATTCATTCTATCTAGGTCTCTGCCTCGTGTCAGTAGCTGGCCTGCCTCTCGAATGCTCACGCTTCTGCGTCAGATATTTGTCAAAATTTAAATTTCTTTTAAGTGCCTCAGGGAGAGCATCCCACTTCGCAAAATGTGCCACCATGTCATCGACAAATGGTACAGGCTCAGGCTCAACACTAACTACATCCAACTCTGGCCTCAAGAATGTCGGACAATGAGGCCTATCATAAGTACCAGTGTGATTAGCATTGTAATCTCGTATGTCATCAACTCGCCTGTTATCAACACGCCTATCATCAGCTCGCCTATGGTTGGCTCGTGACCTGTGTGAGTTAACTGAAACACTACGCGCACCTCTATCTCTAGCACCTGGTAATGCAATGCGCTGTAGAGTGTCTGAAAGTTGTTGCAATACAGTTGCAACGTGATGCTGACCATCAGCAATATCTCTGAAAGCATCTCTAGCCTCCTTGTCCATATCATTTCCGGTATCATTCATGTTCTCTGCTTGTTCATTTCATGGGCCCTGTTGACTACCTTCAGGAGACAGTGAATTTCTACCCCTGCGGGAATAGTGCACACCTGGCACAAATCTATCTGCCATTATTTATTTTCATACCCTTATAGGATGGCAAGATCTTTGCTCTGATACCACTGAGATATCCCTTGCAATACTGATTTTTAGTTTCTTAACTTGAGAATTTCGTCAAACACTTTGCACACAAGGAATATAACACTGATCTCAATGTTGATTGTTTCTAAATGCCAAACTAAAGAGATATGCTTGCAAACTCCAAATGACTAACAATGGCAATGCAAATATTTTTTGTATTTTATTGGAACATATAAACATTGGTTACAAATGAGAAAATATGCATCTTCAACAATGAAACTTAAGGCAATGCATGCTATGATTAAATGGTATTCTAATTCCCTTTGACAACTTCTGATATAAATCAGTCTACAATCTCTCCACAACAATTTAAAAAAAACACTACCAATTCCCAAAAAACATCTACTCTCAAGCAATGCAAAATGTAAGAGATAGAAACCTGGAACTGCTCCAAAAATCTGAATTTTATTGTTCACGACAGCTCTATAGCGTTTTACTGTTCATGCGGTACTGTAGCATTTTACTATTCACGCGGCAGCACTGTAGCGTTTTACAGTTCATGCGGTACTATAGCATTTTACTATTCACATGGCTTGTGGTAATTTCGTTTTCTCTTGACAATTTGGTAAGCCACAACAAATTCGTAATTCCACAACCAATTGATGAATCACAGCAAATACTCTAACAATTTTTAGAACCTCAGTAAATAACAAATTGAATTCTTTGAGAGGAAATCATTTGCCTGTAGAATAACTTCATACATATCCAGTATACCTCAGCACTAGATTCAATTCAGAATCAGAACGAGCTCTCTCCTGGAAGAAGACCAAACTCGACAAATCTCAGAAGAACTTTCTCTAAAAATGAAGACCAAGCTCCAAAAACCCTAGCTTTTCCAAGCCAAGCAGAATTCTCACATAAACAATTTATCAAATCAACAATGGGTAAATGAAAGTGTTTTTTCAAGTTGTACTAATAGCTTTTTTCGGAAAAAGCACAATTTCACTTTTTTAATATAAAAGGCTTTAAAAAGATAATTTCACTTTATAACAATAAAGTAATAAAGTACTTATGTTATTAAATTAAAATACTTTAATTTAATAACGATAACTTTAAAAACAAAGCCACTGAATTCTGCTAACTGAAACAGACTCATTTTCGACACCAGAGCCCAAACGCCAACTGCCCTGCTGGAAATAACCCACTGCCAAAAATAGCCAGCTGCTAAAAATAGACTTACTAAAAATAGTAAGTCTCTCAAACTGGAGATTCCCTGAAGCTCAATCCTGAAACCTCTGACACTCCATGCAGACACCCTGCTAATCCTGGCCATACCCAAAATACCACTTACTAAAAATAGTAAGTCGACCAAATTGACCCACACGAAGAGCAGACCTGGTAAACTGAATCTCCTGAATGGAATCCCAATACTAGCTCCTCAATCTGACCCCTCTGAACCTGATTAGCTTGCGAGGGTCGCCAAACCAAGCTAATCCCCAAAGCATGAAAACGGAGACATTACAATAGTTTCTATTTTTGTCTTTAGTTCACGATTGTTTCTTTTATAAACATCGTCTTTGTAAATCTATATAAGGAGCTTTCATCTCCTCTGTTTAATAACAACAAAATCGATTTACCATAACATGTTATCAGAGCGGGTTGATGGGATTTCATAAAATTTGGTGAATTTTTTAAGAAAAATTCGAGCCTCTTCTAATCTGGAGTTTTTTTTTCCAGAAATTTGTTTTTCGATTTTTTGAAATGAAAATCATTGGAGGTATTTTATGAAAATTGTGTGGTTTGTCTTCGAAGATTTTTGCTAAAAATTGCAAGCCTAGTCAAGGGTTTTGATCATGCTATTTCTTGATTTGAGCAAAAGTCTTTGATTTTCGAGGGTTGCATGTACTTGCATGTTGCTTGCATGTGCCTTTTGTGAGTTGTATATTCTTGCATGTGCTGTTTTACCATGCGAAGTCTCATGTTTTTCCGCATGAAGGTTTCTCTTGTGGGTTTATAATTTTTTCCTCAAAAATTATCTGTTGGGTTTATAATTTTTTCCTCAAGAATTATTTGGTGGGTTTATAATTTTTTTCTCAAAAATTATCTAGTGGGTTTATAATTTTTTCCTCAAAAATTATCTGGTGGGTTTATAATTTTTTCCTCAAAAATATATGTTGGGTTTTACCGTTTTTTCCTCAAAAACGAAGCATTGTATTCTCTGATCGATGCCTCAGATTCTTTTTCCTGGTTTTGATCAATTTTTCACCTCAAAAATCATGTCTGGTTTTTCTAATTTTTCTTTAAAACAAATCTTGGCTTTTTGCAGTCTGTTTTGGGGCATCATGCTCATCTGCAAAGTTTGGAGGGTTTGCCGATTTTTTCGCAAAATTATGCTAGTTGTTCTCCGTTTTCTTTATTTTATTCCCCTCCCGGTTGCACTTCCTCTTTTGGTAGGACCTTTTCATCAATATGGACCTCTTCTTCTGGTCGTGCTTCTTCTTGCTGTAGAACTTGTTCTTCCAGTGGAGCTTCCTCTATGTGCTGCTCCTCAGCTGCCTGTTGCTTATCCACAGTGATCTCTGCCTCATTTGACCCTTTATCGGTAGTCATCTTGATTGATGACTCTCCCAGTACATGTTCATCTGGTAGAGCTTGTTCTCCCAGATTCAGTTGTTCACTAGTCGTGAACGCCTCTATTGGAACTTGTTGCTCACCGGTTTGTTCATGAGCAGTGAATTGAACCGGTGGTTCCTGTACTATCTCAGGTTCTTCCTATGGACCTATAGCCTTCAGAGCACTAAAGTCATATTGTTGCCAGAACTCAAGTGTCTCTTGATAGACTTCCTTTTCATATCCATTTACTATCTTGGCAACTGTATTCTTTGTATCCAAATTCATCGATACTTCCTCCATTAAAAGTTTAGAAGTATCTTCATTGAGACCAGGTTTTACCTGTGACAATGTCTGCTTAACAATTCTATCGTTGGAGCCTAGACCGGTTCTCCATTTATTCATAAGTCTCGTATTGAGTTCAAGAGGAAATTTAGACCTATAGTCTCTTGGACTTCTGTTGAAATCTAAGAAGGTTTCCAACAAAGCCCCTTTTATCTTTTGTTTATCTTCCTCTCCTAACACACTAAACCATTTAGCTGCATTGGCTACTTCACCAAAATCCATGACTTCATCTACAATTTCATCAATGGTCAGTGTACGAGCCTTACCTTTTACTGGTGACACCAGTATGGTTGGTGGAGCCATATCGCCACCTTTATCGTCAGTGATATCAATGATGACCGGTTCAGTTGATACTTTTGTTCTTCCCAGAGCCTCAGCTCCTAGTATCCCCTTTCCCTTATCGTTATCTTTGACCAGTGGCATAGTGTTTTTCTGGCATTCTTCTTTTGCTTGGTGTTGTTGCTGAAGAAGTTTTGTCCATGTAGCAACACCTTCTTCGTGCACCTTGTCAACTTCTCCAATAAGCATTTGACTTGTCCTTTTTCTTATCAAGAAATTTTGCTTGTGCAGTTTTGCTTGATGAGTTGCCTCGTCCAGAGTTAGATGATTCTAAACTTCAAGCAGAGTCCTAATTCTTAGCTCCTTTTCTTTTTCCATTGAAGCTTTCCATATTGCTTCAAGAATCTCTTGAAGATCGTCAGGTATTGTCTTATAAAGTTCGGTAGGAGTAAGATTGAACTTATGAATACAATGAACCACAACTTCTAATTTTCTCTTATCTTCTTCTTTAGCCAGTTCATACCTTCTTGTGACTAATGCCATACAACTTGTATCTTTCAACCCTTTCACAAATTCATCAATTGTGGGTTTTCTTCCTCTCGGTGCATCCTCTTTTACCGGTTTTGCAGATTTCTTCTTTCGGAGAAGAGGAGTTGTCTCTTCAATCTTTGTTTCTTCTGTTTCTTCCCCTTGAGCACTAGGTGGTTGTTGTGCTCTCTTCCTTTGCACCTTGGCTTCCTCTTTAGTTGATTACTTCTTCCTCGGAGTGGGAGACCTTTTGACATATGCCTTTTTAGGTTCTTTAACCAATGACTTTTTCTTCAGATTCTCCTGAATTTCTTCAAAGGTCCCAAATCGGTAGGCTGACATATCAAGATCACTTTCTTGTAAGGCATCTGCATATGCCTTAGCTGTCTTTGCAGATATCTCATACCCCAATTCTGGTGCATATCCAGTTCTAGGTTCCACAACCTGAATGATCCAGTGATCAGTGGTGACTAGGAAACACACCTCATCTTTGTAAGAATCAACAATAGTTGAGGGAATCCTTTCCCTGGCTTGCATCTTCAGCTGGAACGCCTCAAAATAGTCATTCATGACTTTACTAAACTGGTTTCCCAGTTTGTTGGCCATGACACTGATCTGAATCATTACTGGTTTATTGGTTTCCCATGTCACCTTGCCTATTCCCGGAAAGCAATTTTGGTAATAAAAGAATAAACATACCAGTAGGGTTCCATATTTCAGGAACTTCTTAACGATACCGAGCTTCTTTAAATTTTCAAAAATCTGCCCTCGAAGCATGGCCCAAAGGTCATACTGCGCGTTGTCATGCATGATCTGGTGAGCGGCGTGAATGGATCCTCCCGACACACTATTGAGATTGTTCGATTGATAGATCTTGTAGCCTATCACTGCAGACGCAAACCGAACTCCCTCATCTTCAATATCATTTACAGTCATCAACCGACTGTCAGACTTTGATTTTGTCAATCTTGAGACAACGGCATTCGAAATGGTTCTGAGGGTAAGCCCCTTTGTTGCTATACCCACTAACCCTATGCAGATCCTCCTTGGTGATTGCAGTGCATGCGCCTTTTGCCAGCCAGAAACCAGGTTTGCGCACTCAACTGAGAACTAGTCGTATCCAATCCGGTCGAAACACGGTTGGATAACATACTCCATTAATCAACCCTGAGGATACCAGCTTCGCATATTTGTCCCGATGCTTTCCGTCTTGGCACAACGAGAGGTACTCACTCTGGATGAAGGTTTCACCCAGCTCTTCTTGCTTAGCGTCAATAAACGCGGTGACATCTTCAGTCATCAAAACTCCATTAAGCACTAATGATAGTGCACCAGACATGTCACTTTCCTTGTTCTGTACTGCCATAATATCGTAAATAGGTCGGTCATATTCATTTCCTTGGATCAGCTTGACTACAGAAGATGATGATACCATCGCTTTTGACCGGTTTACACAGAGAATCACTTGATCTGTCTTACAGAAATAACTTATCAATGATCGTGAATCAAAGCACGAGAATATTACTCAAACATAAGAAATCGTAAATCACAATTTGCAAAGTAAAGTGAAATGAGTAATCCTCCTTCCTTTATATAGATTTAAGGTCTAACGGTAATTTCCAAACAGTAACAATTTGTTAACAGCTAAAGCATTAATTACCTGACCTAATCTTTTCTTTGACAACCGGTTTTCAAACATTTACTTGTTGATCAAACATCGGTTGAGATGACAGCACTTACCTATCCAGTTCAAATGATAGACCGGTAACCTCTTTCGGTTTTACTTACTGACTGTGTGAGTTTATTGCTCACCAGTCTTACTGGGAACAATAGACGGGTTAACGGTTCCCTCTGAGCCTTTTGGGCTTAGTTTGCTGAAGAGATATCACCATCAGCAAATGATGATCTTCCCTCTGTCTTCTCCTCAGCAGAGCTCTTTGATTCCTCCTTGAACCAAATCTTCTTGACTTCTTTCTCGGTCTCTTTTCCCTTGTTGTCCTTTTGATTGGGAGACAAGGTCTTTTTCACCGATTTGACCGATCCTCTTCTCTTGTTCACTAGCCGGTTCCTACAATCTTTGGCTAGATGTCCAATTTTGTTGCAAGTGTAACAGACTATCCCGGTTGCCTTCCATGGATTTACCCTTCTTTTTTTGGGTGAATGACACCAAGAGCCATTATAGCTATGTATCCCACAGTTAGCACAATGGGTTGTGCTCCGGTTCTCATTCCTCTTAGGGAATTTTGGTCTTGGTGGCGATCAGAATGCCATAGTTTTAGATCTACATTCATTAACCTTGTGTCCAAACTTGTTGCATGCATAGCAGTAACCTTTGAAGCTTCCCCTACTTCCACTAGACACACTATTGGGACGAGACCTACATTCAGAAGTCTTGTGGCCATACTTGCAACAGTTTCTGCAGTAACTTTTAGTAGTTGGTTTTACCGGTGCATTTCTGCAGTCATTTGTCTTATGGTCCAGTTTGCCATAGTGATTGCAAGAAGTATTGAAGGACTTTTTACCCTTTTGTTCTACCGGTTTCTTCTTTTCCTTCTTGCCTTTCTTGACTCCAGATGACTGATCGGCTTCCTTGCTGTTTTGACCGGTGAACCCAAGTCCTATGAGATCCTTGTGCTTTCTTTGATCTCTTAGTTGCTCATCAAGCTTTTCTGAACTCTCGTTGTATCTTCTAAGTGTCTCATTTCTTTCCTCAAGTCCTTTCATTTGTTGCTTTAGTTGATACAATGCAATTGTCAGCCTTTTGCATGCATCATCTTTATCATGCCAATTATTTTGCATGTTTGAATTTTCTTGTGTAACTATCTACATGTCTTCTTGAAGTTGCAGAATGACAAGATCACTTTCCCTTACTACTTCTTCTGCCAAATTTCTTGCTCTCTCAGAGGCTGCCAGTGATTTCACTGCATTGTTCCTTTCATCTTCAGCTTTCCTCTTTTTCTCGATTATTTGAGTCATTCTTAGGGCATTATCTTCCTGCTCCCTTTTCAGGTTGGAGATTTGATCGGTTAGAATCTAATTCTCCTCCATAAGCTCAGAGACTGCCTCCCCAGCTTCATCTGATCCACTTTTCCCAGAGAGTTCCTCAATCGTTTCATTGCTCTCACTCAACTATAGAGCCAACTCCTTTCTTTTAGCAAAGGATCTTCTTAGCCTATTCTCAAGAGAGGCAATGATGTCATTGGCTTCCTCAAGCTACTTTTGATGCCTATAACCCTCCATGATCTTTTACTCAAGTGGTTAAGCTCTATATCTTTGAGAACCAAAGGGCTCAGATACCAATTGTTATTCCTAACCAGTTACTGAGAGGGGAGGTGAATCAGTAAACAATAATTTCTATTCCAATTAAACCTTTTATATATATATATATATATATATATATATATATATATATATATATATATATATTCTTGTAGTATTAACAGAATATAATCAATCACTCATAAACTGAAATAGAAATACACAGGTCAATACAACATATATACGTGGAAACCCTCGGTTAAAAGGAGAAAACCACGGTGGGACAAAACCCACAACTTTACTACTGCAGTAATAAAGGTGCCCTGTTAAGAGCTTACAAAGCACTTGTAAGAGTGCTACCCAGTCAAGGGATTTGGTAGAAGACCTTTTAAGATCTTGACCCTGTTAGGAGTCGCCTTGCAAAAGGACTTTCAACACCAATTAATATGTTACCTAGTTAAGGGATTTATACAATGAACCTGTTAGGGTTCACCCTGATAGAGGGATTTGAATATGCTTAACAATGTAAAAGCAATGATCTGTAATGACACTTTCTGTCTGATTAGATCATACCTATTACCCTTTCCGCTCTACTTGGCTATTTAACCTTTCTGTCTTTCACCTCTTGTGACCGTAGCTTCTTTCAAAAGATATCTCTCTCTTGCTCTGTATATTCAACAACAACTCTTGTGTATCCCGTGACCTTGAAACATCCGTGTAGAAATAAAGGTAACTCTAGTTAAAAAGCTAACTCCAGTTCTAATGGTGAATGCTCCGTATAATCCGGTTTTAACTGAAACAGCTCCGCATAATCCGGTGCGGATTATCATGCAGTCAACTGGTATCAATCTTATACCCGGTTGTTCATATATCCCTTGTATGTCTTATAAGACTGGTAACATACTACCGGTACAGATTATGGAGTATGATTAGTCTACTGGTTTACTGGTGGGATTGATGTTTGCCTTTTAACTTATTCAATGACAACTTAAATATGCCAACATTCACTATGATACGTGACAAATAATTGCTCTATATTATTCCCTTGATGTTGTTGGGACTCACCTTGGATTGTCAACTGCTTACTTTCCTCTCCCTTGATTATGGCAATTCACTGAGCATTGTGTTTATGTGTTACTTAGTACTAAGGTTAGAAAAGAGGACTCTATTGGCATAACTGATGCAATGATGGTAAGTGATCTGATGGTACAGATTTGGAGTTGTAATGATCAGTTATTGTGCTGTCATTGATGTCAAGTACTGACCTAGTGTTCCTAGTATGTTGCCTAGTATGAGAGAAAGATCAATAGTATACTGTGAGTGGTTTCAATGGTTGTGATCCTTAAGAAAGACTTGGGAATGTCTTTAGATGATAACTGTATGATCACAACTGTTGAGGTTAAGATTTGAGTAAGTTATGATTGGTTGAAGTATGACAAGGCAATTGCTAGAACAGTCTGTGACTGGCAATGAGTGATTTGATCGGTTCATCAAATCTATGATGAGTTAAGTGGCGCGATCATGTAATTGTGTTGTTGATACTGTGTTGATGCTATGTTTATGACCGCGACTGATTTGGATGACCGGTAAGCATGTTTGGTGGTTACAGAAGTTATTTTAGTGAAAGGTGACAGTGTTCTTGAGCTACCGATGGTACATCTTCTATTGGCAACCCGTAATCAAGTTGTGACAATTCATGTGTGTTCCAGTTGTCATGCTGACATGTCTCAATTCATTTGTGGTGGTGTTGGCATTACATTGATTGAGGTAGACGTTTTATCAAAATGAAGGCTAAGTTGGTCAAAACGTGTTTGACTGTTCTTGATAAATAAATTGTAAGGGTCTATCCTTTGGCCGACCTGTTTGGTAAAGATGGTTGTTATATTGGGGTGTGTTTTGGTGTGATCTCTCTGAGCGCGAATATTGAAAAAGTGATTTCAAATGTGTTGGATGAGTTTTTAGGGCGGTGGCAGGATTAGGGCTTGAGCAATGATATTTATATCATGAAATCGAAGAATTGTGTGTAGATCGTGATTGTGATGGTGCGGTCAAACCAGGGTATTCCAGAGTTGTCTGAGGAGAGAATGTCTGTGTTACAGAGGATCTGATCAAGAAAAGGAGTTTCTATTTCTAGATCACAAGACCCTAACAGTTTTCTTATTTGTAAATCCCTTAACCGGGTAGATCCTAACAGATCTTATATGTAAATCTCTTAACAGAGTGGCTCATTAACTTGAGTTTGAAATCTCCTAACAGAGTTACTCCTAACAAGGTAAAGCTCCTAACAGGACTAAAGGTAAATCCCATAGCTGGGTGGCACCTAACAGTGTCGTTGTAAACTTCTAACATGGTTAAGCTCCTAACAGGGCGTACTTCAGAAGAGTACATTATTCGTGGGTCATCATTCCCACCGTAGTTTTCACCCATTTGGGTTTCCACATGAAAAAATATGTGTTATGTGTTGCATGCATTGTGATGGTTGTGTCTATTTGATTAAGTTTCATTTGCTTATCAATCAGTAAACTTGTGAATGTTGATTTTGAGTTAAAGAAGTGGAAAGTTGCAGATATCTTAGATTACTGATTCACCCCCCCTGCCCCCCTCTTGGTAATCTTGGACCCTTGGGACTAACAGACTCAGTTTCCATGTATTTCTGAATTTCAATAATATGCAAGCAATTTGTATTCTGTTTTAATATCAGAAAATTGTTCTTAGTACAATTTACCATTCTCTTTAATCTGTGTGCATAGGGGAAAATGATAGTTGGGTTTGGCATGATTAAATTTGATCATAAACCTCCAAAAATCATTAGAGACGGGGTTTAAACATAAATCTGTAATCACTGTCATATTTATGCAAATCCTTTGTCATGATGTTCATGGTGCGAAATACACAAAATGGTGAACAATCAGTGAGGATGCAAAGTGTTTGACATAATGCCTTAACTATAATTTGTTGCAAAGATCAAGGGAAAGTGCAAAAAAAATTAGTGGCCAACAGGGGTAGCATCTTACATGCTTGACAAGTAATTGAAAATATGGCTGATCTTTTTATCTCTGGGAGCTTGAGACCAACTCACTTCTCTGTGATAACTGAATTCCATGTCTATATGAGTCAAATTCACTCCAACATTGCCCAGAAGATCAGCAAGACAGAAAGAACAGTCCCTGCCCAGAAAGAAAAAGTTTCTTCAAGGATATTACTCAACTGCTCGATTGACATTAATTTTATTTGCATTATACTGACTATAACATTCATGGCTCCTTCTCTGAGATCTTTTCCATTTTTTCTCATTGCATAATCTAAGATTTAAAGCAACAACTTATGCATCAGTGTTGGTTCCAAGGGAAGTCTGGACAGCATTAAGGGGTTTTTCTTTAGAGTACTTGTAATGTCCCCTTTTTATCTAATTTAGACACTACTTGAAATTCCACAATTCTATGAATATATATCAAGCTGCTGATAACAAAATGCTATTATATGATGCTTAATTCCAAATGCATACACTGATTAGAAACGATAATGACTGATAATGGAATGAGTATTAATTCCAAATGCATACATTGGTAAATAATGAGGATAATTGCATAACATTGTATCACAATATGTGAAGGTTGTATCAGATGTTGCAAATAAGTATATGCTCGATAACCTAGAACGTTGTCTCTAATATACAATAGATCATGCGAATATGCAGGCCATCTGATACAATAACAATGTTGTCTCTGATATAGAATGAATCACATGCAAATATATGTCATCTATGTTGGCATTAAGAAATGGTAACCGGTAAGCCTGCTACCAGTACAAGTATTGTCATTGATTGGCAAAAGAGGATAGAGATTGGTCATCTCTCTAAAGTCTAAAGATCTAAGGAGATCTGTATGAAAAGAGGCTGGTCTGGCAACCAGTGACAACATATAAGAAAGAAAAGACTGTAATCAAGAGCAACCGGTCACTACACAAAGCATCAGCAACCGGGTAATGTATACAATCAAGAAAAGGAGGATACAACACAACCGAGGAATGTGCGACCGGTAAGCAAAGGAAGGGACACTGACAGGTTAAAGACTCTTACCTGTTCATAACATGAGGATCTCAACCAATCTAGTAAAGACTCTGGTATGAACCAAGGTAGTCATAGTCAACTATCTGTTTCAACCAACTCTTTGACCGGGATTTATTGCACTAAATCCAGAAGACTTTGAGTTAACATGATGATTGGTTTGAGGCACGTCTGGAGGTTTTAAAGCCAGAATCTGTGGCTTTAAAACAAAGAGTTATCTCTTATGAAGGAAAGGTGCTTGACACACATCTATTGTTTTCTTCATAAAGCAGATAAAGCAAGGGCATGCATCGGATGTTTCCTCAGTGAACTGATACTCCACTAAGTGATGTATCCGAAAGGGATCTGAAGTTAGGTCATGCCTGAGAGGTGAAATTAGGGCAAGAACTCTATATATTCTTTTGCCTATTGAGAATTTGAGTTGTCTTCATTCTACCGAAGAAAAGAGTGAACCTGAAATCTTAAAAGAAGCTAGGGAAAATTGAGAAGAGAAGAAGAGAGAAAGAAGAGTGTGCAGAGAAGCACAACAATAGAGGAGAACACATTTGCGGCGACTGGTGATGCTTTTTAGTTGAGCACAAACAGAGATCTCAAGCTATGCAAAGCCATTTGTAAAAGGTCAATCTTTCTATTATTTTCTAGCAATTACAATAGTTAAATCCCAGTATTTGGGTGGACTCTAATAGGTCCCTTGTAACAAATCCCTTAATCAGGTGACATCTTTCAAGGTGTTCTAAGTCCTCTAACCAGGCAGGCACTAACCAATCTTATTGTAACAAATCCCTTAACTGGGTCGCATCTAACAGTGCGTTGTAATCCTTTAACCAAGAGGGCTCCTAACAGGGCGTACTCCAGAAGAGTACAGAATTTGTGAGGTCTCCTCACACCATGGTTTTCACCCTAATCGAGTTTCCACGTGATAAATCTGGTGTCACTATGTGATTGTTTGCTTGCTTTTATCATATGCTTGAATCTGTTTGGCTTACAATTATAAGTCAATGTTCTAAGGGATTAACTCCTGATTATTAAATGTTAATCACATATGGGTGATAAGGAGCTTTATTCTTCCACGGAAATGCAGAGGTAACACAAAAGTGGAGTAAACAAATCAAATGCACCTAAGAACAATTAAAAGCTAGTAGAGGCAAAGGACAGAGATGGTTTCACAATAACCAACAAAATTCTCATAAATCATTTGTCTAGGGACAAAAAAAATTACTTTTATTTTTCCAGGTTCAACAACATATATATTATCAATTGAAAAAACTAAAAAGGAAAAAAACCATATTAGTTATATGTCCATGAAGAGTAGGATAGGTAAATGGGACTAAAGAACATTAGGAATAACCATGCGTCTAACCTCCAAGCCCAACTTATTGAGAAAATATGACATAACGGTTCATCACTCACTATTCATGGGGACATATATTAGCCATGCTAGAAGCTCTAAAGGCATACCAAACAGTTATAGGGAAATCATGAAACATGTTGTATAATGCAATGTCCCCTTCCCAAGCCAGTTTGGCATGGAGAGACCATTAGCCCATAGAAGAATAAAAGTTAAGAGAATAAATCGGCAAAGTAGAGTAGGATTTTTTGAAAAAATCAGGAAAAAATAAGCAAAAAAAAGCATTCCTATTTAATATAGGGGGAAAACACTCATGAAATCATGGTTGAAAATTGATGCAAGAGCATCTAGGGTTCTTGGCAATCCTGTATCACCAAAAACAAGTTAGAGTAGTTAGATGTGCTCGGTAGCTGCTTTTGGGCTCTCGGTAATGTATTCCTATTTCCACTGACGGGGCTCGGTTGCTACTCGGTTCCTTCATTCACTGAGTTGGCTCGGTTGATTCACCGAGTTAATTTCCTGTTGCTCGGTAATCTTGCTCACCGAGTGGTTTATTTTGGATTTCTATTGAGGCCAACTCATGCATCTAATTTTGGTTGCAGAATTAGTGGTTACATCGATCATTGGGAAGCGTGTGGACCTAGATCTGGTCGTTTCCTTATCCAATGATGGATCTGAAGGCCGACTTGTTTCGGTAGCCTCTTGTATAAATAAAGAAGTATGTTGTAGTGTTTAGTATCAGTTTTGAGGAGATAGGAGTTAGGATCTGAAAGTTGAATCCTCGCATGTTTGAGGACTATTGTAATTGAATTCTGAATGTATTTGGCCATAACTGGGAAGGTCTTACAGCCCGACATGTATGAATTTATTAATGAATAATAAATGAAGTCTCTTCATTCTCTCTCTCCCTGCTTGTGTTTTCTTCCGTGTGGGTTATTTCTGTAAGGAGGTTGGTGATTTGGGTGTGCCTTTGGCCCCTCATCCCGCCTTGTCTTGCATCAAAAATAGCACACATAAATCGCGATATAGCGCAATATATCAGGAGTGAAAGCCCTCCCGATATAATCGTAGATAAACTCAGGGGCGATTTAATGTTAAACGCGCGACAATTTTAACTCCCAAAAATCATGAAATCGCACGGTAATCTGCCAAAAAGCTCGGTCAAAGAAAGGTCAAAACGTGAATATGGAAAACGAGAATGTTAAAAATGAAAAGTGTTGTTTCATTCCACGCGCGACTTAGGTTTTTTTCCAGTCTTTCGTGAGCCGCGATGGTGAGAACATTTTTGCAATCTGTGATTTAGGGTTTGCCATTCTTTCAGCACCTATTCAATCAAAATAAGCTTCAAATGTTTATTCTTTTAAAAAAATAAATTTGCAAATCTTCACAATTTGTTTATTTAACTATTATCGCATATTTCATATTTATAATGCATAAGATAAATGAAAATCAAAATATGATATATTTATTATTATATATTTCAAATTTCCATAAATGAAAATATAAATTTGTAATTACTAAATAATACTTTTAAAATAATTAGCAATGAGCATTTTAAAATTGTAAATAAGATTTTTTATTTATTTTATATTTTATTAAAAGATTAGCAAAGGGAAATCTCTATTGATTGCACCAATTTACCCTTCGATCTCTTGCAAATTGTTAAGCACGATGTCCGCACAGGGGAAGAGCGTGACAGAGCTAGCACTGGTTGATATCCGATGGGTCAAAGAATGATCATCTTTGGTCTTTGAGTTGTCTTTGGGCCAAAGTAGGCAAAGATACCACATGCTTCATGTTGCAGCATGTGATTCAAATTGGGAAGGACTCTGCGAAGCAGAACGACATGTGACTCATTGATGGTAAAGATGGGTATTCAATACACATATGTATATGGTTATGGTAGAATGTTGCATGATCATGATTGTGCGGTGGTTGGATGGATTGGGCCATTGGATCTCCGTAACAATGCAATTATGGTTGGAACAATGTGTTTGGCATGGGCTTATTACTGATAGAGAATTTGAATGGTAGAAATGATTGTGGGATCAATGGGTTATAATCACACTTGTGAGATTTGTTCATTTGAACAAGGAATATGGCATATCACTTTGGACTCGGTTGTTTGTGCCAAGATGAGTCTTTCTTGGAGCAAAGTAGGAGGATGTTTCACTCTCGGGGATGTGCATGTCTATGAAGATCTTGTTACCATTGCTTCAAGCTTTCACAGTGCAAATTGGCTTTGGTGTGATGGATTCATATATAAAGCAATTTTGTGCTCTTTGGTGGACATAATACCATCTAAAGAATGGTGTGTGGAAAAAATTGATATGTTTGTCAGGGAAGTGGATAGGGAGGTTGTGGCTAGTGCAGTATTAGAACTGGAATCCAATGGCTTGGTGAACTTCTTTAAAAAAAATTCAACCATCATGATTATGTTTTTGATTATGATGAGGAGGAAGATATGTTGGAACACAGTGAGTGGAAGAGAAAGAAAAGGAAATTCATTGATGATGCTTGGGATGTATTTCGTGTTGGCATCATAAATAACAATTTGGGACATTTCTGCAAAATGATAGATTCGAAGTTCAAATGGCTCTCAGATTATGAATCAAACAAGAATATTGCAACCAGACGGGCTCTAGCTAGAATAATCAGAGATATTGGAATTTAGATCTAATTGTATGCTTGATGTAGAATCATTTTTAATGTAACAGAAGTTGTCCCCTTTTGACAACACATATCTATTAAAAAAAAGAATATAAAGATTATATTATTTATATTTTATAATGATTATATTAATTTATAAAGATTATATTTTATATTATATTATAAATTATAAAGATTATGAAGATTATATTTTATATTATATTTTATTAAAAGATTATAAATATTGTTTAAAGTTTTAAACTTTTAAAAACAAATTGCTAAGTTCTAATTGTTGTGTTTAACTCGAAACTTTGATTAATATATGATAGAAATCTCAAATCAGTACATGTTCTACAAATTTGGTGTATATGTGTGTTTTTAAGAATATTTTAAAAAATTGGGGGTGACCCTTTGGTGAAATGGTGGGTTTCTTGCCTATAGTGCCTACAACCAAGGTTCAAACCTCGCAGGGTCACTCTCTATTGCGTCACCAATTGAGAGGCCCCCAAGATCTTGTATCTTGATTTACTCGCGGGATGTGGGGTGAGGCATTTGCATTCTGCCTAGGGAGTACATCCCTAGCTAAAATTTAGGGCATGAGCCCACAACACAATGGTAGTTGCAATCCTTTGGTGATAGGGGTGTCCCGAGTTCAAATCCACGAAGGTGTTTTGCATATCATAAATGTTGGAGGACAATGTTACCAACTGCAGATGTGTAGACGGTTGATCGAGATGGTGGAACAGGTTCCTGCGAACGATAGGAGACCGAAGGATTAATGTCCAGCGTAGTAGGAAAATTGGAAGGGGTAGAGATTGCACCATAAGTGCCAGAACAAGGTCAATAGTTGCTCGAAGAGGTGAGCAGCAGTGGTGGGTGTATGGGAGAAGACCGAGGGAGACAAAGGTGCATAATGGAGGTCAGGAGCTGAAGTGACATGGAAAAGGATGGATCAGAAGTAGGACGGAGGTGCATGGTAGTAGTGTACAGTGGAAGTCAAGCAGTGCAAAAGAATGGTGAATGGAGTATGGGGTGTGAGCTAGCAGTTAGACTCAGGAGGAGTATAGGAGTGGAGATGACGGGAGATTAGGTGGCAAAAGGAGTTATGATGGTGACCGGTGTAATGACCCTTACTATAAAGGCCACTAAAAACCACTAATACTGAACTGAGAAAATTCGTCAAACAGTTGGCATGCACTGAATACACTGCTGAAAGAAAAATACTGAATATAGGAAATTATTTTGCAATATATGAGTTCGCTGTCCCAAAATTTCAGAATAATAGATAGCAACCAAATACCATCTAAAACACTATCAATGATGTAGGAAATTGCTCAAAACCATATGCCATTCATATATCAACAATTTGCAACAATGCCATACATTTTTCAGTCAATGATATGATCATCAAACCCTAGGTTTGCAATATAGATAGACTGAAAATTACAATGCCCTTTCACGTGCAAAATCCTAGCCTTCCTTTGTTACCAATAATGCCAAATGGCAAACAAAGACAAGTACAATGTAAAATAGTAAAGTGCTGAAGCTATATTTTGTACTCAACTGAAAACATACATTTCTCAGAAAATATGTCAAATGCCAAATGAGAAATGAGGAACCTGATTGTAGATGGCTGCAATAATTTTTCGAACTACTTTTTTGGACTGCTTTTTTCGGATCTGCTTTTTCGGATTGCTTTTTTCCTCTTGCAACCAAAACTCAAACCATCAGGTAAATCTGAGGATTCCAAATAAGCTCAACTTGAAATGGCTGAATACCACTTCCAAACTTGCAACCCTTCAGTAGATATTTCACTACCTCAGTTATGCCAATCTAGGGGAGTGATTCGTTCCCAAAGATCGAATAGTATTTGCAGACCACAAGGCTACAAATTGCTTCACAATGAAGAAGTAGAAGAAATCTCAAATCCAAGCATGTCCAAATGAAAGCCCAAGCCCTCTATTTATTCTTTTCCTTGAGAAGTTGCTAGAACTTCTAGAAACATCCAATTATAATGTACTTTATAATAAAATAACATTATAATAATAAAGTACATTTCTCAACTCAAAATTATAACAATGTAGGCCCAAATGTCTCATAACTGAATGTAGGCCCAACTACAACTGAATGTAGGCTCAAGACTGAACGTAGGCTCCACTACAACTGGATGTAGGCTCAAACTGAATGTAGGCTCACTCTGGATGTAGGCTCCACTACAACTGCATGTAGGCCCAAACTGGATGTAGGCTCTACCGAATGTAGGCTCTGTCAGCAATATGCAATCAAATGATCAACATAATGACCCTCTCTCCAAACCATTTGCCTACGAGAGTCGATGATAGGCAAATCCGTCATGCCAAACGATGTCAGCCAAAATGGGGACATGACAACCGGTGGAGTTAGGGTGGAGGCGACAGTTGTTGAGGTGGCAAGGGTGAAGGTGAAGTATAGTGACTTGAAGTGCTATAGCGAATGGAGAATGGACGGGGACTAGAGACGATGGAGTAAGATGACCGGCTAGATGGTGGAGATGGATACATGATGATCCATTCAAGGTGTTGACATCGATGGATGACCAAATACCACATTGAATATCAGCCCGAGTGTTGGCGATTAGAACACTAAGATACACCCTTGTAGGGTCTAGCTTGGTGCTCCCTACTGATTTCATTTTGCACCCAAGACATAAAGGCCTGGAGTTGGATATCTCCCACATACATGAGTGAGTTCCAATCTCTGTCATTAGGGACTGCTCAGTTGTGAAGGTATAGTACACATAACAGATTCTTAATATGCATTGGAGAGGAATGAAATGCATCATAAAATTCATGTGGTGTAGCAACTAAAGGACTAAGTCCTTGGACTATTCTAGTTAATTGAAAATTCAGAAATTGTTCCTTTAGGAATAGTGCATATACTTGTGAGGGTGACCTGATGGGGTCACCAGTCCCCCTCTGTGACCCTACTGGTTCAAAGCTCCAGTCAAAAGCGATTACCGACCAAAAAAAAAGAATATTTTAAGAAATTATATATTTTCAAATATTCGATAAAAGTGCTGAGTTTTTGGCGAGTCCGAGTTTTCAAAAGTTTTGGGTCAACCGAGTTATTGCTAAGTCTGTGTTTTTCAACTATGCACGAAATAATAAACAATAAGCATTCCTGTAAAAATGGTGGAAAAAGCAATCTCGAGAAAAAAGCAAAAAAGGTATTCCTGGAATAATAGCGAAAAAAAACGTTTCTAGAAAAATAATGGAAAAGCAATCTCGAAAAAATAGAGGAAAAGAAAAAAGGTGTTTTTTGAAAAAGCAATTAAAAAGCTATAAAAGGAGGATTGGGGCTCTCGTTTGGGCCTGTTGAGTTTGAATTTTGATATTGTTTATGTTTAAAGGAGATTGCTTCTTCAAATTAGGTTTGCGAGTGTAATAACCCCAACAGGTTATAACTTCAATTTTGGATGTTTGACATTTTGTCAAACACTTTGCATGCAAGCTCTGATACCACTGTAAGAACCCCAAATAGTTTTAACTTTAACAAACACCGAATTGTTTAAATTTTCAAATGTTTGACATTTTGTCAAACACTTTGCATGCAAGATCTATGTTGTTGTCTTTTATTTTCAGATTGTTTTTGCTTTCTTGGAACGGTTTCAAATGAAGTTTAAATGCTTGCAAATGATTTCTAAGATATCTAGGCAAAGAACTAAAATGCAAATGCAATCCTTTATATCTTTTTTAAATACATACATATGATTTCCACATGTAAAATGTGCACCTACAGCCAATGGACATTTTCACAAACACTTGGCATGCATCCTTTCAATTCCCAAACTGTTTACAATGAATCAATTTGCAATTTATAAAGACTTTAAACACTAAAGCAAATAATATAAAAATTTGGTAAGCATCTGCTGTGTTATTTCTTCAACATTCATAGAATTGTCTCCATACAAATAACAATCCCTTCCAATGCACACAACTAAAGATATTAGAGAAAGGAAAAGGCTTTGGAGCAGAAAATGGAGCCGTTCGAAGCTTCTGCTGCAGCTAGGGTTTTTGCCAAACACGGTGGTGCTGCTAGCGCTCCTGTGATCGCTGGTGTCGTGGACGCGAATGGGCATGGTCCAGCTTTTGTGTCCGGACAGCATTTGGAGGGTAAGACAGGAGGAGGCGTGCTCGGGGCAACTGTTCGAGCTGAGCAATTTGCTCAAGGAGCTTTGAAGCCCCTTTTTCCCTAGGTTGAGAGGGTGTGCGGGGAGAGGCGTCAGACGCGTGCAGGAAGAAATACAGCGAAGGGGGGCACCTCAAATGACGCAAGGAAGTTAGAGAAGGTGCATTTGGGGGGTGTAGGGAAGTTGGGCAAGGCCGGCTAAGGCAGTCTGGGGGCACAGAAGGGTGTTCTCGGTCTTTCGTCAGCAAGAGATTTATCAAGGAAGCGACTGTCTCTTGGGGGTTATAACAATAAAGATGAATATGCCTTGAAGGCTATGAACAAACCCTCGATAGTGCCTCTTTCTGTGGAACTGGAGAAGGTAATTGATGAGGAAATTCTCCAAAATGTGGCTGTTTTCTCAAACCTAGGGTTGATAGGGCGTTTTCGGGGGTTTTGGCCGAGTTTGAAAGACCTTAACAAGTGGATTTCAGAGCAAAGGGGACCGGTGATGGAAGGCTATGTCCAAATCTACCCTGCTGCTAGGGGCTTTTTCACTGTTGTGTTTGAAAAAGTCCAGGATAGAAATAAGATTTTATGTGATTTTTTTTGGAACTGGGATGACAAGTTTCCGCTTATGCTAAAACTTTGGCATCCGGCATTCTGTCCCACCTCTGAAGCTTTTGACAAGGTCCCTATTTGGGTAAGATTTCCGAATTTCCCTCTACATTTCTGGTTTGATTCCTGTTTGGAGGCTTTGGGAAATTCTTTAGGCAACTTTTTAATGGTGGATGAGGGATCTTCTAATTTCATGCACTCTACTTATGCTCGGATCCTAGTAGAAATGGATATTTCTGGGGATCTTCCTCAAGAAATTGTGATTAAATCTTCTACAGGCTGTTTGGTCTAGCCTGTAGATTACGAAGGTGTGCCCTTTTGTTGTAGAAAATGTTTTAAAACGGGCCACTTGGCAGCCCAATGTGCTAAATCGAGGCTGGTTAAAGAGGCTTCTTGGTGGAGGGATGTCTCTCCCTCGCTTTACACCGTGGAGAAGAAGGCTGATGCTTAGAAGAGCTATGCACAAGTGGTGCACGATGATGGTGTGCAGGGGGTCTCTGAGGCTCCAAATCTGATGACACACTCTCCCCTGGACAATGGCACTGTTCAGGTGGAAGCTCCAAATTTGAATAGTGTTTTTGGCACTCTGGATGGCCGGAAGAAGCTGAAACCTGTGGGCTCTCGAGATAAGGTTAAGAGGGAATCCTTAGAGGCTTTTTCTGGACAGCCAAGGGAGGCTAGATTGGAAGATGCTTTACAAGATTTTGATGGTTTCCCTGCAGATTGGCGGCAGGCGGCGTCGAGGTTGGAAGAGGGTTGGGAAGTGGTGAAGAAGAGAAAGGATAAAAAAGTGAAGAATTCCTTTGCAATGACTCTTTGCTCACATTCTAAAAGAGGTGTAAGGAGATAGCTTTATTTTTCTCTTCTCCCTGTTTATTTCTAAGATTTCTGAGCTTTCTGCTGTTTACTACTCTCTTTCTAGATTTTTTGTTTGGGAAGATGGTTTCCCTTTTTGTAACCATCCCTGTTATGGGCCAGGCACTTTCCCCATACATGAATAAATTTTACCACTATTACAGATCAAAAAAAAAAACTAAAGATATTAGAGACCCCAAATGCCAAACAAATTCCCTTTATTTCTCACGTCACTTCCTGAAACTCTCATGGAAACAATAAATAACCTACGGCTGGTATAATTCAAGTACGACTGCTAATTGGAATGCTAATCTCAGCCACTATGAGTCACATCTCGTAATGCTGGGTATTTATTATCAATAATCTGTTGCTGCTGATAAACAACACAAATCTGAAGTAATTCCACACCAATCTCATCCAAGAAAGCTCAATGATGACTCCTGATTGAAGCCATTCTAATTGCACAATTCATTGAGTGTTTCACCAATTCACTATGCTGAAATAACTTCGAAGAATTCACAATTCTTCAAGCGCGAAATTTGAAACCCTTGTTTCAATTCCTTCTCCACACAAACAAAAGAAAATGCACAAGTCATAGAATGAATTTTGATTTCTCTCCAAGGCTCTTTTATAATATTTCCCCATGAATCTCCATTAGCAAGGCTCTTTAATGATTTTGATATTTGCTTTTATTATAATGAGTTGACTTTAAAATATATCATAAATAAAGCACACTTTTAATCAATGACTATTAATTACTCATTACCCTCAACATGGCCCCCACTTTATTATAAAGTCAATTTATAACTTTATAATATAATTTAAATAATTAAACATCATTAAAGACCATTAAAATATTAATATCTTATTAAATACTCATTATTTTGATGAGTCATCTGAACTAGGGAGTCAACCACTACATCCTCTGTCCATATGATTGCCTTACTAAAAATAGAAAGGACCCTTCTCGATCAGCCTCGAACTTACTATAAATAGTAAGCATGGCAAACGGAGGCTTGGAAACACCAAACGAAACAAGCCTCAGAAGACCTTCTCCCAACTCATCAGCCTACGAGGGTCAGAAAAATAGGCTAGTCCTCCAAAATCCATGTCTACTAAAAAGGGGACATTATAGTGAGGACGAAAACCCTTGCAGGCAACATTCTCCACATTGTTGAGAGATACAATCTTGAGAATAATCTGGTGATCTTATTCAAAGGTCACATTTGGGCTTATTGGACTTTACATTTTCAGATTTGTTGAGTTTATTGGATATCAGATTCGCAGAGGACAATTTTAGAGAAGATTAAGGGGTGGTTAAAACTTCTATTTTTCTGATTATATCTTCTTCCTTGCTGGCCATATCATTTCCAGCCAGCCATATCACTTCTTGAGGCTCAGCATGAGGATTCTAGAGCAGCCATTGGGGTTTAAGGAGTAGATATCTGCATTCTTTAAAGATCTTAACTGTACTTTGACAGTTCTAGACCCAGGCGTACATTTGGAGCAATTTGGTGAAGAACCTAGGGTTTCTGCAACTTGTACTTGCTGATTATTATTGCTGCAGTCATTTATTTTCATTACTAGCATATGGGTATGTTGTATTTGCAATTGCAATCAGATTTATCTATCTGGGTATCATTAGTTTTGTCTATGTATTGTACTTTCAGTTTTGAACAGATTTTAGAAGTGAATATTGCAAGCATTTCCTTTATACTTTTTGTCATAGTATTGTATTTGTTACAATATAAATCAGCTCTTTCTATTCTCTCTATCAAATATTCTTAAACTCAAAAGAAAAAGAAAAAAGAAAAATCAAGGGGATAAAAGGGTGCATATTACATATAAACATCTTTCAACCGTAACTGCTGACAAAAAAAATTAAAACATTAAAAAATAAAGCAACAAATGAAAACAACTGGACATATTAGAGTGGGATATGTAAAAGTAAAACTCTTGAATCTTACAGGAAAAAAAATGTTGAGAAAGACAATTACAATAATGTTAATGCAATGGATGCTTCGGCTCACCTTTGAATATTCACAAAAAACCAAAGATGGTCAAAATTTGTTTTTCAATTTTCAATTAGAAGCTAATTAGTATCCAAATGAAGTAAATGACATTTTCTTTTGTCTTTGGCATCAAAAATATTCTGGAAAAGACACCATAACAATAAGAAGTAAAGAATTATTCAAGTGTAATGTTGGCATGAGGCATGTTGATTGAGCAATGTACTCTTCAACGCCTAATTTGGTTTATTATGGTAGTTGCTAGAAGACAATAGGATAAGGGAAAAAATAACATAAAATCCATTTCAAAGCCAATAAATCATTCCTTTATAGCACAAACTTTAGAGAAGAGATGGCTATCTGATACATATTAGAGTAGAGCACCTGACATTTATTCAATATTTGGCAACATCAGAAAAATCAATGTCTATTTACAAAGCAAAGACAGCAAACAAACACCTGCTAGAACAATTCAAGGTAGCATGAAAAGAGATATTTAGGCAATGACAAGAAAGAAAACCAAAAGAGTAAAAGGCAAGCTTAGGATACAATAGATTCCTTCAGAAGAAACATTTAGATTTTTGACAATAGAGGCAAACAAGTTGGAACCAGAATTACAAGGTACAAAATCCAAGACGTACAATGTAATGATATTCCTATGACGTGAGCATTATTTTTTATTTCACAACTACAATGTCAAGGTAACAAAATAAGTAAGACCTTCACAGATAAAAATTATCACGCATCAATTAATTTTTTGCACTTAAGTAAGATCCATACCAAGTTTTGCTTGAATTCGATTTCATGATTTCCTGATGTCCATATCCATGGCTGATAAGCAGTGCTTGGCTCCACAAAGCGCCCCCATGTATCCCAACGAATACCATTGTCAAACTTATGATCATCAGCATAGGAGAGATCTCCAATATATAGAACTGCCTGCCCACTACTTTGTAAATAATGCTCAAAAGTTGAAAGAGAATCAAAAGTTTGCCCTAGGTCACCTGGAAATTTTCTATCACTATTAGTTTTCATAAACTAACAAGTTTTCAAATCTAAGAATCTTAGACTTTTTAGCTTATCAACTGCTACCTTTGATTAAGAAAAGATGAAGAGTATAAGATAACAGTAGGTCCCAGAGTCCACACAAAGGTTCCAGGACAGCTTCCACCCTCTCAAAATATTAAGTGCAGTCAATATAAATGTCTCCACAATACACACTTAATACATATATGTATTAACAATATATCAATTTATCACTTAACAACATTTCAAAGATGCCAAGTACATAGAAATACAAATATAGAATAAAATCAAATGAATGAGAAACAGGAATCATAAAAGATAACTAGATGCTTCTATCTTTTTAGTCAAATCCTTAGTCCGTGCTTTGCTATTTGTGACTTCCATTTGTCTAACCCAAATACAGTATAGGCCAAGTTGTCTGTCTTAGGTGCCCCTCAAGTGGTTTCTTGGCCCATTGATGGAGCTTCACAACTATACGGTTCCTTTTTTCTTATTCGCACTCTTACAAATCAATTCAAAAGCCATTTTAGCAAATAGGATCCACTCTGATAATGTTTTCAAACCATAGCCATAAATACAATGAACTGCCTGTATCCTGATTGAGATCTAGTTATCCAGGCAAATGGTTATCAATTTTTTATTTATTATTTGCAGTAATAAAAATCAAAAGGCTAGCAATCCTTTCATTTGCATTTTTTATTGTTATATTTATTACATTGCAGAAGGTTGTCAGGCAATTCCATATTGATATTGTGGTTTACATTAAAAAACATGAACATAACAATAATAATGCCGGGTGCATGAGAGAAGCACTGAAAGGAAGTACATAAAAAATGTGACCGAGGAGCTTATTTTGCTCCTCCAACGCCCTCCCCACAAACAAGATCTCAAAAAGTGGATGCATAATTGGGATCTGTTTCTGTTGGATAACTATTAACTGGATGATGCTGTAATGATGCAACCTGCTGTAATAATATTAATACTGAGTGGTATGGTTCACACTACAACTTCTACTCTTGATCTCTTCTCAAGTCTTAAGTAGACTGATAAGATGGACTCAACTGTAATATATATCTAATCAATCTGATACTACGGAACTGTCTCAAATCTAGAAATGTTGAACTCAAATATCAAATAGTCTGTCAGCTTTAAATCTCTTTTTGTACGAGAACTGCTAATCAAACCTGAATTTGTATCACTTGTAATTAAATCTGACTGCTAGTGACCAGTGGATAAACTATGCATTTTCTTTCTAGATATTCAACCTGTTTGTTCCTGCTACTATACGAGTCTTTGATTATCTCTCAGGTGCCTGAATCATCTGTACTCAAAATTGCTACAACCATAACTACACTCTAAGTAACTCTTAAAATAAAACTGTGGTAATAATCTGGCTGTACTTTGTGTCTTATCCACCCTCTTATAAATGAGCAGTGCGGAAAGGAATTAAAATTGTTTTCAATAATGGAAATAAAATCAACTGAAACTGGATCTAGTGTAGTGTCTCTCCATGGAAGATTTAAATCTCCACCAACTCCAGTTATTTATCCATCCTATATTGACTTTTCAAAGTTTTCTTCTATCATCATTGATCAGATCTGGATTGTGTACCCTTCGCCAAACAATTCTTTGGGATGTAGATTGTCTTTAGACTTTTGGCAACTAACAAATTGATGCACTTCAATACATTGTAACTTATGATGACAACTATATCCATTATGTTCACAGCTCTATGTTTTGAATGCATGTGATTGCGACTGATGTGACTCTTTGAATCATCATGGATATAAAGTCCACTAACAAACTTGATTGGTATAGATAGATAAGAGTCATTGACCATTGGCATTCCACTGCTTCCAAGTCTACTTCTATTTGCATTTGCCTTATTTTCTTTCCAAGGTCTAGTTGCAGTAAACTTCATTGGCCAGAAATTTTAACTTCTTCATGTTAGAAGACTCAGAAGAGAAGAAGAGATTAGCAAAAGATGCCTCAACATTTCTGTCAGAAAAAGTTCTGTCCATGCTAGAAAGTTATTCAAAATCTTTCCAATTATCACTAATGAATTTATTTGAATAAGTAACTTAATGTCCTATTTTTTATTTTCACATCTTCCATCTTCTTTTTGCTTTCTTCTATGCATGGTACATAATGCCTTATTTGGTTTGATGAGCAGGTGCAAGCCTGCTTTCATCAACTAAATGTCCATCTTGAGATCTTTTTTTTCAAATTTTCATCTGTTATTTTTTTCTAATTCATAACTACCTTATGTGACTGAATTTTTTCATTTTTTTGTTGCATTGCTCTAGTTCTCATTTACTAGTGAATGCCTCCTCTAGCATCTGTATCTTGTAATGCTTTTCCAATTGTACTAAGTGCACATGCTCATAAAATATTTTGGGAGTTACACCTGATGGCCAAATTCCTATCAACTATGGCTAAAAACAACTCCTTATCATGTACAAGCCAGCAGAATTCATTACTTATGTGAACCTCAGTCATATACAAAGTTCCATCTTCGAGAACTTAAATTGAGCTACTTGTATATTCTAAAAAGCCTTTTAAAATGTGCTTGCAGAGTAAGATCAGAAAACAAATGTACCCTCTTTGATTTCAGGCAGACAAGTATAAGTACAAGTAGAGTAGCAAAAGAAATCATGTCCTCTACACCCTATTCAGTTTGGGTCACCAGGAGTAGCCTAAAATTACAAGTATGAAAACAACACAGTTTGTAAAATCTCTTCACCTTTCAATGGTTTCTATTAAGAAATATCTTCCCTTTGAAGTAGCTTCTATTTTGTTTCTTATCACGTGAACATTTGTAACTCATAGAATGGTATTAGATCCCCTAGGAGAACTTAAAAAATTTGCTAAACCACCAATGGAAACCAAACCAGTAAGTCACATCTGAAAATATGGCCATTTGAATTATCTTTTTACCTATGCAATCCATCTATGCCTTTGTCAGGTGCTGTAATGTGCCACATGCAAAAGTACATGACAAGATATTGATAACGGCCATGTCCAATAGCCATGCCACCACAATCCTTCTTTGAACTGCTATCATTGTAGTCATCATAAACTTGCCCTTGCAAGTCATTTTCTTAATGAATACACAGTTTTGTATAGGCCATGTAACTACCTGTACCATGTCTGCAGTAATGTTGCCACGTACATAAGTCATGACCAACCTCATATTTTTGTAATATTACTCTTAACTCCTAGATTTAATATTAATTTGCCATGTCAAGGAATTTACAGACTTATAGATTCACCCCTTCTTCATCAAGCTCAATGATTTGACATTTACAGCCCATGCCTGAGCCACAGTGCAGGCCTCTCAAATAGAATTTGTTCTACTATGCCGGTCGGTTACAATGAGAGCTGGTGTAATGTCCCCAAGTAAGTTCAACTAGTTTATGCATAAATGGACCTATGTTTAATATACTTGTATTGAATTCTTTAGATTATGTTAACTCAATTCATGCTATAATAAAAGATAACATCTGCATATGAATTAATAGAAACAAATGATAGATTATATGTGAATTGAGAAACCCATGCTATCCTTGTTATTACTTCAGTCTAGGAGAGTGTTGGAGATGTAACAAGTTGCTTAGACACCAAACTCAATGGTTTCCCTCAAGGTTTTATAGATCCAAGCCCTTAAGCCTTTCTTGGACTTGTCCGCAAGGCGCTCAGGGTCTCTGATCCCTACCTATCTTGGAAATGACCGATTGGGTTTATTTACACAAGCCCCTCCCTGTTTACCGCTTTGCACTTCTCTTTCAAACTTAATAATAACAAATCTTGAGCATGTATATTTAACTAATTATCTTGTCTTAATGGTAATGCTCTAATATTACTTCTCATTAAAATTATTATTATGCATAATCAAAATTGACAGTTCACTGTACATACCAGTCACAGAGATGTATAAAGCTCTGACTTATAATCTGAATATCTTCCTTACTTGTCCAATGGTGTTACCTGACTGCGCAAGAGATATGATTATATTTAATATAAAGTTTGCAGACCACGTATATATGTATTCCTCACTTCCTTATAATTCTCTCCCTTCCGTTTATACCATCCTCTTATTCCATAAGTTCTAAGTGGACCAATTCACTTTAGAGACATGTCTTTTAACATTGAGAACTCATAACTCTTCATACAAAAACAGATGGCACCTCTTGACTTTAATGACTTTAATAATGAACTCAACTCTTTCCTTAACTGTTACATTCATATTAATGTTAATCATATCCTACTTATATAATCGGATTGCTATCTTATAATTAACGATTAATCTAATCGTTGTCTTCATATCACTTACGGTTAATAAGGATAGTCAAGCGTTCGATATCTTTCCTTTAGTTAATAGACTGTAATCAATGTATAATATATCCTTCATTCGTAATTGTTCTCTGACTATCTCCAGACTTATTCGATCCGTGAATACATCGTATGTTTTTATCCATATCCAAATCTGCATATTGTCTTTACATGTTTCCCTTTTAAATTTAAATTAATTGCTGCTAATACTTCACAGCTTATATACGGTAGTCTAGAGGAAAAGGCATACAAACATTGTCAAAACTGTGTCAGATATTGTCTGCTACAGCAGTTTGATATATATTGTAATATTTTGTTCACAGATAAATGCCATGGAATTCATTATTATATATTTTCTGTAGAAGCAACTTTATATATATATAATTAATATTTGACTTATATGATTATTATATTTATTATTTATTTTTATAATATTATTATTCTTTCATTTATTTCATATGTTAATTTCATTTAGTTTTATTATTATTAAATCCTATCTCGAAGAGGGGACATCACAGCTGGACTGACCACAATCATTTTGCATTCAAGAAAACATCTTTGTGCTATGTTTCTCTAGCAGGGAAAGCTGTTCTAGCCATCATAATGAGTTATCTACATATGGTACTCAAAAGTTTTATCCGATTGCTGTATGACCATTATAGACTATTCCAATCTATAACATGCACCAGCAAACTCCGCTCTACAGTTTCCACCAGTATTGGACATGACAGAATAAGTACAGCCTACTTTTTGAGTGATTTTAGACTCTGCATTTGCAGCAGTAATCCTTTAGCATTCTTGTTACAGTCATTGTTGTGGAAACTATGAATATTTGTTGCAGGCTGCTAGATTACAGAATTGAATCACTGTAATTAACCTATTGGATTTCTCAATGATATGAATATAGAGGTTACCGATGACTTGGCTCTATATCTTTTGAATTAAAATAACTGTTTAGAAACATTTTCAACTGACAGACATCAATTTCTAGTGATCATAAAATTGAATTTTGGATTGTTAGCTTTCCTTTCATACCATGTCCAAGAAATTTTAAGATCCCCTTCAGTATTAATGTCGACACAAGAGATACAGGTGTCGATACTTGTCAAAACTGAAAACAAAAACCAAACCATATCATGCTAAATTCTCACTCGCAAATAAAATAAGATTTATCAAAAAGTATTTTATCATTTGGACATAGCATGAATTGCAAAACTCAAAATGGATTGCTTTGGATCCCACAAAATACTTCCCAAGACCTGCCATCAAAGATCAATAAGAGACCCTCTACCTCAACCTAAATAGCATATTTTTTTATACTGACTTGTTGTCCTGCATTTTGTCACCACAAAATGTAGGTAACAGTATGAAACTTTTGAACTTAGTTTTGTGTTTCTCTATGTTAATCCGCTATTTAATTAGGCAATATTGATCAATCAATTGACCCCAATATGTTTAACGAGTCCTTTTACTGAAAGTTTTCGTCAAGTCTTTTTCGTTTTTTCAGTTTGTCTTCCTATACTTGAGTTTTGAAACCTTCAACGTCCTTTGTTGTGTTTTCAAGTGTGTGTTTAGTTGTTTTTAGTCTGTTTGTTTCGTCCAATCTCTTGTTTTCGGTTTTCCCTTCGATTTGATCTATCTTAGGGCTTAATCGAACTTATTAGTCAAAAGATATGACCATTTAAGTGCCCAAAAAGTGGACTCTCCAAGCTCAACTGCATATTTAAAAAATTAGATGTTATTTTAAATAGTTGAGTTGCACTTTTTGAAAAATATAACATAAATTCATTTTATGTTATGTTTTTAAGTTACTTTATCACTTAAATTTATCACTTAAGTGACTATAGTGCACTTTATGTTATATTTTAATGTTGAGTTGCTTTTAAATTTATCACTTAAGTGACTTTATCGCTATAGTTCTAATTTAATGTTGAGTTTTACTTTATGTTTTTAAAAACATATAAGTTAAATATTACTTTATGAAATAATGTCTACACATTATATATATATATATATATATATATATATATATATATATATATATAGTGCAAATATTATTTTTGACCCTTTTAGTAATATTAGACTCAATAAACAAATCACTTAAGTTGTGCAAGTCAACAACGTGACTTTCTTTTCCTACTTTACATGCAATTGCATCTAGAGAATCCGATTTTGTATGTAAAAGACCAACAACTTGATGTAAAAACATGTAGATGTAACATGCAATCCTTCTTCAAGTGTGCGACTTGCATATGTTGTGAAAAATAAAACATGCAAATGCACTTGGAGAGTGCGATTTTCTTGAAAAAGACCAAGTTATGCACTTTTACATGTAAAAGCAAGTTTTTAAAACATGTAAATACTCTTGAAGAGTCTGATTTGCATGTTGACATGTAAAAGCAAGTTATTTTTTAAACATGCAATCACTCTTGAAGAGTCCGATTTGCATTTTGGCATGTAAAAGCAAGTTTTTAAAACATGCAATTGCATCTCTAAGGTGTGATTTGGCTTTTATATTATTGACAAAGTCATTTCTAGCCAAGAAAAACTCATGTGCATGCATTTAGAGAGTCTGATTTTGGCCCCAAATGCATGTGTCTTCTTCTCAAGAACACATTTTGAGCATTTTCAGCCAAAAATGCCTCATGTAAATGCATGTTTAGGGTGCGTTTTTCTCCAAAAAGCCCAGAAAATCCATTTTTGCCAAAATGTTTTGCATGTGAAGGGTTTGTAAAATTGTATTTTGGCAAATACATGCAAAAACGCCTCATGCATTTGATCTTGGAGACCATGATTTGCAACTTGGAATTTGTCAAAAGCCTCTACGTTGGTGCATGCATTTGCACTTGGAGAATCCGATTTTGGGAAAGACAAGTTCATTTCAACTTCTTCTTCCATTTTTGGCTCATTGAGCTCCAAGTAAGTAAATATATTTAATTTTGCTTGTATTTCTCACTTGATTTCCTACATTATTGCATTATATGGCTCATTTTTATCCATTTGTTCAAATGCAGCCCATGTGTTTTGTATTTTGTATTTAAATAAGTTGAAGTCTTCTTTTAGCAAATGTATAAAAATCATCCAAAATCCAAAAACGGATTTACATGTAGAAGATTATCTTCAAGTTTGTCCTATTTAAGTCAATAGCAAGACATATGTTTTTGTTTTTATTTTTGTTTGCTTGTTTTTTTGTTGCTTGTTTTGTTTTCGTTTTTTGGAAGAAAGTTGAAGTTATCCTTTCAAAAATACAAGTGCATACATGCTTCCTTCATTCATGCCAATTCATCCTTCATTCCCCAACACATGCAATTGCATCTCCCAGGCCCATTACATGTAAAAACATGTTATTTTCACTACATGTAATTACCTCTAAAGAACCCGATTTTGGTAGGTCGCTCTTTTAGATACCAAAATTATCATTTACACATGTCCATATGCATCCAGCTTGCATTCTTAACCTGTTGGGTGGATATTTTGCAACCAACGGTTTTGGGAAAAAATCCAGTCACAAAATAGGTATACCAGCCACACCCTATGAGACAATGTCTCTCCTACCTTAAAGGGAAGGCTCCCCCTTCTAACCGTTCCTTGGATCAACTCAAGATAAGCAAGAAGTTAAGAGATTATCAAAGAGGATGTTACAAATATTCCTTCTTATCTTTCAACAAGGAATCCACTTACCCGAAAAATGAGTAATGGGCAAAGTTTTTAATCTCTAAACTACACTTTTATCTAAAATCTAAAAACAGTGATACCGATAAACCAACACCAACTCATAGGCTAATTGAAAAGCATACTGGCTTGGCTCTAAGACATGTTTATCTATTCTATAAGAAAGACAGTAAAACCAAATTGCAGTCACAGCTTCCAATTTGATTCACCACAATTGCACTCAGTCACAACTTCAGCTCCAATTGTTTCTTTATATTTATTTTTCTCCAAAATAGTACTACACAATCACAGTTATGTTTGCACAAGTTTGGCAGAGCTCTCTTGCATAAAATAAAGATGGTTTTTACAATGAGAAGGTCATTCTTTTTATAGGAAAAGAAATGAGAAAAAGGAGGAAAAAGTGGGAGCAACTCAACCACTTTGACCCGGTCAAACTAGGTGAGAAGAATTATTGGATTACATGTCATGAGGACATGCAATCGAATTACATGTAATTGCATTGCATGCAATTCATCTTCTCCAATCTACAAAGCATAAAAACTAAAACAGAAAGATGAAGAAAAGTGAATCGATCCTTGAAACTGTCAAGGAAGGCCTTATATTTGGCAATACAATCATGAATCATAGGAAGATCTAGAATCTTCATTGTCTCTGAAATGGCTTCAACTTTGATTGCATTTGTATGTGCTGATTTCACAATTTTGTAATCATCTGCAAGATAATCCCTTAAGTGTTTTTCCACAAATTTATATGCAGCCAATTTGTTCATCGTATGCGATCCAAATTCTTTAGAATCAAAATCAGCATTAACTCTATCAGTGTATTTTGTAGTCATTTCCTATTCAGCGAAGAGGTTATCATCTCTGGTAAGAAGTTCGCATCCTAATTGCCTAAGATTACTGGTGACGTCATCTTTCACTGCCTAACAACTCTCTAGCTCCTCTTGCAGCTTTGTCAAAAGCTTTTCCATTCTCTGGACTTTGTCGAGCCTTTGCAAGAAATTGGTCATGTCAATATATCCAATCTATGAATCTGAGATTTGATCAAGAGTTGATCAAACAAGTGAGGCCATGGTACGAGCCAGCTCTTTGTCATATTGATATTTCATCTTTCCTTTGACTTTTGATGGTGCTGACATATCCTGTGCTACAACATGGAAATTCCAAAGGGTAGATACATCATCTGAGGAGATTAGATCCATGAGAGGATTAAGCTTTGGCTTGCAATGATAGATCTATGAAGAACAAGGTGTTTGGAGTATTGATTAGATACTCATAGAACACATGTGTTGGCTCGAAGTGGAACAAATAGCACATGTATGTGGGCAAAAAGGGGCAAAATCGGACTTATAGAGATAGGTTGCATGTGGGGCTTTATTTGTATGGACAAGAATGCAAGTTGGAAGCACATGGATGTGTAAATGGTAATTTTAGTAATTAAAAGAGTGACCTTTTGCCAAAATCCCATTCTTGAGAGGTGATTACATGTAAAGGAGAATGACATGTTTTTACATGTAATGGACTTGGGAGAAGTAATTATGTGTGTTGGAGAATGAAGGATGAATTGGCATGAATGGAGGCACTTGCATTCTTGAAGAAATGATTTCAACTTTCTTCAAAAACAAACAACAAACAAGCAAGCAAACAAAAATGAAAATAACAAAACATACCTCTTGCTATAGACTCAAACATGACAAACTCGAAACAAATTCTTGTACATGCAAATCCGTTTTTGAGTGTTGGATGATTTTTATGCATTGGATAAGAGAAGATTTCAACTTATTTAAACACAAAATGCAAAAATACATGGGCTGCACTTGAACAAATGGATACAAATAAGCCATAAAATGCAACAAAGTAGGAAAATAAGTGAAATAAATAAGCAAAATCAAATACATTTACTTACTTGGAGCTCAATGAGCCAAAAATGGAAGAAGGAGAAGTTGAAACAAACTTGTCTTTTCCAAAATCGGACTCTTGAAGTGTATTTGCATCCAATAACTTAGAAACCTTTGACCATTTCCAAGTTGCAAACAATGATCTCAAGATACAACAACATGCCACGTTTTTACATGCATTTGATCAAAAACAGCTTGCAAAAACCTTCCAATGCAAAATGTTTTACCAAGAAGAAGCTTGTTGGGCGTTTTTTATGAGAAATGCATTCAAATGATGCCCTTGGATTAAGTGTTTTGGGCTGAGAATGCACAAAACTTGCTCTTGGACGAATGAAGCATGCATATAGAGGAAAAACGGACTCTAGAAGTGCATGTGCATGAGTTATTTTGCAAACAAAATGCCTTTGATGATACTTCCAACAAAAAACGCATGCATGCAATGTTTATAAGTGTTTTTAGCTTAAAAGATGACTTCCAGCCAAAACGCACTCTCTTAATGCATATGCATGTGTTATTTTGCAATCAAAAACTTCCAAAAAAGAGTCTCAACCAAAAACGTAGGCTCCCAATGCATATACATATCACATTTTGACATGGAGAAGACATTAAATGTATCCTCCCAGCCAAAACGCACTCTAAGGATGCAATGGCATGTCAGGTTTTGGCTTGTAGAAGACTTGGATGAAGTCTCCAAGCCAAATCGGAATCTAGGGATGCATAAACATGCCACATTTTTTGCATGTTTTTGACTTAGAAGAAGCCTCCTAGCCAAATTGCACTCTAGAAGTGCATGTGAAAGAAGAAGCCTTCTACATGCAAAACGCACTCTAGGAGAGTGTTTGCATGTATTTTTAAACTTGCACTAGCATGAGTTTTGACTTAACTTGTGTCGACACAAGCAAATTGCACTCTAGAAGTGCAAATACATGTTTTATTTTTTATTCCAAATGCAAATCGCACTCTTGGGAAGAGATTACATATATGCAAAGACATGTTTTTTAACAAGTCTTAGCTTCTTTTTACATGCAAAGTGGATTCTGGAGATGCAATTGCATAAAAAGTAGGAGATTGAAGACATGTTGCAATACACAACTTGAGTGACCAATTTAGCACATTACTAATTAAATGTTGAGTCTAATATCACTTAAGGGGTCAAAAATAACTATTTACACTATATATTTGAATATATAATGTGCAAGCATTATTTCATAAAGAAATATTAACTTATATGTTGATTTAAAAAATAAAGTAAATCTCAACATTAAATTAGAGCTTATAAAGTGATAAAGTCACTTAAGTGAAAAATTAAAAGCAACTCAACATCAAAATATAACATAAAGTGCACTATAATCACTTAAGTGATAAATTTAAGTGATAAAGTAACTTAAAAACATAACATAAATTGAATTTATGTTATATTTTTCAAATAGTGCAACTCAACTATAGAAAATAACATCTAATTTTTAAATATGCAATTGAGTTTGGAAAGTCCACTTTTTGGGCACTTATATGGTCATATTTTTTGACAAACAAGTCCGATTAAGCCCTAAGATAGATCAAATCGAAGGGAAAACCGAAAGCAAGAGATTGAACGAAACAAAAAGACTAAAAGCAACCAAAAACACGCTCATAAACACACCAAAGGACACTGAAGGATTAAAAAATTAAGTATAGGAAGACAAACTGAAAAAACGAAAAAGACTTGACGAAAACCTTCAGCAAAAGGATTCGCTAAACATATTGAGATCAATTGATCGATCAATATTGACTAATTAAATAGTGAATCAACATAGAGAAACACGAAACTAAGTTCAAAAGTTTAGTACTATTCCCTACATTTTGTGGTGACAAAATGACCATACAAAGAAAGCCTCACACGCAATCCATCTCTATAAGTCCGATTTTGCCCTTTTTGCCCACATACATTGCTATTTCCATGTTGCAGCACAGGATATGTTAGCTGTTGGCAAGAACCGGTAAGAATGTAACCGGTACATGGCAAACTCGTATTGTCATTGATTGGCAAAGAGGTGTTGTCAATTATGAATAGGGAGGTCCACAGTGTTCAGTCACAAATCAAAGACAGGTCAGGTACAGCTGACAATAATAAGTGCAAGAAGAGACTGGTTTGGAGACCGGTGACACATAGTGAGAAAGAGGAGGCACTGTCTCTATTACTAATAAAGCTCTAATTGATCATTAGAGCAACCGGTAACCAATGAAGGTGGAACCGGTAACTGGTAACAGAAACCGAGGAACCAAAGATGCAACTAGTACAGACAGAGGAAGGTATGGTGACACGTGAAGGTTCTTACCTATGCACAACCTAGGGATATAAACCAATCAGTAAATCTTTCATCAAGACTGATGAACCAGGGAAAGTCACAATCGACAAACAGTTGTGTGACTCTTTGACCAGGATTTGTTGCACAAAATCCGGAAGACTTTGTGTTATCAAGACGATCGGTGCAAGGTGCAATTGAAGGTTTTAATGCTGGAGTTTGTGGCATTAAAACATGTAGAAAACTCTAGTGAAAGAAAGCTTTTGGCATGCATTTGTCATTTCCTTCATAAAGCAGAAACAGCATGGCATGCATCGGACGTTTCCTCAATGAACTGAGACTCCACTAGGTGATGGATCCGAAGGTGATCTTTGAACAGGTCGTGCATGTAAAAAGAGGAAAGGTAAGAAAGACTATATATTCTTCAGCCTGTGAAGAATATTGCTTGTGTTCATTCTACCAAAGAAAAGAGTGAACCTATAAGCTGAAAGAAGCTACGAAAAGGTGAAGAGAAGAAGAAGAGTGTGCAAGGAAGCACAACAGCTGAAAGAAGAGCATACCTACAATGACTGGTGATGACTCTCAATTGAAAAGCACAACGATCTTATCAGGCTCAGTAAAGCCATTTCTAAAAGGTCAAACCCTCTATTGCTCTCTAACAATTGCAATAGCTAAATCCCAGTATTTTGGGTCGACATTAACAAGTCCCTTGTATTAAATCCCTTAACCAAGTGAGATGAGCCGAACTGGCTCTATCTGAAATTATCTACTAATTTGGATTTGATTGCAAAAGAACTTATGCAAATGAAAGCTCAAATTATAGCAATGTCACAAATCTTCCTTCAATTCAGTATATTACGTCAATTAACTTGAATATCTTTGATAGATTTATGAATTTAATTCTCAACACAACAGAATATATATAAACATATATTTAAATGTAAAGGTGTTAGCACCTGGCAAATCCGCCACCTCTCTGATGTAGAATTTTCCAATTGTATGCACGTCACCTCCAGGTATATATATGGCGGTTCACTAATGGCAGTCACGTGCCTCTCAAATGCTAATGTGATTGGCCCTACGATTTCTTTTCAATCCTCAGCAATACAGGATGCAACACTTATGCACCCTCAAACCCGTGGGTAGGATCTGTTGTGAACAGGAAACTCCTCACGGGGGGTCTAGAATACTCCCAACTGCTCACATGTGGAGGAAGAACAATTCCCTGCAGCTAACACGTGTCCAGTAAAAACCAAAAACGGCAGTCAACCCTTGCCGCAATCCAATAAGTTTGATTGGAATGCCCACACGGTAATGAAAAAGGCCCTAAACAGCTGACGCGTGGCTTTGTTAATCAGCAATCGACAGTTGTGAATGTGCCGCAGTCAAGCAGTCACCAGTCGTGACTCACACAGGAAATCTTAACTCACGTGTGATGCATAACAAAATTGTCGTCTCACCAATTGATAACAAATTCTGCCGCCAACTTTATAATTCTCAGAATTTAAAAATCGCACCTCCAGATGATTTTTAGAATTTAGATTGAATTGAATCCAGCATTCAATTCATCAGTAATAGTATTCTTCAGATTTGAAAACTTTTAACAATTCGATATATAACAGCATCGAACTGATATTAACAAATATCCAGTAGTAAAATTCACCACCCACAGGAGATGGCTCAAATTACGAGAATGAGGAATTCGTCCTCGAAACCCTAGCCAGAGCTATTGCACAAACTTCAAGAAAATAATGATTGCATAAAAGATAATCCAAGTGCTTTTTCGAATAGAATATATAGTGCTTTTTCGAAAAAGCACTTTTTTAATATTTCACTTAATTGACTTCATAAAATACTCCCACTTTATAATATAATATTATAAAGTCAAATTATTAAATTAAACCAAGATAATTTAATTTAATAACGTCAATAAAACTCCAAAGCCACTACACTGACAAACTACAATCAAAATAATTCTGGCAAAGCCCAGATCCAACTGCCCAACCAGGAATAGGCATTGCCCTGCCAGAAATAGCTACGGCTAAAAATAGACTTACCAAAAATAGTAAGTTCGTCCCAGAAACTCCTAGAGACCCTCAAATCATACTATCAGCTCAAGAGGGTCGCATTGATGAACTGACTATGCTCACTGAAAAGACCTGCTAAATCGGGGACATTACAGTCCTCCCTCCCCAAGATTGCTTGTCCCCAAGCAATCGCAATCCCGGGTGCTGCAAAATGTCCTCAAGCTCCCAAGTGGCATCCTCATTAGGAAGTCCATGCCACTTTACCAAAAACTCTCTAACAACTCTATGCCGCAGATGCCTCTCCCTGGTCTCCAATATAGCCTCAGGAACCAACTCCAATCTGTCCTCATCATCTAAGGGAGGTAACGTAGAAGAAGGTACAACATGCTGACCCAATGCCTTCTTGAGGCGTGAGACGTGAAAAACATTATGAACCTTGCTGTCAGGAGGTAAATCCAACTCATAAGCAACCTCTCCCACCCGGCGAACTACCCGGAAAGGTCCATAATAACGGGGCTTAAGCTTTTCAACTCCGCTCTTCTTGATAGAAGACTGTCTATAGGGCTGCAACATCAAATAAACCATATTATCAACCTGAAAAGAACGAGCAGTCCTCCTCTAATCAGCATATTGTTTTTGCTGATTCTGAGCCCTCTGTATATTATCTTTCAATGTCCGCAAAATATCCTAACCATCCTGTAACATGTCACCTGCACTGGGCACCCGGCTGTCACTACACAGCAAATCCATGAAACTAGGAGGATCATACCCGTATAAAGCCCGAAACGGAGTCATCTGAATAGACATGTGGTGAGTGGAGTTATAACAAAACTCACATAAATGTATCCACTTCACCCAAGCTCGCTGCTGTGAGGAAATGTAATTCCGCAAGTAGCCCTCCACCCATTTATTCACTATCTCGGTCTGGCCATCAGTCTGAGGGTGGTAACTAGTGCTGGGAGTCAATTCTGTACCACATAACTGGAAGAGCTCTTGCCAAAAATGACTCATAAAGCGGCTGTCACGATCACTCACAATAGTCCGAGGCAAACCATGTAGCTTGAAAACCTCCCAGAAGAAAAGCTCAGCCAACTGGACAGCTGAGAAAGTGGTGGTAATCGGAAAGAAATGAGCATACTTAGTGAGACGATCCACCACCACGAAAATACAATCTTTGCCTTGGGCTTTCGGCAAGCCCACAATAAAATCCATAGAAAGATAGGCCCACTTCCTTTCAGGAATAGGAAGCGGCTGCAACAACCCTACAGGATAAGTATGCTCCTGTTTGTTCTGCTGACAAACAGAGCATTCGCGAACATACTGCTGGACATCAGTCTTTAGCCCTTTCCACGTGAACCTCTCACGAATCTGCCTGTAGGTCTTAAAGAAACCCGGATGTCCTGCCAGGGGCGAATCATGGAAAGCTTGAAAAATGATCTGTCTGACACTAGACCCTGGGACCAAATATATCCTTCCCTTGTAGATGATCAGCTCATCCACAAGAGTATACTCGCTGTCCTGTATACTTCCATCAACAACACCAGAAGCCCACTGATCCCGAGCATACTCAGCAACAATCCTATGTCTCCAATCCTCAATAATCTCCGAAATCGCACACAAGTGGGGCCTCCGAGAAAGGGCATCAGCTACCACATTCTAAGTACCTTTGATATAAGAAATATCAAAGTCATAAGATTGCAACTTACTAACCCACTTCTGTTGCCTCTCATTCAGATCCCGCTGTCCAAGGAAATGTTTCAGACTATTATGATCTGTTTTGATACAAAATTTACTCCCCACCAAGTACTGTCTGAATTTGGCCAAAGCATGCATAATGGCCAACATTTCCTTGTCATAAATACTAAACAGCCTCTCAGGACCCCTGACCTTACGACTCTCAAAAACAATAGGGTGGCGATCCTGAGATAGCACTGCTCCAATACCTTCCCCTGAGACATCACAATGCAACTCAAAGGGTCTCGTAAAATCCGGTAATGCCAAAATCGAGCATGTAGTCATAATCACTTTGAACTTCTCAAAACACTCCTGTGCCTGATCAGTCCAAACAAAGGCACCCTTACGGGTTAAATCAGTAAGCGGCGCTGCATGCCTAGAAAATCCTGAAACAAATCTCCAATAGAAAGCACACAAACCAATGAATCCCCTCAGCTATGTCAGGTTCCCAGGTGTAGGCCACTCAAAAATAGCACGAACCTTGTCCAAGTCCATGCGAACTCCCTCTGAGCTGATAATATGCCCCAAATACAATAACTCTGTCATACCTAGGGCACACTTGGACTCCTTAGCAAACAAGGAAGCCTCATCAAGAATGCCGAGTACTGTATCCAAATGTACTACATGCTCATCCCAAGTCTTACTGTAAACTAATATATCATCAAAAAACACCAGAACAAACCTCCTCAACTGCCCGTGGAAGACTCTTTTCATAGTAGACTGGAAGGTAGCCGGGGTGTTAGTCAAACCGAAAGGCATGACTAAGAACTCAAAATGTCCACAGTGACATCTGAATGTTGTCTTCTCCACATCCTACTCTCAAACTCTGATCTGATTGTATCTGGATCTCAAATCAATCTTGGAGAAGAATTTAGCCCCATGTAACTCATCAACGAGCTCATCTATGCGAGGAATCAGGTACCGATTCTTAATTGTTTTCTTATTCAACATCCGGTAGTCTATGCACATCCTGAGTGATCCATCCTTTTTCTTCACCAGAACAACAGATGAAGCAAAAGGAGATTTACTCGGCCTAATGTGTCCCATAGTGAGCAACTCCTGAATTGTCTTCTCAATTTCATCCTTCAACCGCTTGGGATGTCGATAAGGGGTAATCATGATGGGCTTAGTGCCCTCCTCAAGCTCAATAATGTGCTCAATTCCTCTGTCAGGTGGTCTGCCATGAGGTAAATCATTAAACACTTTGGAGTGTTTAATCCTGAGCTGCTGAATATCCGGATGATAAGCTAGCCCATCTGTGTTCTCTGATGTAGACAACACCCTACACTCTGCTGCCCAATCAATAACATCATCATGCCTCACCAAACGCTGCATATGGTTGTGGGAAATAGTCTTCAACTCACCACCCTGTATGGCCTTAAGAATGTGTGTCTAGCTATCCTTGATGAACCTCAATTCCATCCTTTCTGTGTTCATGTATATGTCCTTAAGAGAATGCAACCAGCTCATGCCAAGAACTATGTCTGTGCTGCCCATGTCAACCACATTGAAATCTGCCTTGAAGGAATAATTATTCAGCTTTACAGGAAGCTCATAAATCCTTTTATTACACTTGAGAGAGTAACCATCAGCTACCTGCACTCTAAGTCCTTCAAAATCTTTAGTTTCAAATCCTCTCTTAGCCACCAAACGAGAGTCAATAAAATTATGAGTAGCTCCTGTGTCAAAGAGAGCAATGATTCGCTGCCCTGCCAAGAGCCCATGCATCCTAAAGGAATCTTCCTTTTTCATACTTGTGAGGTACACAACCTTGGAATCAGATTTCCCCACCTATTCATCATCATTTACTGGATCCTCATTTGAATAATGCTCATCATCAACTCACTGTCCCAAAAATTCAGAATCATCTTCGTCTTCATAAAACCATTCCATCATTTTACTCTTTCCCTTTGGTTTCAAGGGACAATCATGATTCAAATCGTAAGGCCCTCTACAATGAAAACACAATCTTCTTCTCCTTAGATCATTTAATGTTTCTTGATCCAAGGGACCTGCTGTAGGACGATTAGAATCAGCTCTATCATCCTTTTTAGGTGCTGCCCTATCATAAGAAGTGTTGGAAGGTCTCGCAGCAAATCTGTTCCGTGGAGTTGATGCTTCCAAATTCCTTGCCTTTTTCATAGCTTCTTGCAAGGTCGGTGGGTCCAAAGACTTAACCCATCCTCTAGTAGGCTCCATCAGCCCCTCCACAACGAGCATAACTCTCCTCCTCTCTGAAATGTCATAGAACATAACAGACAACCGCTGGAACTCACTGATAAAGGTCTCCAGGTTACCTGTTTGTCGCAACTAAGCCAATTCTCTAAAATATGTTTCAGGATCCTTCCTATCAAACCTTTCAATCAATCTATCCACGAACTCCTGATAAAAAAAGATTTGATTGTGTCGAAGTGACACCAACCCATGGTACCACCAGTCATGGGCTATACCATCCAGATGTAGCACAACAAAATGAATGGCATCCTCCTCAGACATAGGACGTAAAGATAAATAAGTGTCCAACTTGTGGACCCAAGCTCGTGCTATCACCTTACCATTGCCATCAAAATGATCCAGAATCATTTTGTTAGTAGCTTGGCGTAAATCTGTATCCCTGGGCCTCTATCTGTCAGGCACCAGTCTACCCCTAGTGTGATCACGTTTCTGTGATAGATACCTGTCAAAATTCAGATTTTGTTTTATCGCATGTGGTAAGGCATCTCACTCAGCATAATGTGCAACGATATCATCTACAAACGGAGCGGCCTCAGATTCAGTGCTAACCGCATCCACCTCAGGTCTCAAAAATATAGGACGCTGTGGTCTATCATGAACACCAGCATGCCCTACTCTATCATGTCTGTCCTCCTGCCTAGGACGATCCTCAGCTCTCATCCTGTCACCCACGCGTGACCTGTCATCTGCTCTAGATAGATGAGAGCTAACTGAAGCACTCCGAGCACCTCTGTCTCGGCCCCAATGAACAGGGATTGTCATCCACTGTAATGTATCAGATAACTGTTGTAGTACAATAGCAACATGATGTTGTCCCTCTGCAATACCCCGGAACATATCACGTACTTCTCTATCTACTTCCGAAGCAGTAGCAGCATCCCTATATTCTGAATTACCTGAACCACCTGCATTACCTGGACCACCTGTATTACCTAAACCATCTGCACCTCTGTCTTCCATACTACCAAATTGTATCTCAGGTTCTCTCTCACTAGGAGGAGAATTAGGACCTCTGCGGGAGTAGAACATACTAGGCCTAAACCTCTGTGCCATGCTGAACGCAATTAACCCTGCAAGCTGGCAAGAATTCTGCTCTGATACCACTAAGATGAGCCAAACTGGCTCTATCTGAAATTATCTACTAATTTGGATTTGATTGCAAAAGAACTTATGCAAATGAAAGCTCAAATTATAGCAATGTCACAAATCTTCCTTCAATTCAATATATTACGTCAATTAACTTGAATATCTTTGATAGATTTATGAATTTAATTCTCAACACAACAAAATATATATAAACATATATTTAAATGTAAAGGTGTCAGCACCTGGCAAATCCGCCACCTCTCTGACGTAGAATTTTCCAATTGTATGCACGTCACCTCCAGGTATATATATGGCGGTTCACTAATGGCAGTCATGTGCCTCTCAAATGCTGATGTGATTGGCCTTGCGATTTCTTTTCAATCCTCAGCAATACAGGATGCAACACTTATGCACCCTCAAACCCGTGGGTAGGATCTGCTGTGAACAGGAAACTCCTCACGTGGGGTCTAGAATACTCCCAACTGCTCACACGTGGAGGAAGAGCAATTCCCTACAGCTAACACGTGTCCAGTAAAAACCAAAAATGGTAGTCAACCCTTGCCGCAATCCAATAAGTCTGATCGGAATGCCCACGCGGTAATGAAAAAGGCCCTAAACAACTGACGCGTGGCTTTGTTAATCAATAGTCGGCAGTTGTGAATGTGCCGCAGTCAAGCAGTCACCAGTCGTGAGTCACAAGAAATCTTAACTCACGTGTGATGCATAACAAAATTGTCGTCTCACCAATTGATAACAAATTCTGCCGCCAACTTTATAATTCTCAGAATTTAAAAATCGCACCTCCAAATGATTTTCAGAATTTAGATTGAATTGAATCCAGCATTCAATTCATCAGTAATAGTATTCTTCAGATTTGAAAACTTTTAACAATTCGATATATAACAGCATCAAACTGATATTAACAAATATTCAATAATAAAATTCACCACCGACAAGAGATGGCTCAAATTACGAGAATGAGGAATTCGTCCTCGAAACCCTAGCCAGAGCTATTGCACGAACTTCAAGAAAATAATGATTGCATAAAAGATAATCCAAGTGCTTTTTCGAATAGAATATATAGTGCTTTTTCGAAAAAGCACTTTTTTAATATTTCACTTAATTGTCTTTATAAAATACTCCCACTTTATAATATAATATTATAAAGTCAAGTTATTAAATTAAACCAAGATAATTTAATTTAATAACGTCAATAAAACTCCAAAGCCATTGCACTGACAGACTGCAATCAAAATAATTCTGGCAAAGCCTAGATCCAACTGCCCAACCAAGAATAGGCACTGCCTTGCCAGAAATAGCTATGGCTAAAAATAGACTTACCAAAAATAGTAAGTCCGTCCTAGAAACTCCCAGAGACCCTCAAATCATACTGTCAGCTCACGAGGGTCGCATTGATGAACTGACTATGCTCACTGCAAAGACCTACTAAATTGGGGACATTACATCGGGTGACATCCGTGTAGATGTTCTAAGTCCTCTAACCAGGCAAGTTCTAATAGGCCTTGTTTTTTAAATCTCCTAACCGAGTCGCATCTAATCGTGCGTTTGTAATCTTTTAATAGGGAAGGCTCCTTACAGGACGCACTTCAGAAGAGTACAAAATTTATGAGGTTTCCTCACACCGTGGTTTTCTCCCGATTTGGGTTTCCACGTGATAAATCTGGTGTTATTTATTGCTTGGTTGTGTGATAGCTATTTTTGTGATAGAATTCATTCTGCTTATAGTTTTAGTTAGATTAAATCAGATTTTGTTACTTAAGTTTTAGTGGGTGCTGATTCACCCCTCCCCTCTCAGCACCGGTTGGGACCATCAATTGGTATCAGAGCTGAGTCCCTTTTCTAAGTTGCTTAACCACAAGGAAAAGTTATAACGATGAGGAAGGAAGGACCAAAGTTTTCTAAGGAAAACTTCACCTTATGGTGCAGCAGAATGAAGCTGTACATGAAGACTACCGGAGATCAATACTGGACTCATGTAATGAATGATTACACTGAAGCCACCGGTACCTTGACACCTGATCAACAAAAGATCAGCACAGAACACACAGCTGCAATGGATATGATAGCAAGTACGCTACCTGATCATGTATATGCAGAGATTGAAAATTTGACTATTGCTTGCAAGATGCGGACCAAGCTACAAACTGTGTATGGTGGTGACCCACATGTTCAAAGAGCAAAGGTAGAGAGCCTCTGAGGCAAATATGATGATATGAGGATAAATGAAGGAGAGGATATTGAGCACTACAGGAATGGAATCAAAGAAGTGATGAACTCTATCAAAAGCACTGGAGGTACATTGAGTGAGGAAGATGTAATAAGCAAAATACTGAGGATGTTGAGACCACAATACGCTATCAAAATCTCAGCCATACTGGAGCTCAGATCAGTAAGCATGTCACAAATCACTCTTGATTCCCTAATCGGTAAGTCGACTGCTTTTGAATTGAGTAATTTTGATAACAGCTTACTCATACTAGAGGCTGCTTTTAAGTCCTCTGTAAATACTTCTTCCACCAAGAAAGGAAGAGAAACTGGTAATAGCTCTACCTATAAGTCTGGAAATTTTGTTGAAAATCTACTCTCTGAAGAGATGGAGCAGGATGAGTTTGAAGCACTCATCGCAAGGAGATTTCCAAGACGAAAAGGGAAGTACAAAGGGAAACTTCCACTAAAGTGTTTTTCTTGCAATAAGATAGGACACGTTGCTGCGAGGTGTCCAGATAATGAAAATAAAGAAAAGACCAACCGATTCAAGAACAAAGTAAAGGAGTGCTACCTTGCTGAAAGAGTCACGGACAATGAATCTGAAGATTCTGAAGATGAAGAAATTGTCTTTGTTGCAATAAAAGAAGAAAGCAAAGTGATAAGTGAAATGGCACTTATCTCAAGATCTCATCAATGTGATGAATGGATCGTTGATAGTGGATGCACTCACCCCATGACCAGTGATAAGAACAAGTTCATCAGCCTGAAGCTCAACGATGGTGGATCGGTGACCTTTGGTAACAATGCTCCCTGTGCTATCAAAGGTAAAGCCTCAATTGCACTTGGCAACGAAGCTATATGCGAGGATGTGTACTAGGTGGAAGGACTCAAGTACAATCTAATGAGTATAGCTCAATTAAATAACAAGGGATACCTATTGGAGTTCAAGCAAGGTTCTTGTCTTGTCAGGAACCAATAAGGAGCTCATGTTGCTACCGGTAGACAGAGTAAAGGGAACCTGTCCTATCTAGACTCAATGGAGGGAGCTTGCCTCATAGCAACGACAATAGGTGAGACAAATAAAATTTGTCTCATAACTAAAGAGGAGAACAGTTGGTTGTGGCATAAGAGGCTTTGTCACATAAACTTTGACACTATTGTCAAAGTAAGAAGAAGTTAGTCAGAGGGCTTCCTAAGATTACAAAGCCTAACAAAGGTATTTGTAAAGATTGTCACTTAGGAAAGCTGACAAGAACAAGCTTCAGTAGTAAATCATTTTTTGTCGAAAACGTTCTGATCCTGTACACACAAACTTGTGTGGACCTATGAGGACGAATAGCTACTATGGAGACAGGTACTTCATGCTCTTTGTAGATGATTTTTCAAGAATCATGTGGACACTCTTTCATAGAGAAAAATCGGAGGCCTTTCACATGTTCAAAACCTATAAGGCTCGAGTGGAGAAAGAGACCAGTAAAAGATTGAAGTGTCTAAGGTCAGACAGAGGAGGTGAATACACCTCTCAAGAGTTCACTCATTACTGTGAGGAACAGGGGATAAAGAGGCAGTTGTCTGCACCAAGAACCCCGCAACAAAATGAAGTCGCTGAAAGAAGAAACAAGACTCTGATAGATTGCGCAAGAACTCTAATGATTCAGAAGGATCTTCCCCATCACTTCTGGAGAGAAGCAATCAGCATTGTAGTGTATACACTGAACCGAGTTCAAGTTAAGAAAGGAACCGGTAAGACTCCCTACGAGTTGTGGTTTGGTCACACTCCCGGTGTAGGCTATTTCAGAATATTTGGTAGCAACTGTTACATCAAAAGAGATGTTTACTCTGGTAAGTTTGAGCCAAAAAGTGATGTAGGCATATTTCTGGGTTATTCCACCAAAAGTAAAGCCTACCAATAAGAGGACAAGAAAAATAGTTGAAAGAATCAATGTAAAGATAGATGAATATTCAGAACCAAAGGAAAAGATCAGTAATGATAAATCAGACAGTCACCAAGAACTTGATGCTGAAAATCATTTGGACTTTAATGAAATGATTGTTGCTAATGAAGAAGAAGAGCAAGTAAACAGACCCTTGGAGCAGGGTAATGTACCTGAGCAAGGAAGGGATCAGAACATAAGACCAACTCAAGATGATGAACAGGAAATTGTTCATGACCTTGCTGGAGATATTGCTCAACCAGAAGATATAGACCGGGAACACCGACCGATTCTGCCAAGGTATGTCACATATCACTCCATTGATAACATTATTGGTGACAAACATGCAAATATTCTGACCAAGAGAAAGGCAAGGGAAAGTATCTGCTTATTTTCAAGTATAGAGCCCAAAACCACCAGAGAGGCTCTAGAGGATGAGAACTGGGTCAAGGCAATGGAAGAAGAGATTGAGCAAATTGAGAAGAATGAAACATGGATTCTTGTTCCTAGACCACAGGACAAGAATGTCATTTGAACCAAGTGGGTCTACAGAAACAAAATGAATGAAGAAGGAAAGGTGGTAAGGAACAAAGCAAGATTAGTCTGCAACGGATATGCACATGAGTCGGGACTAGATTATGGTGAAACTTTTGCACCTGTGGCCAGACTAGGAGTGAGAATCCTACTTGCTTTTGTTGCTCATAAAAGGTTCAAACTTCAAAATATACCTGATGGATGTAAAGTCTGCATTCCCGAATGGTATATTGGAAGAGGAAGCTTACATAGAACAGCCAGAAGGCTTCTCATCCATAGAGAAGAATGGTATGGTCTGTAAACTGAAGAAGGCACTTTATGGGCTAAAACAAGCCCCAAGGGCCCGATATGAAAAGTTACATCATACCTCCTGATCATAGGATTCACAAGAACAGGAGATAATAGCAATATGTATCTCAAGACTGCCAAAGAAGGGAACCTGATTGCTGAGATATTTGTGGATGACATCATCTTTGGAGGAGATGACAAAATGAGCAAAGACTTCGCTGAGGAGATGAAGAAAGAATTTGAAATGTCCATGATTGGAGCTATAAAGTTCTTCATGGATTGCAAGTCCATCAGCTTAAAGAAGGTATTTTTATTTCTCAATCCAAGTATGTTAAAGAAATTCTTAAATCCTTTGGGCTAGAAGAATCCAGACCAGTTGGCACGCCAATGATAACTAACCTCAAGTTATCAAAAGAGGATGATGCAAAAGATGTAAATGAGACATTGTATCAGTCAATGATTGGCAAGTTACAGTATGCAATGCATAGTAGACCTGATATTACACATGCAGTAGGCATTGTAGCCCGATTCTTTGCTAATCCAAAAGAGACACATTTAATAGCAGTGAAGAGAATTTTCAAATACCTGAAGGGTACTGAGGAGTATGGCCTATGGCTTCCTCACAAGGAAGGTTTCGAGATAAAGGTATTCACTGATGCAGATTGGGCTGGTAATATTGATGACAGAAAGAGCACAAGTGGAGGTGCATTCTTTCTTGGAGAAAGGATTGTGTCATGGACGAGTAAGAAGCAGAACTGCATTTCACAGTCCACAGTAGAAGCTGAATATGTTGCTGCTGCAATCAATTGTACACAAGTAATTTGGATCAAACTAATATTGGAAGGAATCCAAGAACAGATACTTGAACCAATTGCAATTTACTATGATAGTACAAGTGCAATAAACATATCTAAAAATCCTGTCATGCACTCCAAAACAAAGCACATTGCTATAAAGTACCACTATCTAAGAGAGCAAGTGCAGAATAAAGAAGTAAAATTGGAATATGTTCCTACAAAAAAACAAGTTGCTGACATATTCACAAAACCTTTACCAAAGAGTACCTTTGAGTACCTCAGAGGTAAATTACGGGTAATGCCCCTTCCTGATCTTCAGTACCAAGACAGAGGTGTTCATCAATTCATTGTGCGTCAACAAAGAATTCAGCCTCATTTTAACAAGATTGGTTATAAAGGAAGGTTGCTCGAAGGGGGAGAAAGCTTCATAAAGGTAGTCATCTGACTAGCCTTTGGCATTATTGTCAAAGGGGGAGATTATGACCGGTGAAGATGTGGACCAGCATGTGGTCTAACCGGTAATGTTTTGCCATCAATGCCAAAAGGGGAGATTGTTGGCATTAACCGGTAAGAATGTAATCAGTGCATGGCAAACTGGTATTGTCATTGATTGGCAAAGAGGTGTTGTCAATTATGACTAGGGAGGTCCACAGTGTTCAGTCAGGAACAAGGGATAGGTCAGGTACAACTGACAATAACAAGTGCAAGGAGAGACTAGTTTGGAGACCGGTGACACATAGTGAGAAAGAGGAGGCACTGTCTTTGTTACTAATAAAGCTCTAATTGATCATTAGAGCAACCGATAACCAAGGAATGTCGAACTGGTAACAGGAACCGAGGAACCAAGGATGCAACCGGTACAGACAAAGGAAGATATGGTGACAAGTGAAGGTTCTTACCTGTGCACAACCTAGGGATATAAACCAATCAATGAAGATTTCATCAAGATTGATGAACCAGGAAAAGTCACAGTCAACAAACGGTTGTGTGACTCTTTGACCGGGATTTGTTGCACAAAATCTGGAAGACATTGTGTTATCAAGACGATCGGTGCAAGGCGTAATTGAAGGTTTTAACGCCGGAGTTTGTGGCATTAAAACATGTAGAAAACTCTAGTGAAGGAAAGCTTTTGGCACACGTTTGTCATTTCCTCCATAAAATGGAAAAAGCATGGCATGCATCGGATGTTTCCTCAGTGAACTGAAACTCCACTGGGTGATGGATCCGAAGGTCATCTTTGAACAGATCGTGCATGTAAAAAGCGGAAAGGTAAGAAAGACTATATATTCTTCAACCTGTGAAGAATATTGCTTGCGTTCATTCTGCCAAAGAAAAAAGTGAACCTATAAGCTGAAAGAAGCTACGAAAAGGTGAAGAGAAGAGTGCGCAAGGAAGCACAACAGCCGAAAGAAGAGCATACCTGTAGTGACTGGTGATGACTCTCAATTGAAAAGCACAGTGATCTTATCAGGCTCAGTAAAGCCATTTCTAAAAGGTCAAACCCTCTATTGCTCTTTGACAATTGCAATAGCTAAATCTCAGTTTTTTGGGTGGACATTAACATGTCCCTTGTGTTAAATCCCTTAACCAGGTGACATCTGTGTAGATGTTCTAAGTCCTCTAACCAGGAAGGTTCTAACAGGCCTTATTTCTAAAATCCCTTAACTGGGTTGCATGTAACCATGTGTTTGTAATTCTTTAACAAGGAAGGCTCCTTACAGGGTGCACTTCAGAAGAGTGCAAAATTTGTGAGGTTTCCTCACACCATGGTTTTCTCCCGATGTGGGTTTCCCCGTGATAAATCTGGTGTTATTTATTGCTTGATTGTGTGATAGCTATTTCTGTGATAGAATTCATTCTGCTTACAATTTTAGTTAGATTAAATCAGATTTTGTTACTTAAGTTTTAGTGGCTGTTGATTCACCCCTCCCCTCTCAGCACCGGTTGGGACCATCATCAGCACCATCAAAAGTCAAAGGAAAGATGAAATATCAATATGACAAAGAGTTGGCTCATACCACAGCCTCACGTGTTTCATTAACTCTTGATCAAATCTCAAATATAGAGATTGGGTATGTTGACATGACCAACTTCTTGCAAAGGCTCGACAAAGTCCAGGGAATGGAAAAGCTTTTGGCAAAGCTACAAGGGGATCTGGAGAGCTGTCAAGCATTAGAAGTGGACATCACCAACAATCTCAGGAAAATAGGATGCAAGGTTCTTACCAGAGATGATAACCTCTCCATTGAAGAGGAAATGACTACAGAATATACTGACAGAGTTAATGCTGATTTTGATTCTGAAGAATTTGGAGCGCGGATGATGAACAAATTTGCTGCATATAAATTTGTGGCAAAACACTTTAAGGGATTATCTTGCAGATGATAACAAAATTCTGAAATCAGCACATACGAATGCAATCAAGGTTGAAGCCATTTCAGAGACAATGAAGATTCCAGATCTTCCTATGGTTCGTGATTATATTATCAAATATAATGCCTTCCTTGACAATTTCAAGGATTGATTCACTTTTCTTCACCTTTTTGTTTTAGTTTTCATGTTTTGTAGATTCGAGAAGATGAATTGCATGTGATGCAATTGCATGTAATTCAACTGCATGTCCTCATGACATATAATCCAATAATTCTTCTCACCTAGTTTTACCAGGTCAAAGTGCTTGAGTTGTTCCCACTTTTTCCTCCATTTTCTCATTTCTTTTCTTATAAAAGGAATGCCCCTCTCATTGTAAAATCCATCTTTATTTTTATGCAAGAAAGCTCTGCCAAACTTGTGCAAGCATAACTATGATTGTGTAGTACTATTTTGGAGAAAAGTGAATAGAAAGAAACAATTGGAACTAAAGCTGTGACTGAGTGCAATTGTGGTGAATCAAATTGGAAGCTGTGACTGCAATTTGGTTTTACTGTCTTTATATTTATGTTATTCTTGTGTTTTATTAAGAGTAAAGTGAATATCAGAAACAATCGGAGCCGAAGCTGTGACTAGGAGTGGTTGTGGTAATATAAAACTAGAATTTGCGACTGTAGGATATATTACCATCTTATTTTCACGCACTTTGTTAAAATAGTTAGAAAGTCTCTACTTCTGGAAGTTTGTGTGCCCAAATGGTATAGGTATTTCTTATAGATTAGATAAACTGGTCTTAGAGCCAAGCCAATACGCTTTTCAACCAGCCTGTGAATTGGTGTTGGTTTATCGGTATCACTGTTTCCAGCTTTTAGATAGAAGTGTAGTTTAGAGATTAAAGTTTTTCCCATTACTCGCTCCTCAAGTAAGTGGATTCCTTGTTGAAAGATAAGAAGGAATATTTGTAACATCCTATTTGATAATCTCTTAACTTCTTGCTTACCTTGAGTTGATCCAAGGAACGATGAGAAGGGGGAGCCTTCCCTTTAAGGTAGGAGAGACATTGTCTCATACGCTGTGGCTGGTATACCTATTTTGCGACTGGATTTTTTTCCCAAAACTATTGGTTGCAAAATATCCACCCAACATGACCATCAAATGAAAATAATTTTCTTTGACTTGTAAAGCTAAAATGGCTCCAAGTTTCCTTTTATATACAAAAGTGATAAATGAACTATTTTATCATGCATATGCATATATTTTCATAAGAACTAAAGCTAAAACCCCCTTGGTGGTGATTCTAAAAACCAATTTTTAGGTCTTACAATTTAAACCAAAAATCACTTTTCTTATTCAACCTTTTCACCATCTACATCTACTTCCCAAGAATAAAATGTGCAAACTCTAGGTTGGCGTGACTTAAAGTAGCAACATGTAATGTCCCCTTTTTCATGAGTGTCATCTTTCAAAGGATTAGCCTATTTCCTGACTGTCATAGGCTAATGGAGTTGTTCAGAGGGTCCAGTTGGCAGATTTGGATGCCAATCCCCACTCCAGAGGTCAGGGATGTTCAAGATTGCTCTTCGTTTGAGTCAGATCGGCACACTTACTATTTATAGTAAGTGTTTATTTTGGGTAAGTCAGAGTTTCTATCTTTAGTAGGACACCTAGACAATTTGCTAGCAATATGGAGTTGTGGTGACATTGACAGAGCTTCTAGTTTGGGACTTACTATTTATAGTAAGTCAAATTATGGTCAGAGTTGTTTTTGACAGCGGCACCCGGACTCATGGTATGCACAGTGATTAACTCATTCGTCAGTTGGCTCAATTTCAGGAACTTACTATTTATAGTAAGTCAGTGGATGTTAGAGAGGGACCCTTACTATTTTTAGTAAGGCAGTTGGATACACAATGGTTAACTCCCAAGTTTAGATGGAAACAAGAAATAATAATTATTTTTGGAAATATGTTATTTTAATTATTAATAAAGTAGTACTTTATTAATAATTAATGATAAAGTGCAATTATAAAGTTATATTTTCACTTTATGTGAATGGGGCTACTTAATGACTTAAAAGTCATTTAATAAAGTGCATCACAATGATATAATATAACTTTATGGTTTAAGTGCACTTTATTTAAAAGCGAGATATAAGTGTTTAATAAAGTATACTTTATATTGTGCACCAAAAGAAGGGTTATAATTGAATATTATATTTGAATTGCAACAAAAGAAAATGGTATCAAAAGCTAAGTAATTTTTAAGTTATGAGAAGTGTATTTGTGAAGATACAAATCGATTTCTCTCGGAGAATTATAAAAAGCCAAGGCAAGAGAAAATCAATTCATTCTATGACTTGTGCATTTGCTTGTTTGTGTGGAGAAGAAATTGAAACAAGGGTTTCAGATTTTGAACTTGAAGAATTGTGAATTCTTCCAAGTTATTTCAGCATAGTGACTTGGTGAAATAACCAATGAATTGTGCAAGTAGAATGGCTTCAACCAAGAGTCATCATTGAGCTTTCTTAGATGAGATTGGCGTGGAATTACTTCAGATTTGTGTTGTCTAACAGCAGCAGCAGATTAATGATAATAAATACCTAGCATTAGGAGGCGTGGCTCATAGTGGCTGAGATTAGCATTCCAATTAGCAGCCACATCAGAATTATACCAGCCGCAGGTTATTTATTGTTTCCACAAGGGTTTCAGGAAGTGACGTAAGCAATAAAGGGAATTTGTTTGGCATTTGGGGCCTCTAATATCTTCAACTGTGTGCATTGCAAGGTGTTGATGTTTTGTAGCTTCAATCGGATAAACACTATGAATCAATACTAGTGAAGATATGTATATATATATTTAGTATATATGAGATGTATATATATACTTAAATGTATACATATATATATAATATCTCTTGAGTATTATATTAATTTCTCTAATATTTACATAATAATAATATATGTATATATATATATATAATCATAATTATCATTATATTAATTACATAATAATGAATAGACATGTCCCATGAAGGGACATGTCTCTTCTTGGCTCATTCTCAATATAAATGCAAGAGATTGTTGCATTTGGAAAACACATACAATCAAGCAGTGCTATTACATTTGCAACAATCCTAAAGACCTTAACATGGTATCAGAGCCAAGTTGCAAATGTAAGAGAGTAATTTGTTGATGGTGAATGTGTGACTGTCTCAGAAAATACAGTCTCAGTACAAGAACCATATCTCACAAATACACTGTTGGATTTTGCTGAATTTTGGATATGTTAGTAAAAAACAAATTTAGAAGAATCTCACTAGAGCGATTGGCAAGAAAGTGTTGAGTTCAAAAGTTATGACTGACTGTGTACGGGTCTATGTGAAATCTGTAAAAGAGCGAGGTTCCTTCTTTAAAAGCCTAACTGCTTGAAGGGAGATCTAATCAGATTGAAGGTTGTCATAGTGTATAGAACCTTTGGATATTCAAAGTCGTGAAGAATTCTGGTAAAGTTCAAGAACGGCGACATCATTTTGTGAATTTGCATGATATTTTCTATATGGGCTAATCTTACAGAATGAAATACTTGAAATTTATAAAAGATAAGTATTCCATGTTGAATTAATGCACATAATTTTTTTAAGCTTCTAATTCATGTTATACTATTGGTTAGTAAAATTTTGTATGCTTCTATCATTGGTATTTTTGATCGAGATAGTTTAGTGAGCTATTTGTAATCTCTCTCTAACATACCTTCAGAGTGGAAGCACAAGAAAATTGCATTCAAGGGAGAAAGAACTTAATGCTTGCAAACGAATTGATGATTGAGACCAGATGCAGAGGGAGTCTAACATTTCAAAAGAAGACTAGGTTGATACAAGAACTTGAGCTTCAGAGGGAGCAGATAGAGGATATGGTTAAATCAACTTTTGATAATCTTGGTTGTATTGATTCAGAGGGAGTAGTCCATACTAAGATGTATTCTCCAATGATCAAGAAGCTATAATAGTCAAAGGACTAGAAATCATGAATGCCTTTTGGGCCCTGTGTAAATCATGAGGAAGTGACGACTTCCAAATGATTATCACTTGTATTTGTTAAAGTTATTGAAAGGTGACGATCTTACAATAACTTGATCTTCTACCATGATAGACATCTTATGATGGCTGAAACAGATCATGATAGATGATATCTTGCATGGTGGATTGAGTTCCTTAAACAGGCCATGATCTTCTATTGTGATAGACATCTTATGATGGCTGAAACAGATCATGATAGATGATAGGAATGTTCCTATGATAAGTATTATTGAGGGTACATGTGCACATTACCTATAGGATATTTTTGAGTTATGGTGAATATCATGAGACTTGATATTCTTGGTCAAACCATATCTCTGATATCATATTGAGGTGATAGCTAAAATATTTTTTTGAGTTATGGTGAATATCATGAGACTTGATATTCATGGTCAGACCATATCTCTGATATCATATTGAGGTGATATCTAAAACATTTTTGAGTTATGGCGAATATCATGAGACTTGATATTCTTGGTCAGACCGTATCTCTGATATCATATTGAGGTGATATCTAAAATATTTTTGAGTTATGGTGAATATCATGAGACTTGATATTCTTGGTCAGACCATATCTCTGATATCATATTGAGGTGATATCTAAAATATTTTTTGAGTACCTGGTGGACATCATGAGATTTGATGTTGGTAGGCCAGTACTCTGAGTACATGGTGAATATCATGTGACTTGATATTCTATGGCTATTACTCCTAATATCATGAGATGATATTCTTATGAATCTATAAGTTATGGTGAATATCATGCAACTTGATATTCCTAGTCAGACCATATCTCTGATATCACGGTAAATGACATCTTTTGATCCTAATCATGTGTTTAATCTTCCCTGACTAAGAGGGAGTGTTGATGTTTTGTAGCTTCAATCGGATAAACACTATGAGTCAATACTAGTGAAGATATGTATATATATATTTAGTATATATGAGATGTATATATATACTTAAATATATATATAATGTAAATATTAGAGAAATTAATATAATACTCGAGATATTATATATATATATATATATGTATGTATGTATGTATGTATGTATGTATATATGTATATGTATATGTATATGTATATATAATCATAATTGTCATTATATTAATTACATAATAATGAAGACATGTCTCATGAAGGGATATGTCTCTTCTTGGCTCATTCTCAATATAAATGCAACAAATTGTTGCATTTGGAAAACACGTACAATCAAGTAGTGCTATTACATTTGCAACGATCCTAAAGACCTTAACAGAAGGGATTGTTATTTGTATGGAGGCAATTCTATGAGTGTTGAAATAACATAGCCCGTGCTTACCAGGTTTTTATATTATTTGCTTGACCATTTAAAGTCTCCATAAATTGCAAATCTATTCATTGTAAATAGCTTGGGAATTGAAAGGATGCATGCCAAGTGTTTGTGAAAATGTGCATTTTCTTTAGGTGCACATTTTACATGTAGAAATCATATGTATGCATTCAAAAAGATAGAAAGGATTGCATTTGCATTTTAGTTCTTTGCCTAGATATCTTAGTAATCATTTGCAAGCGTTTAAACTTAATTTGAAACCATTCCAAGCAAGCAAAAACAATCTGAAAACAAAAGACAGCAAGATAGAGTTTGCATGCAAAGTGTTTGACAAAATGTCAAACATCTGAAAAGTAAAGCAATTCAATGTTTGTCAGAGTAAGAACCTGTTGGGGTTCTTACACAACAGGAGGCTCTTGCTGCAATGTAGAAGTACAAGGTATGGTTCAACAACTTCAACGACTGCTCTAAAGCTTTCCATATGCGGATAGTGCTCGTATAAAAAATAAATTGGATGCAGAATTTTGTGCTACTATGTACTTTGTTTCCTCAAAATGTGATACACCAGACAATTCCACTACAATACCCACTGCATCCTCTAGAAGTCATATATAACATGGAGGCACTGTGATTTTAGACTACTAACTCTCCTCAAATTCATTCAATTGCTGAACCACCTAATTATGTTTCTTTGTGCTTGTTCTGCTGCCTCCAACAATTTCTCATTCTTCCTGAGTTGTTCTTATAAGAAACTGCAAATCTTTTGTTTTGCATTCATTTTAGAAGCCTAATTTAACTGTTGTTCCCAATTATTTACTTTTGACTTTCAATGTTTGGTTCTCTTGATGTAACACTGAATCTGCATAGAAACTTGCAGTTTACTTGGTGAAGAAAAGAAAATAATTAAAACAAGCTTGAGTTTTCGGAGGTAATTAACTAGTTTATGGAAGGGCATCATGCAAATTTAGTCTTTTGTTACAGAATGTTTTATCCAGAACCTCTAATATTTCTACAGTTATTTGTCTCCTATTGAATCATCTTCAAAGTTTTGTAACCTATACCATCGGAGAATACTTCTTCCAATATCGTGAATATTTTCTTGATCTCCGCACTTTCCTAAAATCCTATCTTATTTCTGTATAATCTTGATCCTCAAATATCTTCTTCTAGTAGATTGTCAAGATAAACGGAAATATCTCTACTTTTCTCTTTATCATCAATTGGGCTCAAAAGTATAAAGGTACTTCAGCTGCCAATGTTATTTTCGGTAAAAGATAACTGTTTGTGCATTATCCATATTTAACTAGAATCAAACACAAAAGTATTGAAAGATAGAAATGCAGTGATACTAAAATAAGACATCAAGGTGAATAAATACAAAAATAAAAGGATATCGCCAAGGAGAGCAAAGCTGAAATAACTTAGTGGTGCCTTTTCAAAACCAATAACTAAGGCTACTTCAACTCTTAAACCCTTTGGGGGCTTAAAAGGAAACAAATCTTTGTTATGATTAACATTTCTATTTAATTAAACCAGAAATTAGTATTAATCAGAAACTATAGCAAAAATAAATACTATTCACAAGTTACATTATAGGTGATCAGGTAGGAATGATAAGGCATATTGGATAAGAGGGATTGACACTATTTGGTCAACACCCAATAGCTTCAAAGTCTTAAATGCTTTGGATCATATATTCTATTAAAAACCTTCCCAATAAGCACAGTGTAGGACACACAACCATGGGCAGATTATCTGTTTCTTTACTGTTATCAGGAATATTTCAGCCAGTGGATGCTATAATACATGTATACTTTGCTTCAAATCAGCAGAATAGGTAAGACTGTTTTCCTGACTATATAGTCTAAGGTATTATTGTGTAATGTCCCCAAATTAGCAGGAGCATGTGTTTGTGTTTGTGGCACACTTACTATTTTTGGTAGTCAGAAGACACCCGGTTTCTATTTCGGGTATGGCAGTTGGGCTCTGGATTGATCTTCAATCTTCTTCAGTGTTGTTCTTAATTTGTCTCCATCTTCATACTTATGCAATTAAGTTTGGCTTAATTTATTATTATGACACTTTAGTGTTTTAATTTGGAAGTGTGAGCTTGACGTTTCAAGGCACTTAAGTGAAAAGTGTGTCCTTGAAGCTAAGGAATGGTGTGTAGAAGAAGATTGTTGTTTATTATAAAATGCCTTGGACCTGCATTAGACATCATTCATGTTATGATTATTATTTCTTGAAAGGAAGAGAAGTACGGATTTTAGAAATGAGGGTTTGAATGAATTTTCTGGAGAACAAAAATTCTCAGAGAATTGGCGCTTTGAGTTGGATTGGTTGCCAACAAATTGTGCTTTGATCGACAAGCTGAATTCACAATTGCGGAACTTTGTATTGGGTCATACAGCATTCTGGACTGTACGATATTCCTAGCCGTACAATTCTGGGCCTGCATTCTTTTGTGACTGCAAACTGTGCACGTGGGAGTCTGCTATGTATGTCGGACATTGCGGCTGAGGTGACGTTAGGAAATTGAATTGCTGCGGATGCCAGTTGTGTACATCAACAGGGATCGGATCTATGAGTGGGGTGTATTGTTTGTTGCGGCTGCATTCCATCTTCAACCTTCCGCAAGTATATAAGTTGTAATCATTCTTCCTGCTGCCGTATCAATAACAGGTGCACAAAATTGTTATAAACAATGCCATAGAATTTGGTTAATCTTAAATTGTCTTATGTCATTACTTGGCATGTTGATGATAGTTTAATTGTAATTGCAAATTAATTAAGTGTGGAAAGATTTCAATAATTCTCATATATTCTGAAAAGTTAATACAAAAACAAGAAGAGTTCAATTCATCATTGAGAAATCCAGTTGTCAGATTGAGAGTCAACTTAGACTCATTACAGTGGTATCAAAGCCTTTTTCCTGCCATCCTATGGGGTCTGGATTCATTTTTTATTCAGAAGTTTTTTAAAAGTGATCAACACTTCTATTTTCTCTAGCCATGGATAAATACAAGAGATCCAATTCCGGAAGTCGTCATAAAAGTAAGGGAAATAGAGAGGGAATAAATGCTTTAGTAGAACGCGTGGAGAGACTTAGACTGCATCAGCAGAGATTAGCAAAGAGTTTGTCGGATCCAATTACAATAGATAGGGCAGCGAGATATATGGTCTCTGCCTTTAGAAGGCTGACATCGAGTTTGCAGGGGAGAAGGCTGGAGTTTTCTCCGACAGTAGTCCATGATGTTGATGTTCCTACATCTAGTTCAGCACCTGATATTCCCATCCGCAGTGGTGGTGATGGATTTATTGCACAGGAGCCAGTGGGTGTTACAGTGCCATTGGTTGACAGTAGCGCTGAGCTTCACCAAGTTGAGGCTCCCAAAACAGTCACTACGGATTGTACAGAGGCAGCTGATGTTGCAATTATCACTGAGTGTTCAGACTCTTTCATGGAGGGAGTTATTATTGGAGATGTCTATGTCAGCTGTAGCAGTGCCGCTCGAGTTCAGGAGGCAGTTGCTTCCTCAGTTGGGACTGACGCATGTACGGAGTTTCCTAGTGGTGAGGTTGGTGATCTGGGCATTATAGCAGGGTCAGTTGATGATAGTTCGTGCTCCAGCATTATTGGTGCACAGCCTGACATGGAGTCATGTGTGCAGAGTCTCGTGTCAGTAGTTGAAATTTCAGCAGGAGATGTGGGAGCTGATAGTATAGACACATCTGATGACACTTTTGAGGATGCTGTGAGTTGCATGGGAGATGACACCTCCTGTGAGATGTTGGGTGATGACTACGAGGAGCATCTGAGCTCTGACAGCTCAGAGATTTATGATAGCAGTCGCAGTATGGGATCAGTACAGGAGAGTGGTTTTTTCCTGTGTTGAGGATGTGACCATGGAGCTTTCTAGTGATGACACTCAGGATGGGAGTGTTGCAGTTGATTTGGCCGATGTAGTTTCATGCCACAGTTTAGTTGATTCACATGACGACATTGAGTCGTGTTTGTAGCCAGAGTTAGTAGAGGAGATGCGGATAGATGATGCGGACACTAGCATTGCAGATATCTCCAATGCTGAGAGCAAGGATGATGAGTGCTGTAGTGTTTCTGGCTTTCTATATTTGACTTTGGGTGTACATTCAGCATTGTCATATGGTGATGGTGGGTTCTAGGATTCTGTGTTACAGGGACTCACAGATGAGGATAGGGAAACTTATGAGTGGCAGGAGTTTGTTACAGCCAGAGCTTCCACTTTTAGAGACAGGGTTACTTCTTCGATAACTCGTGAGGATGTCTCAGGATCTAGACTGTCAAATGGTTGTAGAGGACGAGGTAGCTGGAGATTGTGTTGAGTCAAATTCAGCAGCAGCTTCCTCGGGGTTAGATGAGGACGTGTCTGATGCCTGTACTCAGTTTGTTGATGTGTACTCAGATGAAAGTACACAGAGAGACGATGATCTTGAGGGGAGTTTGTTGGATATAGCTTCCTCTCATAGTGTAGACAGTGAGTTTGAGGTTGTTCGTAGGAGGCCTGTTGTGTAGAGTCATCATGTGACTAGCCAGTTGCGAGTTGATGAGAGAGATATTACTTCTACTCTCGAGCATTTTGATGTTGCTCGTCAGTTGTTGGCTGTTTATGGTTGGGGTGCTCCTATGACAGATGAGTCCAATGGTGGTTACCTCTCATTGAAAGAGATTCATTCATTGCATGAGGCTGTCAAGATTTTGAGACAGAATTACTTACAGATGGTAGTTGACTGAGATCACCTAGTGGAGTGGGGAAGTACAGCTTATGAGGCACTAATGGATAGAGAGGAGGAGGTGAGTGAGCTTACCCAAGAGCTCACAACAACTACTGAGGTGTTAGAGGACACTCAGCGGGCTCTTCAGGAGTCGCAGATCCAGTTGGAGGAGGTGAGCGTGGAGTTGGAGCATTTACGGTCCACACCAGCCCCAGACCCAGTTCGATTGCACATTGAGGTGGTTGGTGGTGAGTTTGCTCCTATGGTTGATGATGAGGAACATGATGATGTGGCAGACACATCTATTCAGGATATGGGAGCACTTGGTACAGATGTGGTAGGAGTACCAGTGGAATCAAGCTCTCAGGTTGATTTGCTTCCTTTTGCTAGAAGTGAATCTATTTCATCATCTCACATAGCTGATAGCATGGGATGGTTGTGCCACATTTTCAGAGAGATCAGCTATCGGTTGCGGGGGAGCAAGTTGACGCTTCCACGTATAATTTCTACTGCACCGATTCATTCATGGAGTATTTACTTGAGAGTGCAGATGTGCGAGAGGATTCATACAGAGTGTCTGAGGGTGCTCTCATCCGAGGTTCTTGTTCTATCCGGAGGTTGGTGGGAAAGATTGTAGAGACTATCTACTATGCTTCCCCACAGGGATTTTGAGGTTGGGTTTGTTGAGAGGGTTGCTCAGGTTCCTACCCAGCCTACAGTTATGCGGAGTCAGAGATTGGAGCCATCTCTTGATTCCCAGTTTGGTAATGATGAGCCATTGACAGAGATTGGGGCTTCTTACCGGCAATATACGGTGGGGTATGCTTGTCATTTCTCTTTTGACCCACAAGTGGAAGGTTTGTTCTCACGCAGGGGTAAACTGGCTCCAGTATCTTACCATCCATTATGGGATGGATTAGCACCATCGTTTGCAAATGGATTTGGTAGTTGCAAGTTAGATTACTTGCAGTATCCGCACACTCAGAACTGTTTATCAAAGGATAGAGTTGATAACAGTGATTCGGGCATATTTGGTCACTGTCGTTTTCTCAATCCAGTTGAGTGTGAGTGTCGGATTGACAGGGACTCAGGTTTTGACAAAGTTGTTATTTCAGTTGGGTTGAGTTCCGCTGGGTTGTTTTTTTCATCGACATCTAAATTTGGTCTTTGGATGTTGTTTTCAGTGATGTCAGTTATTTGGGTGTTGTGGACAATTTCTCAGATGATGGTGTTTGTTTTGGTGGTGTTTTCTTCACAAGAGTATGGTGGGGATTGGGACATTGCTTATGACCATCCTTGGGATCCGGGTGGTTGGCGATGTTGCTTGTTTTCATGATTGCTTGAGGACAAGCAATCTTGGGAAGGGAGGACTGTAATGTCCCCAAATTAGCAGGAGCTTGTGTTTGTGTTTGTGGCACACTTACTATTTTTGGTAGTCAGAAGACACCCGGTTTCTATTTCGGGTATGGCAGTTGGGCTCTGGATTGATCTTCAATCTTCTTCAGTGTTGTTCTTAATTTGTCTCCCTCTTCATACTTATGCAATTAAGTTTGGCTTAATTTTTTATTATGACACCTTAGTGTTTTAATTTGGAAGTGTGAGCGTGACATTTCAAGGCACTTAAGTGAAAAGTGTGTCCTTGAAGCTGAGGAATGGTGTGTAGAAGAAGATTGTTGTTTATTATAAAATGCCTTGGACTAGCGTTAGACATCATTCATGTTATGATTATTATTTCTTGAAAGGAAGAGAAGTACAGATTTTAGAAATGACGGTTTGAATGAATTTTCTGGAGAACAAAAATTCTCAGAGAATTGGCGCTTTGAGTTGGACTGGTTGCCAACAAATTGTGCTTTGATCGACAAGCTGAATTCACAATTGCGGAACTTTGTATTGGGCCGTACGGCATTCTGGGCTGTACAATATTCCTGGCTGTACAATTCTGGGCCTGCATTCTTTTGTGACTGCAAACTGTGCACGTGGGAGTCTGCTGTGTATGTCGGACATTGCAGCTGAGGTGACGTTAGGAAATTGAATTGCTGCGGATGCCAGATGTGTACATCAACAGGGATCGGATCTGTGAGTGGGGTGTATTGTTTGCTGCGGCTGCATTCCATCTTCAACCTGCCGCAAGTATATAAGTTGTAATCATTCTTCCAACTGCCGTATCAATAACAGGTGCACAAAATTGTTATAAACAATGCCATAGAATTTGGTTAATCTTAAATTGTCTTATGTCATTACTTGGCACGTTGATGATAGTTTAATTGTAATTGCAAATTAATTAAGTGTGGAAAGATTTCAATAATTCTCATATATTCTGAAAAGTTAATACAAAAACAAGAAGAGTTCAATTCATCATTGAGAAATCCAGTTGTCAGATTGAGAGTCAACTTAGACTCATTACATATTGAGGTATAAAAATAGATTGGAGATAAAGATATTCTTTTGCATCCATGGAAGCCTTCTCCTTGCCCCCTTTTTGCATATATTTCTACTAACCTTGCTATTTTTTTTTCAATCAGGGTGTTTTGGAATGTACCATATTTGTTTATTAGATAGTTTACAGAGTTGCTCTAGCACTCCTATTCCTATTGTAATATAAGTAATAAGTATGTGCATTAAGTCCCATTTACTTATTTCTATCATTTGAATATGGTAATGCAATTTTTTTGTGTTTCCATAGGTTTGAAGCTGAGATGGTTTAAAAAATTACTGGGGACACTAACAAATTTCTTGAATCGTGCATTTTAAAACATAACCATAACCATAAGCATCACTAATTTAAGTTCTCATTTCTTTTCATTAGAAAGTATCCATCATATCCAAGGAATCAACCACAATCAAAGTGAAGTTAAAATTTCATGAACTCACCTATTACTCCAAATGTGTAAGCAGAATCTGGATCAATAATTGGAGGTGTAAAAAACCAAAATTCACGTGCAGAACTTCCATTTCCAATTTTGTAGTAGTACTTTGTACCATACTGGATCAGAAAAGAAAGAAGTCATTAGATAACCATGTGGATTCATGAATTTATAGGAAAAAAATAACCAGAAAACTACAATCCAGCCATCCCTGACTACTCCCACTGGTCTGGTTACATCCCAGAAACAGCACTTGGCCATCTAGAAATGTCCAGAGATCATCAGCCATCCTCAGACAGTGGAATGTTTTAAAAGGCACAAAAATTAACAAAAAATAATGATATCTTACATTGCATGTCTTTCAGATATTATGTATTCTGTTTTTCAGAGCAAGAAGTCGTTTACATATTTTGTTGGGAAAATGGTGAATGGAGGATTTATTTTTGTATTATAGCTGATACCAATAGAGTTTACTTACAAAATTAGTGGAGACTAACTAAAGTTTTTATTACTGTATTGAGGATTCACTTTTGCATTATTGCATTTCTTATATTAATGTTTCATACCTATTCTAGAAAGAACAAATGATATCATCACAATACATCTTTATGGGAATACCTACATAAAATAGCCAAAGAAAATACTTGTGATTTTAATTCAAATATTCCGTTAACAGCTCATACAAATACACAGAAAACAGATATTTCTACAGTTAGTCATATCAGAAATGAATTCCCCTATTAAGGGACTAAATGAGGATTCTCTTCACCATGTATATTTCCATTCATTTTAAGAATTTAACAAAATATCAAGGTCCCGACTTGAAAGGGAACTACAACCAAGATATTGATAGAATTAGCATAAAATAATAGTATCACATTTCAGTATATAACATTAATAGATATACTCGTAATCTTTCAACAGATTCTTCCTGAAACTCAAATGAAACAATGAAATTTTGTTAATTTGTATGTCAAATATAATGTGAGCACTAATGTTATGTAATATGGTTATATAATAAATATGGTGAATGCATTTTCATAAGAATTATTGAAATTTCCTCTATTTTAAAAATTCCCTTTTTTTTTAATTGTCATTCCCAACATGCATCTCTGTGTTTCCTGCCATCCCTGTATTGGAAACACTGTCAAACATAGCATTATAACGGAAGAAAGAGAAGGATGGGAAATTTGTCACATGGGGCTGTACTTTGGGAGGCCATCACAAATTGTGGAGAAAGCAGTGAGAAGATTCGGTTAACTTGAATATAGTATAAATAAATTTTCAGCTATGAAACAGAGTTCATTTCCACCTATAAATTTAATTTGAAAAAATCAAACTCAGAGAGTGATTACAATTGCAATAAAGCAGATTATGCCCAAGTACTGAAAGTAATAGGTAGATGAGTAGCTAAACCTCCTCCATGGCTGTCTTGTATATGAGTATCTGGAATCTTCATCTAACACAGTTTTTCATCTTCTTCTTCCTTAACAAACAATTTATATTCTCCTTTGTGTTACAGCATTAATCAATGGAAAGCAATATCCTTGTTTATGGGTGTGATATTGTACCTATAACCTGCCTAATTGAAGAATCCCATAAAATATTTATGTAAGTTTTTCCTACTGTTAAATAATTAATTATTTATGTATTACTTAGTTTCCTCTCTGGAAAAATAAAACCATTTTTCACACAAAAGACATTGCGACTTTATGTACACATCATGCATGAATATGGTACACACAGGTATAAGAATGAGCACAAAATACTTGAAACATATGCAATATGTGAACAAAAACTCTTTCTAGAGCTGATTATAAAAGAAAATTTATTCAACCAGATATTCAAATTTGGAAACCAAAAAACAAATATCACTTGAAGTATGCATAAAGTAATCGGAAAGGACCAAAAGGCCTACAAATGGATAACAGTTAAGAGCTCAAATAACATTGCTGGTAAGAACCTTCTATAAGATGCAAGAAGAGAATATGCTTTATTTGATTCATAGAAATCAAGAGGGAAGTATATTTTTCTGGACCATTGTCATGAACATCATTACTTGCAGCATTTTCCATTTATCCCAATTTAATAAGCAAAAGATGGAGAAGCAATTAATCCATTTTAATGGTGGTTTTGGCTAGACCACAGCTCCAAAGTCTCTGTACAATCAACTTCATGGCAATCTTGATGCTATCTGCCTTCTATTTAAATTCTGTGCCAGTGCTGCAGACACCACAGGTCTAACAAATTTGTGGAAGCAAATCTTAAAGATCTAACCAATATGATGAAAAAGTGGACAGTATTGATAAGGGCAAATCTTTGTTCACATTGCTTAGGAGTAGAATTAGGATAATTAATACTTTTGCAATTTATATAGACCTACCTTGCCCCTCGCAGGTTAGATGTTTGGCTAGTAAAGACAATGGTGAATAATGTGATTAAGACATTGGACAGAGTGCCATTAGAAGTTGTCAAGCACCCAGTGGGAAGGGACAGTGTGAAGAATGCTCTCATTCAGAGATTAAATCTCAATTCAGTGATAGAGGTTGTTACTGCTGGAATTTGAGCTGATGCAATTGGCAGAGTATATTCTACATTGGAGTCCCACTAGTGCACTTGACAAGGTGTCTCCTTACGAAGCCTAGTATGTAAATAGTCTATATTAATCATTTCAACGTTTTTCGGTTGTTCGACTTATCTTCATGTAGCTGATCAAAACAGACAAAAGTTAAATTTAAAAAATGAATGATGCATTTTTGTTGGTTACATTGACCAGAGAAAGGCTTACAGGTTGACCATTGTATAATCCTCTCACTAACAACATTGTTGTGTTGAGAGATGTGATTTTTGATGAAGGGTGATTTATGGTCATCAAGAAAGCCATCTTAAGAAGTTAAAATCTATTTTTTCTAATGGTGGTATTAATGACAATATTGTTAATGAGCAGCCCACTAATATTTCAGTTCCTAGTACTACAAGCCGCTGAGTAGCTCCTTTTATAATATGAAATAACCCCTGCCAATTCTTTAAACTTTAAAGTTTTTCAACTTTCTTCACTGAGTATTGTGTCTAACAATTAGTTTGAATGCCGATTGTATTTTTCAGTTTGCACATTGACTGTGTATGTTTCTGATTTGAATCCTCGGGGTAATCCGAAGAATCAAGATTCACAAATTTAGGTTCATATAACAATACAGAAATGATTGAACACTAAATTATTTGACTGGAGATTTATGTAGGTTCTGCAGATGTAAACAACTTGTACCAGCATATAAACAAATAATTCTTGAATTGAACAGCAGAGATGTAGAGATTAAACAGAGAACAACTTTCCAGATCTGACCTTAGTTTGTAACAGGAATAATTGTTCAATCTTAACTTTAATTATCAAAACTCAGACTATATAGAAATAATACGATCTGATCATGTATTTGTAGCTTTATATGGCATGATGTAATGTCCCCATTTTGAGCTAGCATTGGATTTAGTGGATATAACCTATCATTGGGTCCTTGTAGGCTAATACTGGTGATTAGAGGACCCTGTTGTGGGTTTTGGCCCCTTTTTGAGGGACTTACTATTTATAGTAAGTCAACTTATGGTTCTACTAAGCTCAGAGGATTTACAGGAGTTATATGATGCTTTCAGATTTTATTTCCGGCATCCGGTTTGGACTCCAAGATTCTTGGAGGGAGAGCATATTTTTAGTAAGTCGCCCATCAGGTTCATTCATCATCATTCATCATCAGGATCATTCTTGTGCTGTCAGATTTTGATTCTGATGCTTCCTCAGTTGTTTTCGCAAGATGGGTGAATTATGATTATTATTTAATTAAATCGGCTAAAGTTGTCATTTAAGCAGGGAATGTATTCAGGGCATCTTAGTGTGATAGCTTGTTAGAACTGGGTTGAGAAGTTTTAAATCTTGAGCTCATAAAACAGGGACCCTATGTGTCAAAGTAGCATTATTTTAATAAAAGCGTCATTTTCAGCATTAAAGTGAAGAAATATAATAGTTTATTATATTTCAGTTGTGCACATAAAGCAAAGTCTTTGTAAGTGAAAAGTGTGTGAGAGGAGATATCTTTTATTATAAAAGCAATACTTTGGGCAAAAAGGAATTCATTCTTGACTTATGCAATTTTTATGACGTTTTGGAAGTGAAGAAGTTTGGCTAGGGTTTGAGGACTGATTCCTCTCTTCTACAATTAAAATCATCAGTTGTTGGTGGTGAATTTTGCTATTGAATTTTGGAAATTCAATTATGATTCTGTGGATGCAAATTTGGTGCTGTTGTATACCAGATTTGTTGACTATCGAGCATCTATAATTTAAACTATGTTATCCATCTGTTGGTTCGATTTTATTCTTGTGACTATCAGTTATACCAAAGGCTGTTGTATCTTTCTTTTTACAAAATACATCTGGAGGCCACAAACTTTCACCTGGAGGCTGCAAATTTATTTAGAGAAGCTGCGTTTTTTCTTTGGCATCGTGCGACTTCTTCCTGGAAGGCTGCATTTGAAATTGAGAGACTGTTGGGGCTGCGTTTGGAGGACTTTGTTGATTGTTATTTGCTGGTGCCAAATCCCATAGGCCGCATTTCCTTCTACAGCAGTCCTGTTTAGAATATAAGGTGTTGTTTCCTTATTTTCATTCAATAATTTAAAACGTTCGTTAAGCATGTAATGGATTTGATTCATGAATAATTGAACCACAAGTGTTTGTTGTTGTTTAATTGAAAAAATCTGAAAATAATCATTGAATTTCATATTTGTTATTCATAAACTTCTATATATTTTGAAAGCAATTTAAAAGTGCAATTTAATTTGAGAAAAGAGCTACTTTGTAAATGAGAGCCAGTTGGGCTCATTACAACTATATCAGAGCATGTTTCCTGCCATCCTATGGGGTTTGGAAATCTTGGGTTCTCACGATTGATTTGTGAGTGATCAGCACTCTAGTTTTATTTCAGTCATTGATAAATACAGAAAATCAGGTAAATATGGGAACCAGTCTAGCAGTGTGTCATGTTACTGGAAACAATCAAGTGCCTTGGAAAATGAAATGGATAAATTGAGGCAAACACAAGAAAGGCTAAAAGCCCAGCTTGTAGATCCGGCTACTGTTGACAGGGCAGCTAGTTTCATGGTTTCCTTCTTCAGGAAGTCTTCCCCACGAAGATTGCAGGAAAAGAAACAGGATGTTCTCGCAAGTGAGACATCTAGAAATCTTCTTGATGAGTTTTCTGCAGCTACTCATCATTGTGGAGATGATCATGTTCTTAGTAGGACAACCACTAGTTATGTTGGCACACATGATGTTGGAGACTTCTTACAGGGACATGTGGATGTGCCTATCTTGTTGACAGATAGTGGTACTGAGTTTCAGCATCCTGAGCTTGTTGTTGATGTTGTGGATAGGGTGAGAGTGGAGGATGTTGTAGATACCACTAGGGATTTTGACACCATAGATGATGGTGTTATCTTTGAGGACTGCGAGGAGTATATGATCTTTGACAGCTTTGATGTTTATGACAGCAGTTGCAGTGTGGATTCAGTGCACGAGACAGTAGTCTTTTCCTGTATTGAGGATGTGAGCATGGAGCTACCCAGTGATGACACTCATGATGGGAGTGTTACAGATGAGTCAAGTGACATAGATTCATGCCACAATGTAGCTGATTTGTGTGATGACATTGAGTCATGTATAAAGCCAAAGATAGTAGAGGGGTTTCAGATAGATGATGTTGATACGAGCATCACGGATACCTCTGATGTTGAGAGTGAGGATGATGGGTGTTGCAGTGTTTCTGGTTTTTTATATCATACTTTGGGTGTTGACTCAGCATTGTCATCCAGTGGTGGTGGGTCCCAGGATCCTTTGTTACAGGGACTCACGGATGAGGATAAGTAAGCATTTGAGTACCAGGGAAAGGAGTATGTTTTGTCGGGTCTCACACAGGGGAGTCTACGCACTATGTCCTTTTGTGCAGTAGATAGAGAGGAGTTATAGGGGAGTGATTTCATTCAAATAGAACAGGTTAAACATCATGTCTCTCACAATTCACAGATATCTTATTCAGATCTGCAGGCAGGAGTTGCTCACTTTGTGAAAAATCCTTTATTTGAGATGGATGTCACTATGTCATATGACAATCCATTATTTGAGTTCAGCGATGATCCCTTTCAGGTTATGAGTGAGGATGACGATGATGATGATGATTGGGATTCTTTCAATACACCAGATGATCACAGTTTTTACAGGATGCCAGTCAAATTTTGTTGAGCAGTTTACAGAAGTGTACACAGTGAGGAGTGCATATAGTTTTACTTTTGATCCTCATGTTCAGGATATCTATCAGTTGCAGAGTTCATTAGTGCATCCGTTTGATGACTGGTATGATAGTTTAGTTGGCACACAAACTAAGGGCAAGTCCGGTTTGTCGGTTGAGTTGCTTCCATGTAAGTTACCCACAATTGAGTTACTCCCATGTGATGTTCCTATCTCAGCATCATCAATTTGAGTGTTGAGTTCAATTTCTCAGATGTTGCAGTTGGTACTGTTGATGTTGGAATTATTTTTGCTAGAGTGTGGTGATGATAGGGACATTACTCCATTCTATCCTTGGGATCCAGGTGGACTTCTGTGTTTTGTTTTCTGAGATTGCTTGGTGACAAGAAATTTCAAGGAGGGAGGACTATAATGTCCCCATTTTGAGCTAGCATTGGATTTAGTGGATTTAGCCTATCATTGAGTCCTTGGAGGCTAATACTGGTGATTAGAGGACCATGTTGTGGGTTTTCACCCCTTTTTGAGATACTTACTATTTATAGTAAGTCAACTTATGGTTCTACTGAGCTCAAACGATTTACAAGAGTTATATGATGCTTTCAAATTTTATTTCCGGCATCCAGTTTGGATTCCAACATTCTTCGAGGGAGCGTCTATTTTTAGTAAGTCACCCCGTCAGGTTCATTCATCATCTTTCATCATCAGGATCATTCTTGTGCTGTCAGATTTTGATTCTGATGCTTCCTCAGTTGTTTTCGCAAGATGGGTGAATTATGATTATTATTTAATTAAATCGGCTAAGGTTGCCATTTTTATTGGGAATGTATTCAGGGCATCTTAGTGTTATAGCTCATTGGAAGTGGGTTGAGAAGCTTTAAATATTGCGCTCATAAAACAGGGACCCTATGTGTCAAAATAGCATTATTTTAATAAAAGGGTCATTTTCAACATTAAAGTGAAGAGAAATATAATAGTTTATTATATTTCAAATGTGTACATAAAGCAAAGTCTTTGTAAGTGAAAAGTGTGCGAGAGAAGATATCTTTTATTATAAAAGAAATGCTTTGGGCAAAAAGGAATTCATTCTTCACTTATGCAATTTTTATGAAGTTTTGGAAGTGAAGAAGTTTGGCTGGGGTTTGAGGATTGATTCTTCTCTTCTACAATTTGAATCATCAGTTGTTGGTGGTGAATTTTGCTATTGAATTCTGGAAATTCAATTCTGATTCTATAAATGCAAATTTGGTGTTGTTGTATACCAGATTTGTTGACTATTGAGCATCTATAATTTATACTATGTTATCCATCTGCTGGTTCGATTTTATTTTTGTGACTATCAGTTATACGGAAGGCTGTTGTATCTTTCTTGCTACAAAATACATCTGGAGGCCACAAACTTTCACTTGGAGGCTACAAATTTATTTAGAGAAGTTGTGTTTTTTCTTTTGCGTCCTGCGACTTCTTCCTGGAAGGCTGCATTTGAAATTGAGAGACTGTTGGGGATGCGTTTGGAGGACTTTGTTGATTGTTATTTTCTGGTGCCAAATCTCATAGGCCGCATTTCCGTCTACAGCAATCTTGTTTAGAATATAAGGTGTTGTTTCCTTATTTTCATGCAATAATTTAAAATGATGGTTAAGCATGTAATGGATTTGATTCATGAATAATTGAACCACAAGTATTTGTTGTTCTTGTTTAATTGAAAAAATCGGAAATAAATCATTGAATTTCATATTTGTTATTCATAAACTTCTATATATTCTGAAAGCAATTTAAAAGTGCAATCTAATTTGAGAAAAGAGCTACTTTGTAAATGAGAGCCAGCTGGGCTTATTACAATGGTATCAGAGCATGTTTTCTGTCATCCTATGGGGTTAGGAAATCTTGAGTTCCCACGATTGATTTGTGAGTGATCAGCACTCTAGTTTTATTTCAGTCATTGATAAATAGAGAAAACCAGGTAAATATGGGAACCAGTCTAGCAATGTGCCATATTATTGGAAACAATCAAGTGCCTTGGAAAATGAAATGGATAAATTGAGGCAAACACAAGAAAGGCTAAACGCCCAGCTTGCAGATCCGGCTACTGTTGACAGGGCAGCTAGTTTCATGGTTTCCTTCTTCAGGAAGTCTTCCCCACGAAGACTGCAGGAAGAGAAACGGGATGTTCTCGCAGGTGAGACATCTAGAAATTTTCTTGATGAGTTTTCTACAGCTACTGATCATTGTGGAGATGATCATGTTCTTAGTAGGACAACCACTAGTCATGTTGGCACACATGATGTTGGAGACTTCTTACAGGGACATGTGGATGTGCCTATCTTGTTGACGGATAGTGGTACTGAGTTTCAACATCCTGAGCTTGTTGTTGATGTTGTGGATAGGGTGAGAGTGGAGGATGTTGTGGATACCACTAGGGATTTTGACACCATAGATGATGGTGTTATCTTTGAGGACTGTGAGGAGTATATGAGCTCTGACAACTATGATGTTTATGACAGCAGTCGCAGTGTGGAGTCAGTGCACGAGATAGTAGTCTTTTCCTATATTGAGGATGTGAGCATAGAGCTACCCAGTGATGACACTCATGATGGGAGTGTTATAGATGAGTCAAGTGACATAGATTCATGCCACAGTGTAGGTGATTCATGCGATGACATTGAGTCATGTATGCAGCCACAGATAGCAAAGGGGTTTCAGATAGATGATGTTGATACGAGCATCGTGGATACCTCTGATGTTGAGAGTGAGGATGATGGGTGCTGCAGTATTTCTGGTTTTTTATATCTTACTATGGGTTTGGACTCAGCATTGTCATCCAGTGGTGGTGGGTCCCAGGATCCTTTGTTATAGGGACTAATAGATGAGGATAGGGAAGCATTTGTGTACCAGGGCAAGGAGTATGTTTTGTCGGGTATTACTAAGGGGAGTCTACGCACTATGTCCTTTTGTGCAGTAGATAGAGAGGAGTTACAGGGGCGTGATTTCATTCAGATAGAACAGGTTACACATCATGTCTCTCACAACTCACAGATATCTTATTCAGATCTGCAGGCAGGAGTTGTTCACTTTGTGAACAATCCTTTATTTGAGATGGATGTCACTATGTCATATGACAATTCATTATTTGAGTTCAGTGATGATCCCTTTCAGGTTATGAGTGAGGATGATGATGATGATTGGGATTCTTTCAGTACACCGGATGATCACACAGTTTTTACAGGATGTCAGTCAAATTTTGTTGAGCAGTTTACAGAGGTGTACGCAGTGAGAAGTGCATATAGTTTTACTTTTGATCCTCATGTTCAGGATATCTATCAGTTGCAAAGTTCATCAGTGCATCCGTTTGATGACTAGTATGATAGTTTAGTTGGCACACAGACAGAGGGCAAGTCCAGTTTGTCGGTTGAGTTGCTTCCGTGTAAGTTACTCACAATTGAGTTACTCCCATGTGATGTTCCTATCTCAGCATCATCAGTTCGAGTGTTGAGTTCAGTTTCTCAAACGCTGCACTTGGTACTGTTGATGTTGGAATTATTTTTGCTGGAGTGTGGTGATGATAGGGACATTACTCCATTCTATCCTTGGGATCTAGGTGGACTTATGTGTTTTGTTTTCTGAGATTGCTTGGTGACAAGCAATTTCAGGGAGGGAGAACTATAATGTCCCCATTTTGAGCTAGCATTGGATTTAGTGGATTTAGCCTATCATTGGGTCCTTATAGGCTAATACTCGTGATTAGAGGACCCAGTTGTGGGTTTTGGCCCCTTTTTGAGGGACCTACTATTTATAGTAAGTCAACTTATGGTTCTACTGAGCTCACAGAACTTACAAGAGTTATATGATGCTTTCAAATTTTATTTCCGACATCCGGTTTGGACTCCAAGATTCTTGGAGGGAGCGTCTATTTTTAGTAAGTCACCCCGTCAGGTTCATTCATTATCTTTCATCATCAGGATCATTCTTGTGCTGTCAGATTTTGATTATGATTCTTCCTCTGTTGTTTTCGCTAGATGGGTGAATTATGATTATTATTTAATTAAATCGCCTAAGGTTGTCATTTTTATTGGGAATGTATTCAGGGCATCTTAGTGTTATAGCTCGTTGGAAGTGGGTTGAGAAGTTTTAAATCTTGAGCTCATAAAATAGGGACCCTATGTGACAGAATAGCATTATTTTAATAAAAGGGTCATTTTCAGCATTAAAGTGAAGAGAACTATAATAGTTTATTATATTTCAAATGTGCACATAAAGCAAAGTCTTTGTAAGTGAAAAGTGTGTGAGAGAAGATATCTTTTATTATAAAAGAAATGCTTTGGGCAAAAAAGAATTCATTCTTGACTTATGCAATTTTTATGAAGTTTTGGAAGTGAAGAAGTTTGGCTGAGGTTTGAGGATTGATTCCTCTCTTCTGCAATTTGAATCATCAGTTGTTGGTGGTGAATTTTGCTTTTGAATTGTGGAAATTCAATTCTGATTCTGTGGATGCAAATTGCCTTCCGTATATACAAGATCTGTTGATTATTGAGCATCTATAATTTATACTGTGTTATCCGTCTGCTCGTTCGATTTTATTCTTGTGACTATCAGTTATACGGAAGGCTGTTGTATCTTTCTTTCTACAAAATACATCTGGAGGCCAAAAAAATTCACTTGGAGGCTGTGAATTTATTTAGAGAAGTGTTTTTTCTTTTGCATCCTGCAACTTCTTCCTGGAAGGCTGCGTTTGAAATTGAGAGACTGCTGGGGCTGCGTTTGGAGGACTTTGTTTATTGTTATTTGCTGGTGCCAAATCCCATAAGCTGCATTTCCTTCTACAACAGTCTTGTTTAGAATATAAGGTGTCGTTTCCTTATTTTCATGCAATATTTAAAATGCTGGTTAAGCATGTAATGGATTTGATTCATGAATAATTGAAGAAGTATTTTTTTGTGTTTAATTGAAAAAATCTGAAAAGAATCATTGAATTTCATATTTGTTGTTCATAAACTTCTATATATTCTGAAAGCAATTTAAAAGTGCAATTTCATTTGAGAAAAGAGCTAGTTTGTAAATGTGAGCTATCTGGGCTCATTACAGTGGTATCAGAGCATGTTTACTGCCATCCTGTGGGGTTTGGAAATCTTGAGTTCCCACGATTGATTTGTGAGTGATCAGCACTCTAGTTTTATTTCAGTCACTAATAAATACAGAAAACCAGGTAAATATGGGAACCAGTCTAGCAGTGTGTCATGTTACTGGAAACAATCAAGTGCCTTGGAAAATGAAATGGATAAATTGAGACAAACACAAGAAAGGCTAAACGCCCAGCTTGCAGATCCGGCTACTATTGACAGGGCAACTAATTTCATGGTTTCCTTCTTCAGGAAGTCTTCCCCATGAAGACTGCAGGAAGAGAAACGGGATGTTCTCACAGGTGAGACATCTAGAAATCTTCTTGATGAGTTTTCTGCAGCTACTCATCATTGTGGAGATGATCATGTTCTTAGTAGGACAACCACTAGTCATGTTGGCACACATGATGTTGGAGACTTCTTACAGGGACATGTGGATGTGCCTATCTTGTTGACAAATAGTGGTACTGAGTTTCAGCATCCTGAGCTTGTTGTTGATGTTGTGGATAGGGTGAGAGTGGAGGATGTTGTAGATACCACTAGGGATTTTGACACCATAGATGATGGTGTTATCTTTGAGGACTGCGAGGAGTATATGAGCTCTGACAGCTCTGATGTTTATGACAGCAGTCGCAATGTGGAGTCAGTGCACGAGACAGTAGTCTTTTCCTGTATTGAGGATGTGAGCATAGAGCTACCCAGTGATGACACTCATGATGGGAGTGTTACAGATGAGTCAGGTGACATAGATTCATGCCACAGTGTAGGTGATTCATGCAATGACATTGAATCATGTATGTAGCCACAGATAGCAAAGGGGTTTCAGATAGATGATGTTGATACGAGCATCGCGGATACCTCTAATGTTGAGAGTGAGGATGATGGGTGCTCCGGTGTTTCTGGTTTTTTATATCATACTTTGGGTTTGGACTCAGCATTGTCATCCAATGGTGGTGGGTCCCAGGATCCTTTGTTACAGGGACTCGCGAATGAGGATAGGGAAGCATTTGAGTACCATAGCAAGGAGTATATTTTGCCAAGTATTACTGAGGGGAGTCTACGCACTATGTCCTTTTGTGCAGTAGATAGAGAGGAGTTACAGGGGCTTTATTTTATTCAGATAGAACAGGTTACACATCATGTCTCTCACAACTCACAGATATCTTATTCAGATCTGCAGGCAGGAGTTGTTCACTTTGTGAACAATCCTTGATTTGAGATGGATGTCACTATGTCATATGACAATCCATTATTTGAGTTTAGTGATGATCCCTTTCAGGTTATGAGTGAGGATGATGATGATGATTGGGATTCTTTCAGTGCACCGGATGATCACACAGTTTTTACAGGATGCCAGTCAAATTTTGTTGAGCAATTTACAGATGTGTACATAGTGAGGAGTGCATATAGTTTTACTTTTGATCCTCATGTTCAAGATATCTATCAGTTGCAGAGTTCATCAGTGCATTCATTTGATGACTGGTATGATAGTTTAGTTGGCACACAGACTGAGGGCAAGTCCAGTTTGCCGGTTGAGTTGCTTCCGTGTAAGTTACTCACAATTGAGTTACTCCCATGTGATGTTCCTGTCTCAGCATCATCAGTTCGAGTGTTGAGTTCAGTTTCTTAAACGCTGCACTTGGTACTATTGATGTTGGAATTATTTTTGCTGGAGTGTGGTGATGATAGGGACATTACTTCATTCTATCCTTGGGATCCAGGTGGACTTCTATGTTTTGTTTTTTGAGATTACTTGGTGACAAGCAATTTCAGGGAGGGAGGACTATAATGTCCCCATTTTGAGCTAGCATTGGATTTAGTGGATTTAGCCTATCATAGGGTCCTTGTAGGCTAATATTGGTGATTAGAGGACCCTGTTGTGGGTTTTGGCCCCTTGTTGAGGGACTTACTATTTATAGTAAGTCAACTTATGGTTCTACTGAGCTCAGATGATTTACAAGAGTTATATGATGCTTTCAGATTTTATGTCTGGCATACGGTTTGGACTCCAAGATTCTTGGAGGGAGCGTTTATTTTTAGTAAGTCACCCCGTCAGGTTCATTCATCATCTTTCATCATCAGGATCATTCTTGTGTTGTCAGATTTTGATTTTGATGCTTCCTCAGTTGTTTTTGCAAGATGGGTGAATTATGATTATTATTTAATTAAATCGGCTAAGATTGTCATTTTTATTGGGAATGTATTCTGGGCATCTTAGTGTTATTGCTCTTTGGAACTAGGTTGAGAAGTTTTAAATCTTGAGCTCATAAAACAAGGACCCTATGTGTCAAAATAGCATTATTTTAATAGAAAGGTCATTTTCAGCATTAAAGTGAAAAGAAATATAATAGTTTATTATATTTCAAATGTGCACATAAAGCAAAGTCTTTGTAAGTGAAAAGTGTGTGAGAGAAGATATCTTTTATTATAAAAGCAATACTTTGGGCAAAAAGGAATTCATTCTTGACTTATGCAATTTTTATGAAGTTTTGGAAGTGAAGAAGTTTGGCTAGGGTTTGAGGACTGATTCCTCTCTTCTGCAATTTGAATCATCAGTTGTTGGTGGTGAATTTTGCTATTGAATTTTGGAAATTCAATTCTGATTCAGTGGATGTAAATTTGGTGTTGTTGTATACCAGATTTGTTGAGTATCGAGCATCTATAATTTATACTGTGTTATCCATCTGCTAGTTCGATTTTATTCTTGTGACTATCAGTTATACAAAAGGTTGTTGTATCTTTCTTGCTTAAAAATACATTTGGAGGCCACAAACTTTCACCTGGAGGCTGCGAATTTATTTAGAAAAGCTACATTTTTTCTTTGGCATCCTACGACTTTTTCTTGGAAGGTTGTGTTTGAAATTGAGAGACTGTTGGGGCTGCATTTGGAGGACTTTGTTGATTGTTATTTTCTGGTGCCAAATCGCATAGGCTGTGTTTCCTTCTACAGCAGTCCTATTTAGAATATAAGGTGTTGTTTCCTTATTTTCATGCAATAATTTAAAATGTTGGTTAAGCATGTAATGGATTTGATTCATGAATAATTGAACCACAAGTATATGTTGTTGTTGTTTAATTGAAAAAATCTGAAAAGAATCATTGAATTTCATATTTGTTGTTCATAAACTTCTATATATTCTGAAAGCAATTTAAAAGTGCAATTTAATTTGAGAAAAGAGCTAGTTTGTAAATGAGAGCCAGCTGGGTTCATTACACATGAGCACCAACAGAGAAATAAAGCTCCAACAAACCTTCAATCTGCTATACTGATCTCTAATTCCGGACTCTGTTTTGAATCACTTGGCATAGAACAGATGCATGCCATCAAGGCTCATATCCAGTAAATTACCTTTCTAACTGATTAGACAATGACTCATGTGAACAAGAGACCTCTGCCAGATTTCTCATACCATCCTGAAAGGGCGGCACTCCTTCAATCTCTCTTGGCTCAGTAAATAAGAACAGGAAACCAACTTCAAGGCTCCAATAATGAATTGCAATTTGTCCCTGATTTGAACAAGGTACAATGGTTCAAACTCCGATTTCTCCCACTACACCAACCTGTTTACTGCTAATCTCCGAAAGAATATCAAATATAAATTGTCCCCGGGACTCTTCGCAGCATGAGTATTACTACTATATGCTCCAATTAATCTTAGTATTCCGAAATAGTATCAGCCACATGACAAGGGTCTTCACCTGCCTTCCACGGGACTTATGAAATTGCTTTGTAATAATATAAAAGTAAAGAATCTAACAGCACCAGATCTGAAAGGAATAACAATCAATGCCCCATCTCCAGTAAACAAATAGAAATCGATTTGTAATGGGAAGGTTTGTTTCCATGCCAAACAAAATATTAAATGCCCCATTTCCAAATTACCGACTTAGCATATGTATCTCGTCTCTTTATTCTGTATCAAAAAAAATAATATCATTTGCCCAATTTGCTCAACAAGTTACTCGCGCCAACTTAGCAAATCCATAGTAAAATTCAAGGCCCATATCAAACTCTAAGGCCGTGAAATATTCAACCACCCAACCTTAAGCAAGAATGCTTCAAAATGATAAATATATTATTACGCTACCGATAAGAGGTCATGCCAATACTTCCATCAAAATACTACACCACCCTCATTGCCATAACAAACCATTTCCAGCAGCATTATTTTATTCAAAACTTTAATGTATATCTTCAAACCTTATTTTCTAAATAATAAATTTACAATCCTGTGCATACATTATTCTGAAAATTGATAAGAAATACCTCTGAGTATTGAATCATTTATTTCTGAAATTTGTCTTCATTGAAAACTTCATGAATTTCACCATTAATGCCCAAGGGTGGATCCTAAAATGAACCCAACCCTAGTTGATTGGGTTTTTGTCCCATCAACCTCCAAACTTGAGGGTTTCCATCCTTAAGCCTCTTGCTGCAGAATACCTTGCTCACAAACTTTCCCGTATCTGCAATCACTTGTCTTCCACCACCTTTTATAATATTTATTTGGTAATCACTCGATTCACTCCCATAATAAATATTAACTTTTAATAATTTAATAAATACATCATAAAGTGACTTTAATAATGTTTTTAATTTTTGAAGTTCAAAAGCCACTTTATATTAAATATTGCCTTAAAAAATTTAGACAAAATAATAACTTAATTAATTAATTGAATATTTTCAGAACTGGCAAAAATGGAACATAACATAATTCTAGTGTAAATTCAGCTTCAATTCCAAGTTCTACAAGTGTCCCACAAAGAAAAATATCATATCTAGATAGCACAGTGTTAGGCAGACTCATTAGAATTTGTGGACAAAAATCTGTGGATGCCTACATTAAAGTGATTCTAAAACCATTCCCATGTGTGGGATCACCAGTACAAGTCCATCAAGAGATATTGCAAAAGGCGGTGCTGATAAAAGTCAGACTAAAGTGACTAATAATATACTTCATGGGACAACGGGACTGGCCCTAAAGCACTAACTCACACATTGACTTTAGGTTAGGAATTGAACTCCAAAATCAAAGGAAGTTGAAAGCTACTTAAATTTTATTTGATAAGAGAGAAATGTACACTAGGGGGAAATGCAAAAAAATGTTCTTTGAGCAGAGTTAAGCTGCAATGCACTTGAAGTACAACATAGCATAGGAGAAATAGTAGTTTCAAATACGAAGAGCATCAGGATAAAGATATATTTCTGCTAGTAAAGTGTTTAGTGTGAGTTTTTCAGTGAAAGGAGACTGTTGGATGGCAAATAAATCTCCCCTTTGTTGCAACTTAATAAAATGGTCCAGTGGTCTAAATCTTTTATTCAATTCATCAATAAGGCATGTTTTAGCGACAAGGAACTTACATCTCTCTAGAAAACATGCACCAGCAGCCACTTCGTAATAACTTCACAGATATTACTTCTGTAGATAAGCATTTCTAAAATTTCTCCATTTGCACTGTTATTGCTTCAGTAACAAGAATGCATTATGTTCTTTTTCATCCCTTCTTGTAATTTGCATGTGATGCACTTCTTCCTTCCTCTACTAGAAGATGTGACTCTTTTTTCAGTTCTCTGGTTTACTTTTATTCCTAATTTTATATAGTTTGGTCCAAATGACCTAGCTTGGTCATTTAGGAGCAGTAAAACAATTTCAATTTCAGTTGCTTATTCTATCTCATTCTTCTTTCCTTTATCTGATTGGTGATTTACTAAAGTAGTTTTTTTTGTTTTAAACAATTCCCATTTTTTCATATTGTTACCATTTCTTCCCATTGCACTGTGGGTGATAATTCATAGTGTTCTTAATTCTAATTCTTGCTGATTGATTACAAAAAGTAAAACTCATCTAGTCATACCAGGTAAAAACAATACCTCAAGATCATCAATAAGACAATGATGAATGAAACCAGATGTATAGTTGTAAAATGTGTAGTTTGTTACTAAGCCGTCTGCATGATGATCATAGGTATGCTCTGTTGTGCCATAAAACACCTCACTAGATCCAGGCTCTGATGGGGTCACCCAAGACACGATAACTGCCTTTCCTTCATAATCGCCTTGAGTGATATGGACCTGTTAAGACAAAATGCCATCAGACTATCAGACTTTTCAAGCATGAAATCTAGTACTAGGCTGGAAACAGAAGAATTAACCTCTTGCACCAAAAGTTGGCTTACAATTTTTGCTTACAAATATTTATATTGAATATCATAAAAGGAAGATAATGTTAGACTGGTGCAGTGTAAGGTAAGCATTTACAGAAAAAGACCTCAATCATCAATAGAAACAATGACAAGCCAAGTGCGCAGCTCTGCTAGTACAAGTAAAGAATGTGACATTATAGATGAATATGAAACTCTAAGATTGTTATTTAATTATTTGATGTCTATTTGCTTTTATATGTTTTAGAATTTCATGGCTCTTGATACCCTATGTAAGAAAATTGGGTAAGGATTATCCTTATTATGCACATAAACCAAGATATATAGATGATGCAAACATCAGAAGAAAAAATATATGCTTTTGGAGTTCCTGAAGATCAGATAATTACAGGTGTTTACAATATAACTCATGGCTGTAAATATAATCCATAGGGTACTGATACATCTTTTATATACTCCACTAACATGATCATGAAACTTGGTACTGATTAAGGATCTTGTTGACATTTCATGTCACCCTTAGGTCCACCATTTATAACCGATCAAAGATATCAGCAGTGAACCTATGCCCCTCTAGAAAATTGGTTAAATCCTTAAGGCTTTAACCCTAAACCGTTATCTTCCTTGCCTTAGTTGTTTTTCCCAACATTATAATTTCCTGTTGACCAAACCAGCCAGTCGACTCACTTAAGAGTCGCCGGCTGAAGTCTTTTACCACATCCGCTAACTGGCCCTTCATGCTAGGAAAGTTCCTTTTATCGCTCACTCCTTTGTTGTTTAGCTTTATCGCTCATCAAAGAGATGGCTTTTTCGTCTCTCAAATTCCCAATCAAGAAGTGTGATCATCAATATGAGGAAATTCAAAGTCCATCGAAGAGACTTATCTTATTGAAGGAATGATCTCTCAGTCTCTTTGACCTCTGATGTGGTTTGGTCACATGTAGAAGAAAAGATAGCAGGTATTGAAGACATATCAGCCATCAAAGAGACATTTTTTCTATCTCCCTGATCCCCTATCAAGCTTGAATGGTGACAAGTTGGCAAGGCCACATCCATCAAAGAGACTTAGCTTGTCAAAGAAATGAGCCTCTCTTGATGAGAATGGCTTTTGGCAACTAGCCAAGGAGATTGTGCAAGTAATTTTCCTTTTTGTTCTCGTTTCCATTTCATTTCATCATTTTTGTTCACACTTATTTATGTTCATTGTTCATTTTTAAAAGTAAAACTTAAAATTTAAAGCTTAATGTTTCAACTTTCACAATGATTGTAGTTCATAGAGCCTCTTATTGTTCTACGAATTGTTGATGGAGAGAAGCACGCAATGGGATACATTTATGAGGGCATGGACAAAGTGAAAGAGGCCATTAGATCTTTTTACTCGGGGAATCAGGCTAAATATGGTCCCCTATAGGAGGCCATTGATCGACAATGGCACAATCTACTTCACAGGCCTATACATGCAGCTACCCACTACCTTAATCCGGCGTTTCAAGTTCACCCAGATTTCAAGGCCGATGAAGAGGTGTTGGGTGGGCTCTACAAAGTTGTAAAATGAATATCTTCTCAAGAGACATGCAAAAAAACCAAACACTACTGATGCCAGGTAAAAATCTATTTATGGCATAATTTAAAATTTAAATCTTAAGCTTTTCTATCTATGATTCTATTACCATTTTACGTTGATAAAGTCAAAGTTATAGAATAGATTATAGAATTGATTTTTTATTTTTCTTGTTTCAGATGCATGGTGGGAGATGTTTGGTACTCAGGTGCCAAATGTACAGAGGATAGTGTTAGCAATGAATTGCATATACCCTATTTCGAAACTTTCCACTTTATAACTTAATCGCTCTTTATGTCATCCGATCGCCACTTTCGCTAAGTTAATGACTCACGCTATCGCATCGTCACCAGTTTTGCGAAGTTCGCAAGCAACGACAGCAACTTCATTGCTTTCACATTCACCTGACCCCGCGACATGGTCACTCAGTCGCTCCTTTCCAAAAGCTGGAAACTTCTGCCTAAGGTTTCAAAGTTTTGTGAAGTGAGCAACTGTCTGACAGTGGGATTTTCAAGGCACGTTTAAAATGAGATTATCTTGCATTTAATAAGGCAATCCTAGCGTAATCTTATAATGCGAAGCATTGGCAGAAGATGCGTCTTGTTACAAGGTGGTGAGGTACAGGATTTTAAATTTCTCATGTGCTGCCAGAATTAATAGCTGAAGGAAGTTGTTATAAATAAAGTACAAGTTCATCCCTTTGATCACCTCATTCTTTGACGATAATCTTGCAAGTTACGTCAACTGCAATCCAACTGTGTCAAGATGGGAATTCTCGTTGCAAAAGGATACAACAATGATGAGCCTAAGCCTGTGCTTCATCCTGGTCCCATTGAAGCAGAGATGGAACAATTTAACATTATCTCCAGTATGTTCATCGCCCCCTGGGATTTAAGGACCAGTCACACTCGCTATGAGAGCAATATTTTCGAGATGGAAGGAGAAAGAGACCGTGCAAAATTTGGTTTCATACTAGCCCAAGTAGAAGAAGAAAGGGCCCTGGGCTTTATGGTGGACCTCCTCAACCTGCTGCAGGGAAACATGGAAGAGAGGAGGTGGAAGATGAAGAAAATGCGGAGGTGGACCCAAATGAAATTTGAAACGTCACCTTTCTTGATAATGGAAACAGAATAAATTCCATTCTTTTTGTAACCACCGCTGTAATGAGTAGTCATAGGTGCTATAAAAGCATGCTTTTTGTAAAAGAAAGCGGGGGGAAGGAACACAAAAGAAAGAACTAATTTTGGCTTTTATCTGTAAATATGAAGACTTTGATCTCTGTTGCTTTCATATGAATACAACTATCAAAATTTTGTGTTGTCATTTTCTGGGCCTCCATTTCGTCTTGTTCTATAAATTGTTTCCTTTCAGATAATCAGCTGGGTTATGTATTATGTTATCTTTGAATAACAATATGTGCGTGCTTTGAAGATAATCTTCCCCTGTTTGCATTATAAAAGGTTTCACATGAATGAACTTTGTTTCATTTGTGCATCATATTCCATAATTCACATCTATTTTTCATGGCTATGGATAGATGTTAGTTTCCCCTTTTTTGGCTTTCTGGTTAAAAGCATATCAGTATCCATTCATCGCATATCTATATGAGGGAGTTGTACCTCTAAAATTCAAAGATGGGTCTAGTTTGATTATTTTTCCCATCTGTCTATTGTGAATGTTTTGTTGCTCGCATGGGCTTACTGGGTTGTTGTAACATTGGCAATCTAAAGTGATAAATCATTTACCAACAGAATTTTTGGCAACTCTGTTGGGGAATCTATGAACTTTGGATGTTATATAGCCTTTTATCCCCATAATTTTTCTCTTGAAGTTAGCGACTCTGTTTGTAGACCTGTCCTCTATTCCAAACCTAAATGATCTTTCAAAAGGATGCTTCCCGATTTTTGGAAGAAATCAATAGCATTAATGATAAAGTGCTCCAGTCATGTTGGAGTGCCTTAAAAGAAAGTATAGCTAAGGCTAAAAGCTTGAAATTTGACCCCTCTAAAGATTATCAGTTGGTCTCACTCTTAGAATGTCTAAGGCAAAGATTTTGTTACTTAAAGAACCCTGAGTCACAGAGTCTCAAACTTCCGAAAAACGCTTCCCGCAATCACGCCACAAAGTTAGTTGCATGCCCACCTCTGCCTTCCCAAAAAAATGACCCCATGCTCAAAGAAGGTAACACCCATAAGCCTTTGACTGACTTTAAAAATGAACAATTAGTAGAGATTAAGGGCAGTCAGATGCCTACAGAGTTTCAGGCCGAAGTCACATGGATTACTCCTAATGTGTTGTTCATACCTACTGGTTTCAATACAAGAGATAGTCCCCTTTTTGAAGAAAAAATATTTCCAGAGGAACAAGATGGCTCAGAAGACGTATACGCAGAGGAGTCAATCAAGAAAAGTACTCCATGCTTTCGGAATCTCGTTCCGTGTAAAAAAAAAGAAGGGTTCCTAGAAAATAGCATGAGTAACAGTGAAATGATCGTGTCAAGGGGTGGAATCATGAACACATTGGATCCAGGCAAAAAAGTCTCTTTTTAAGGACTACTGGCACGCACCCATTTCCGGACTACATTCCATTGGATGAGTAGAGAGATGAACAATTGGGAGTTTCTCCCAAGAGGTTGCTCGATAAAGACTTGATATATGATGTCGTTGGTAAGTCGTTTCTATTGGCTATGCTGTGCAAACATGACTCACTTTAGAGGAAGGGGTCATATTTCTCCCTGCCTGTGAATGGGTTTGCATGAAGGTAAAAGCTTTCTTCCTCTTTGTAAATTCTGTAAATATGTCTTTTGGGTTGTGCTCAGTTTTGGCTTGGGTCAGGTGCTCTGCTTTTTGTCCCCTTGCGAGTAATCTTTTCATGCTTTGACTTTGGGCACAATGTCTAAGGCACTAGTCCATCTTCCTTGCAATTCTAGATTCTCTTCGTCCTTTCCAGTCCTCGTCCCCATTCGGAGCCTATGTTAGCAATGAATTGCATATACCCCATTTCAAAACTCTCCACTTTACAACTTAACCGCTCTTTGTCGCCTGGTCACTACTTTCACTAAGTTCATGACACACTATCACATCGTTGCCAGTTTTGCAAAGTTCGCAAGCAGCGACAGCAGCTTCATCACTTTCACATTCACCAAACCCCACGACATGGTCGCTCAGTCTCTCCTTTCCAGAAGCTGGAAACTTCCGCCTAAGGTTTCGAAGTTTCGTGAAGTGAGCAACTGTCCGACGGTGGGATTTTCAAGGTACAGTCATAATGAGATTATCTTGCATTTAATAAGACAATCCTAGCTTAATCTTATAATGGGACGCGTTGGCAGAAGGTGTCTTGTTACAAGGTGGTGAAGTACAGGATTTTAAATTTCTCATGCGCCACCAAAATTAATAGCTGAAGGAAGTAGTTATAAATAAAGTACAAGTTCATCCTTTGATCACCTCATTCTTTGACAATAATCTTGCAGGTTACATCAACTACAATCCAATTGTGCCGAGATGGGAATTCCTGTTGCAAAAGGATACAACAATGATGAACCTGAGCATGTGCTCCAACCTAGTCTCACCGAAGCACGGATGGAACAATTTAACATTATCTCCAATATATTCACCACTGCTTGGGATTTAAGGACTAGTCACGCTCGCTATGAGAGCAATATTTTTGAGCTAGAAGGAGTAAGAGACCGTGCAGAATTTGGTTTCATACTGGCCCAAGTAGAAGAAGAAAGGGCCCTGGACTTTATGGCGGATCTCCTCAACCTACTGTAGGGAAACGTGGAAGACGAGGAGGAGGTGGAAGACGAAGAAAATGCGAAGGTGGACCAAGATGAAATTTGAAACGTCACCTTTCTTGATAACGGAAATGGAATAAATTCCGTTCTTTTTGTAACCGTCGCTGTAATGAGTAGTCCTAGGTGCTCTAAAAGCATGCTCTTTGTAAAAGAAAGCAGGGTAGGGAAGGAACACGAAAGAAAGAACTAATTTTGACTTTTATCTGTAAATATGAAGACTTTGATCTTTGTTGCTTTCATATGAATACAAATATCGAAATTTTGTGTTGTCATTTTCTGGGCCTCCATTTCGTCTTGTTCTATGAATTGTTTCATTTTCAGATAATCAGTTGGGTTATGTATTCTATTATCTTTGAATAACAATATGAGCGTGCTTTGAAGATAATCTTCCCCTGTTTGCATTATAAAAGGTTTCACATGAATGAACTTTGTTTCATTTGTGCACCATATTCCGTAATTTACATCTATTTTCCATGGCTATGGATAGATGTTAGTTTCCCCTTTTTTTTGCTTTCTAGTTAAAAGAATATCACTATCCATTCATCGCATATCTATATGAGGGAGTTTTACCTCTAAAATTCAGAGATGGGTCTGGTTTGATTATTTTTTCCATCTATTTGTTGTGAATGTTTTGTTGCTCGCATGGGCTTACTAGGTCATTGTAACATCGGCAATCTAAAGTGACAAATCATTTACCAACAGATAGCAATTCGTATCTTGAGCCATCCATGTAGTGCTTCAGGATGTGAGCACAACTGTAGCATGTTCGAGAATATACACTCAAAAAAGCACAATAAGTTGGCAGTGAAAAGGTTGAATAATCTTGTGTTTGTTCATTACAACCTTCACCTCCGTCATAGACAAATCTTGGGTGTTGACACATCTCCTATCATTTTAGAGAAGATTGATCCACAGACAAAATGGAACACTGAGGTTGATGATCCTGTCTGCAATGATGAAGACTTGGAATGGGTTGACCAAGTGGATCAAGAGGCAGAGGCAGTAGCGATGGCAAAGGAGGCTAGAGCATGAGGAGACCCATTAGAGGACCCTGAGACTAAGAGTGAGGATGATGTGGACAAGGATGTGGATGTCACTAAGGCTGAGCCTCAGACACACACAAAGATCATGATTGCAGACTCTTCCAAGACCTATCTTAGGGGTACACATAGGAAGGTTGCAAGGTCGACTGGTCACTCATATAAGCTACTTTGAACCTTAGTCTTCTAGGCTCTAACTTTTATTTTGAAATATGTTTCAAATTTTCAATTTCGTGATTTCATATTCCAAGAATATTTTAGGCATTTGACAGTGACACTATTTATATTTCTAATGTGTTATTTAGTTTAACTTTTCCTTTAGAAATTTGTATTTATACTTATGTGATCAATGTAAACTTGTGTATGTGTGCAAGTAGCTTCTATTTATCTCAATTATTGTGCCTTTAATGTTAATTTATTAAATGATGCATGAAAAAATTTTAAATCCTTAAAAATCTTCGAATTCTTTGGGTTCTTCAATTTTCCAAGTCCTTGTTGAGTTTTTGCCGAGTCCAGACGCCAAATCCGAGTCCAAGTCAAAAATCAGAGTTCCAAGTCCAAGCCAAGTCCAGGTCTTGTAACACTGGCATGCACATAACCTCACTTCTAACTGAACTAACTCCTGCACAAGATACTCCTTCGCTGTAATATCCCCATGCAACTTCTGATTGATAAAGCAACATCATATGGCCCGGATGTGACAGGCCTAGCACACCCAATTTAGTTAGCAGCAATAACAATAATTGAACTTTGCAAATATAGTAGAATAGGAAGTTATAAGACAAAGATGTGTTAATACCAACCGGTTACTGAGAGGGGGGGTGAATCAGTAAGAACTATTTCTACTATAATTCCAATCTTGTTTAGTACTTCTTGAAATCTAAGCAAAGAAAAGACAAACATTCGTAACTGTAAAAGTACGCAGATCAACACAAGATGTATACGTGGAAACCCTTGGTAAGAAGGAAAAAACCACTGTGAGACAGAGCTCACAACTTCACTACTGCAGAATGAAGGCGCCCTGTTAGGAGTTTACAAAGCACTGGTTAAGGTGCTACCCAGTTAATGGATTTTACAAAAGATCGGTTAAGATCTAAACCCTGTCAAGAGCTGCCTGGTTACAGGACTTTGAACATCAACAAAGATGTTACCCTGTTAGGGGATTTTACAACGAACCGATTAGGTACACCTTGATATAGGGATTTTAACTTGCTTTCACACTTTACAAAAGCAATGATCTTCTATGACACTGAATTTCTAATCAGATCATACATGTTGATCTCTTTCGGCTTGCCTGGCTGTTGATCTCTATTGCCTTTCACCTCTGTGACTGTAGCACTTCTCTCAGAAGGTATCTCTCCTCTGCTCTATGCATTCACCAAATATCAACAACGCTCATCTTGCATCCTATGACCTGTATTTATACAAGAGTTCACCGTAATGAAACCCTTAACTCATAGAACCGCCAAGCTGTAAACTCACCAAAAAATTATGCAACTAGCAAAAAGCTATGCGTTATGATCTGGAGTTTACCTTGCAAAACATCCGTAGTAATAAAGCTAACTCCTATTATAAAGCTAACTCCACTTCTGAGCGGTGGATGTCTGGTATAATCCGGTGTTAACTCAAACTGCTCTGCATAATCCAGTGCGGATCTTTAGGCAATTTAGACTGGTGTAACCTTATATCTGGTTCAACTTTGTATGCACTCTAAGACTGGTATTGCGTACTTAGATCGGACTACCAGTGTGTTCAATTTTCTTTATCTACCGGTGCATACGCTATGTTCCTTGTCTCCCAGTGTCTTCTAAGTAACGTGAGTGACCGGTGAGCCCTTACCGGTGCATGGTGTTTGTGAATGGTGCATGGTGTTTGTGAATGTACACTAATGACAACTTAAATTGCTAACAATCTTCCCCTTTGTCATTGGTGGCAAAAAAACTATACAAAACCATACTCACTTACTTCCTTGACTGTAGAATACTTCCCTTGTCTGAGTGCTCCAGTGGCTGTTTTGCTTTCCTGTGTTCCTGTTCACTCTCTGTTCTATTCTGTTTTAACTCCTTTGTTCTTGTCCACTCTTTGTTTCTTCCCCTTTTTGCCTCCATAGGACAAAGGGTTATGCTTTTCTTCACATGTGAAGCTTGGTGAAGATATCCTTATAAATTGTTTTGGCAGAGTTAAGAAATGGTGCCCACTGACCAGTTACATATTCTATGTTCTTTTGGGCTGCTTTCAGAGAAACAATGATGTTCTCCATATCTTCCACGGTTTTGTAAGCTAGTTCATTGATCAAAGCTTCTATAGAATTTGTTGTTTGATTCATGATGTCAAATGTTGGTGCCAAAAACATCTGAAAACCAACAATGTCATGTATTCTTTTGTTTTCCTCTTCTGCAGTCTTCCTTTTGACAAGTGCCAAACTTGTCATTTCTCTGCTGTAAGTTGTTGCAGTTTTGTTCTTAATATCAAACTGAGAGGACAGGGCTCTAATCTCCTCTTAGGCCTTTGTTGACTTCTCTGACAGGTCTTGCAAAAACACTTCAAAGTTTGACGTTCTGCTCATCAAACTTCCTGCCTCTTGAAGTTGTTGTAGCATTCTCAGGTTGGTTGCCACATTCATCTTGATTTCTTCAACCTATTCATCGAGTATCTCCACTCTTTTCTTCTCATAGTGGTCAATTGCCACTATTTCCGGATCAGTGAGATCCTCACCGATAGCCTGTGCCAAAACTTCTAGTTGATCGATGACCAGTTCATCATCATCTATGTCAGCATCGGGGACGAAGTTGCACAGAATGTTCTTTACAGTGTTCAGGATCATGTCCTGTTTTCTTTTGGTCAGCTCTTTTAGCTGCCTTGTTGACATCTTGCTGATGTCTACCACTGTATCGGTGACCTTACTCTTCTTAGCTTCCTTCTCCTCGGCAAATGACAACTTTCTCTTAGATGAGGAGCTTGGTATGTCGGCTTGTTCCTGTTGCCTTTGCTCTTGCTCCGATTGAGCTTGCTTAGTGTGGACTGGAATTTCTTCCTCTAGTCCCTTATTCTCTTCAACTTCCTGTTCTTGTTCTTCTAGTGGGACTTCTTCTTGTTGCTGCTCCTCAACTGTATGAAGTTCTCCCATGGGTATTTCAATTTCTGCCTATTGTTCAAAATTTATTTGTTCATTAGCTATGAACTCTTCTATTTGAACTTTTTCCTTTCCGATAGAAGATTCTTCACCAGGTGTGGAGCTGACCGGTAGTGCTTGCATTTGTGCAGTTTGATCCTAAGGACCTAGTTTATCCAGTGCATTGAAGTCATACTGGTGGCAGTAGTCCAAAGTCGCTTTATACACTTGATTCTCATACCCGTTTAATATCTCCGCAACTCTATATGGTGTATTCAAGTTTATGGATGCTTCTTCTAATAGAAGCTTAATTTTGTCTTCACTGAGTCCAGGTTTGACCTTTAGCAGTGTTTCCCTAGTGATTCTTGTGTTTGTGCCTAGACCGGTTCTCCATTTTAATTGTAGCCTTGAGTTGAGTTCTAGTGGGAACTTGGACCTGTAGTCCCTTGGAGTTCTTTGATAATCCATAAAAGTTTCTACTATTGCTACAATTACTGTCTGTTTATCCTCTTCTTCTAGTACAGTGAACCACTTAGCAACATTGTCTACTTTTTCGAAGTCTATCACCTCATCAACAATATCATTGACAGTCATAGGTTTAGTGTTACCTTTGCTTGGAGAGATGAGAACGGCTAGTCTGGCAGGCTCGTTGCTCTTGTCATCAGTTATGTCTACTATTACTGGTGCTTCAGTTCCAAGCACTCCTTTCCCTTTACCAGTATCCGGGACCGGCGGAACTGTTGTTCTTCATTGACCTTCCTCTGCTTTCAGCTGTGCCTGAAGAAGTTTAGTCCACATCACTACTCCTTCATTATGTACTTTCTCAACTTCTCCAATAAGCATGAGACCTATCCTCCTTTTTGTTGAGAAGGTTTGTTGATGAAGTTCAGCTTGTTCTGTGGCTTCATCAAGAGTGAGGTGGTTCTGGACCTCCAAAAGAGCTCGTATCCTTAGCTCCTTTTCTCTATCCTCAGAAGCCTTCCACCGATCTTCAATAATTTGTAGAAGATCATCAGGTAGAGGTGTGTGAAGTCCACTAGGATGAAGATTGAATTTTTGAAGGCAGAACACTACAGCTTCTTCAATTTTTCTTCTGTCTTCATCATTGGCTAGTTGATATCTGCCTCTAACAGAACCTAAACCACCAAATTGTTTTAATTCTGCCACAAATTCATCAATTGTGGGCTTTCTACTTCTAATCAGAGGAATTGTTTCCTCAGTCTTTGTCTCTTCTCGTTCTCCCTATTGAGTACTGGGTACTGGTTCTACTTTCTTCCTCCGAGCCTTGGGCTGCTCTGTCGCCGGTTTCTTCTTTGGTGTGGGGGTCCTCTTGTAGACATTCTTGATTGGTGCCCTCTTGGACAAATTTTGTAGAATCTCAGCATATGTACCAAATCAATTTGCGCCAAGATTCAGGTTTGCATCATTTAGGGCATCAGCATATGCCTTAGCAATTCTGGAAGTGATCTCATATCCCAACTCAGGAGCATATAGGTCTCTCGATTCCACTGCTTGAATGATGCAATTGTCGGTGGTAACCAGAAAGCATACATCGTCCTTATACAGGTCAACTATAGTTGATGGCACCCTCTCTCTTTCATGCATCTTTAATTGAAATGCCTCAAAGTATTCAGTCATCGCATTACTTAGCTAGTCTCCCAGTCGATTGGCCATTGCAGCGATTTGATGCATGACCGGTTTATTGGTTCTCCAATGCACTTTACCGATACCCAGGAAGAAATTCAAGTAGTAGAAGTATAGGCAAACTAGGAGGGTTCCATACTTCATGGATTTCTTTCTCACAACTCCAAGCTTCTTCATGTTTTCAAATATTTGGCTTTGAAGCATTGCACAAATGTCGTATTGGGCATTGTCATGCATTATCCGATGTGCGGCGTGAATAGCTCCACCCGGTATGCTATTCAAATTGCTTGATTGATAAACCTTGTACCCAATAACAGCAGACACAAAACGTACTCCATCATCCTCAATGTTGTTCACGATCATAAGTCAATCATCAGATCTTGACTTAGTCAGTTTGTTGACGACGACATTGGCAATGGTTCGCAGGGTTAGTGCTTCCCCTTTGTTACTATATCTAGTTACTCTATGGAGATCTTCTTTGGTGATTTCGTGACATGCACCTCTGGTGAGCCAAAAACCTGGTTCGTGAAGACGGCTCAGCACCAGTCTGATTTGGTCTTCCCAGAAGATTGTTGGGTAGCATACTCCATTTATCAATCCGGATGATACGAGTTTGGCATACTTGTCAAGAAGATTCCCTTCTTCGCACGGTGACAGGTATTCGCCTTGAATATACATTTCACCCAATTCTTCCTATTTGGCATGAATGAACGTTGTGACGTCTTCAGTTAAGAGGACTCCTTCTAGCACAGACGAGAGCGCTCCAGCCATGTCGTTCTCTCTATTCTGAATTGGCGCGATATCGTATGTAGGTCGATCCACTTGATCTCCCCTGATCAACTTTACATTAGCGGATGAAGAGGCCATTCTTGCTAACCGGTAACTTGCAAAAAGTAGCTTAGATCGGTATAACACAGTAATTCTCAGTGATCAAGGCATGAGAATGATACTTAGCACAAGAATTCGTAAATCACAAAGTAAGCAAAGTAAAAACTTGTGAGTAATTCTCCTTTCTTTTATAGGGTTAGGTCATAACGGTAATTACCAAATAGTAACTATTCGTTAAACGGCTACAGTAATAAATGCCTTACCTAACTTTTCTTTCTATTTTTCCCTACTGATTGCCTTGCTTTTTTGGTTAGGTCAACCCTGGTTGATTATACCTTGCCTGACCGGTTATCCATGTAGACTGTGTGAGTCCGATTCTCACCAGTCTTACTAGGAGCGGTAGATGGTCTACCGGTTCCCTCTATGCCTTTACGGCTCAGTTCACTAAAGAGATATCACCATCTGCAGATGATGATCCTTCCTCTGTCTTGTCCTCTGCGGAGCTCTTTGATTCCTTTTTGAACCAAATCTGTCTGATTGTTTTCTCAATCTTCTCTTCCTTGTTGATCTTCTCTTCCGGTTTGACCAGTTCCTTCTTCTAGTTGGAAGACCAGTTCCTGCAATTTTTAGCTAGGTGTCCAACTTTGTTGCAGTGATAGCAAACTATCCCAGTAGCCTTCCATGGGTTCACTCTTCTTGTGTTGGGTGACTTACACCATGAATCATTGTGGCAGTGACTCCCACAATTTGAACAGTTGATTGTGCTCCGGTTCTTGTTTCTCTTGGTGTATACCAGTCTCAGGGATCTCAATGCCATGGTCTTTGATCTGCATTCTTCAGCCTTGTGTTCGAACTTGTTGCATGCATAGCAGTAGCCCTTGAAGCTTCCCCTGCTTCCACTGGACACAGATGGGGGGCTGGACCAGCATTCATTGGTCTTGTGGCCAACCTTGCAACAGTTCTTGCAGTAGATGTTGTTCGGCCTTACCGGTGCATTCCTGCAGTTATTAGTTTTGTGACCCGGTTTCCCACAATGATTGCAAGAGGTGTTAAAGGTCTTCTTACCTTTTTGTGCTAGTGGCTTCTTCTTATCCTTCTTGCTTGACTTTGCACTAGAAGACTCACCAATCTCTTTGGTGACTTCACTGGTGAATCCAAGACCGGTTTGATCTTTATGCCTTCTTTGAGCTTTAAGTTGCTCATCAAGCTTGACCAAACTTTCATTGTATCTTCTCAGGATTTCATTTCTTTCTTCAACTTCTTTCATCTGTTCCTTTAGTTGATACAATTCCAGTGACAGTCTTTTGCATGCCTCATTCCTGTCATGCCGGCCCTTCTGCATGTGAGCATTTTCTTGGGTGACACTCTGCATGTCCTCTTGAAGTTGTAGAATGATAAGTTCATTCGCCCCTACGGCTTCCACTGCCTAGTCCCTTGCTTTCTCAAAGGCTGTTAAAGATTTGACTGCTGAGTTCCTTTCATCTTCAGCTTTTCTCTTTTTCTCAATTAGTTCAGTCATCCACAGGGCATTATCCTCTTGTTCCCTCTTGAGGTTTGATATCTGATTGGTCAGGATCTGATTCTTTTCCATTAGTTCAAATACTGCCTCCTTAGCTTCATCAAATCCACTCTGCCTGAAGAGTTCATCAATGGTCTTATTGCTCTCATTTAATTGCAGAGCCAGCTCCTTCCTCTTTACAAGTGATCTTCTCAGTCTGTTCTCCAGAGAGGCAATAATGTCGTTGGCTTCCTCTAGCTGCTTCTGATATCTATAACCCTCCATGATCTTTTTCTCAAGCGGTTAAGCTTTATATAAGAGAACCAAGCTTTGATACCAAGTGTTAATACCAACCGGTTACTGAGAGGGGGGGTGAATCAGTAAGAACTATTTCTACTATAATTCCAATCTTGTTTAGTACTTCTTGAAATCTAAGCAAAGAAAAGACAAACATTCATAACTGTAAAAGTACATAGATCAACACAAGATATATACGTGGAAACCCTCAATAAGAAGGAAAAAACCATGGTGAGACAGAGCTCACAACTTCACTACTGCAGAATGAAGGCGTCTTGTTAGGAGCTTACAAAGCACTAGTTAAGGTGCTACCCGGTTAAGGGATTTTACAAAAGATCGGTTAAAATCTAATCCCTGTCAAGAGCTGCCTGGTTACAGGACTTTGAACATCAACAAAGATGTTACCCTGTTAGAGGATTTTACAACGAACCGATTAGGTCCACCCTGATATAGGGATTTTAACTTGCTTTCACACTTTACAAAAGCAATGATCTTCTATGACACTGAATGTCTGATCAAATCATACCTGTTGATCTCTTTCGGCTTGCCTAGTTGTTGATCTCTATTGCCTTTCACCTCTATAACTGTAGCGCTTCTCTCAGAAGGTATCTCTCCTCTACTCCATGCATTCACCAAATATCAACAATGCTCATCTTGCGTCCTATGACCTATATTTATACAAGAGTTCATCATAATGAAACCCTTAACTCATAGAACCGCCAGGCTGTAAACTCACCAAAAAATCATGCAACTAGCTAAAAGCTATGCGTTATGATCTGGAGTTTACCTTGCAAAACATCCGTAGTAATAAAGCTAACTCCTATTATAAAGCTAACTCTACTTCTGAGCGGTGGATGTCCCGTATAATCCGGTGTTAACTCAAACTGCTCCGCATAATCCGGTGCGGATCTTTAGGCAATTTAGACCGGTATAACCTTATATCCGGTTCAACTTTGTATGCACTCTGAGACCGATACTGCGTACTTAGATCGGTCTACCGGTGTGTTCAATTTTCTTTATCTACCGGTGCATACGCTTTGTTCCTTGTCTCCCGGTGTCTTCTAAGTAATGTGAGTGACCAGTGAGCCCTTACCGGTGCATGGTGTTTGTGAATGTACACTAATGACAACTTAAATTGCTAACAAGATGGTCTATATTAATTTTACAAATGAGGGCGACAGCTTACAATACCATGCAAGTTTGATTAGCAAAGTGTATGAATAAATTGATAGATACCAAAAGGCATCTACATCAAATAAATTGACATGAAAGTTGAAAAAAATATCATTGCTCAAGAAAATCATTCTATAAGACTTTGCTATTTTCTATCAGACATCTTTGTGAAGACAATACCTATTTCATCGAATGTGAATTGCATCAATACATACCCTCATAAAATATACTGATCTATATATTAAATAACAATAAAAAAATATTCATGATCACTGCCCAAGAGAAGGATAAATATAAAAAATATTTGGTCAACTAAGTAATTAATTCATGGAAGAGGTGTGATTTGCATGGGTCATGATAGTTAATGCAACTCCTCATTACATATTAAAGAAAACCCATCCACTCCTCCAAAGGCATCAATCAGAATTATTCATATTTACAAACCACACTTAAGCGCTCAAGAAGCCTTATCGCAGCCAAGAAGGGTGGTATCGATCCACCATTGGCAAGATAAACAAACACATGTGCATCTAGAATCAATCAGAAATGGTGTCATAAGAAGATCATCGCATAAGCAAGGTAGACAAGAATCAGAGACAGCGATAATCATAGATTCATATCATTTGCAAGTTCATAAAGAGTTTGCTATACTAGCAATTGCATTTCTAACTCTTTCGATCCATAAAGGATCATGAATAAATCAGACCCTCCCTATCTTACTAGATCGGATTGTTCATACATTCTCACATCCAATCCCTCAAGGATCGATTCTTAATTATATCAGATTGCTCTGCATTTTCAGATCGACCATCATATCAGGTTTATTGTTCAGATCAGAAATTATACTCTATCTGACCCATCAAAGACCAATTCATAAACATATCAGACACCTCTCTTCTTCCAGATTGGATATCACAGCGAATTCCTCGTATTCAGAAATCATTTGATCCTGTCATTTGATATTTGTAAGATCAAGACAACATCCACCAAGTCAGTGTTTATATCAAATTGTCATTGTAAAGAACGTGATCCATTCATTCCAGATCAGCAATTATATCAGCAGTCTTGCTTGGTTGTAGAATTTCAGTAACTGAAATAACTTAGTCCCCATTGATTATAAAGACATTTGGCAATTGTATTGATTAATAAGAATATTTAATATTATACGTTAAGAGGGTTTTGTTCATGCATTTCCAATCCGTGCATATCCCACAAATTAATTGCTCTAAAAACTATAGTATTGTAAAGCAAGAAATCCATAGCCATCAATATATCAGAATTGTGTGCAAGTTATATAAGAATAATAGGTAAATTGCAGTACTGATCATAAGAAATAAGACAAAACCCTAAGCTATACCATAAGGGAGCATTACATTCACAATTAAGCATACTGTCTAAATCTGTAATTGTACAAAGTGCATTCAATATCACATGAAGCGTTGCACAAGTATGCTCACATAGGCCTAATATACAAACAACTAGAAGATTTGGAGAATAGTCACCTGTTGTGGAGCATTGTAGCCCTGTGGTGTTGCAAATGCTGGATAATCCAGGGGCATATCAGTAGATGCCCATTGTGGCCGAACATAATTGCTAGTTACTCCAGCATTTATATTCCTCAAATAAAAAAGAAATCCCAGAAACACAGTCAGATATAGTTGGAGTTGCCTTGCAATGTGTCCAGAGTGTAACATTATTCACTGTCTGTAAGATCCAGAAAAGTATAGTATAAGATTTGGGATGAATAGAAAGCACCATTGTGAAAATGTTGATTAAAAATACTGAGCAAACATGATTGAAAATTAAGCTGTGAAAAAAATTCAATTCTTATAGCAATAAAAAGGGAAATATAAATGACAAATAGAGGAAAATGGAGAAACTTGGAAAGACTTACATGCTCCTTACTTCTTAATACAATAATAATATGCCACCAAGTTATAAATAGAACACTCTGAATGTGAGCTAATATCTAAAAGAAATAAAGAAATTTTCCATTTGCAATGGTTTGGTCCATGTGGCAAAAACCAGAGTGGCATTCAAGACAGCTAGCTTGTTAGCATCATAACTTTGCGACTGTAGCCCAAAATTAACCTATTTCAAAGGCATCTGAAAGCTTATAGTGAGTAGAATGTTATGCAAGAGTGCACAACTATATCAGGCAAAATTTGACCCAGAAGAACATAATGGAAGGCTTGAAATTACAAAATATAATTCTGATAGATTCAAATAGTACCTGCAAATTTTGTTTGTTCTTTCCATCCATAAAATTTGTGAAGAACAAATTGGTCAGGGGCAATAAGCAGTACTGTAGTCCCTCCTCCTTTCACAAGGGAGGCTTCCCTACTCTAACTACCTCTAATACGTACAATGATGAAATTTACAGCCCATGTACATATTTACTAGGAATTTGTTGAAGATATAGCATTTGAAAATATTCAAAACTAAAGATTAAGCATAAAAATGGCATTCTTGAAGGAGCAGCAATAGTATTCCTTCTCCTATGCCAGATTTGCATAAAGTAAAAGAAATTCACCCAGAACAGTGTCGAGGACTAGTTAACCAGATCTTTAAAAACCAAATGTTATTGTAAAGTGAAATCTTACAACAACAGTGTAGAGAAATTGCAAGACAGTCATCAATGATAAGTATTAGATAGCATAAAAGTTTGTATACCATTTCTTCTCACAAATAGAACAATTTCAAAGCATTACTGTCCAACAAAACGAGGTTTCGAGATAATAAAATGAGAGTAATAATGTTCTTTTATAACAATCCCAAGTAGGTATAAATATAACTACTTTTGTAACTAGCTTCGAACTAATAACTCATTAACCACCTTTTAATAACTATCTACAACAAACAAATCCTAAAGAAACTTAAATGACTGTTAAGGCAATTACAAAACAAATTTAAGTTGAGACAAGGTCCACCTGCACTTTAGATCACTTCCATTCCTCATCAAGTTCTACATTTGCTTCAATTCTATCTAATGATGATTGCCTTGATCTAGGTGTCTTCTATTTGTAAACCAATTTACCCATTGACACCAAATCTAAGGTTTTGAATTCCCTAGAATCTGCTTTGTTGAAGAATGAATCAATCAGCTCAAAGTTTCTTGATTGTGAGGTCTGCAACACACAATTGCAAACCAGCTAAACTAAAGAAGAGATCACAAGCTTCCTAGAGAAGGGCTCATTAATAGGAGTATCAAGTGAAGAGGCCAGAAACCTTTTTAAATTGTCATTAATCTGGAACAAAACAGCATTTTTTGCAAAACCTGAAGTGGACCGTTATGTGCATCATTTCCAAGTGTAGTTGCACCATGAAAAAAGAGGATGAACAAAACATCACTAAGATGTTTGTGAATCTCCCTCATAGAAAGGGCAAGAATTCAATTTGATCTTTTAAAAACTTCACATTTTCTCAAAAGTGCAGAACCACTCCAACCCACATGAGAATCAACTGCTATCTAAAAGTCCTCTTTTGCCGCCATCTCCCATCATTGTTGCCTAATAGAGATTTTGGGCAATCTCTCCTCTTGTTTTACTTAATCAAGAATAGTTTGTGATCGCAATTACATGACACACCTCTTGTATTGCCGTATCAGAAATAGTTCTCAATGTCACGGCCATCACAATTACATATGACACACCACTCCACCATCTTCAATCTTCATCCTCAGTGGGCCCTCACAATGTATGCAAAACAATTATGCCATTTGTGACACATGCAATCATTCTTTATACGGCCCTCAAAATCACAGGTGATACACAACATGGCAACCTTTGTTTCCTAAGACTTAGGGCTCATCAAATTTTCAACATTTTGGACCATTTTCGCATTCAATGTTTCCATCCTTAGGCTTATACCTAAAGCTCCCCACATGTCACCATTACCTTCAATCCTCAATGTTGCTTTCAAGGCACTACTCTACATAACATATGTCTAATGACTTTCTCATCACTTGGCATGATCATGCCATCAATAACCCATTCCTTGTGCTAATCATCAATCATGGAAAATGGTTGCCTTGTCCCAATGTCACAAAACCTCAAACAAAACCGTCGCACAGATTCCAATATCGTCTACGTAATGTTCTTCAAAACAAAAAAGTTGTTGTCTCATTTCCTATACAGTAAATCATTGAGGAAAGCAATTTGCAGTTATCTCTAGTCAAAAAAATGCATAGCAGATCGAACTTGTGATACCATTATTGAGCCTGATTTGATAGCATCATAATAAACTCAATAGCTCTACTCAAGATTTTCACACTTAATTTCTGCATCCTCATAATCCCTAAATCTAGTAGAGTGAATCCTATGGCCCTATTACATAGTGATTTGGTGGTAGTGACAATTGACTCTACTTCATACTAAACTCTCAAATAATTCATCCATTGGATATTGTCAATGATCTAGAAGGATCGATCAATAGTGTCCCTCATGCTAATGTTAAGAATATTATCATGGTTTGCGGTAATTGTAGCACCACTTCCAAGGTCTATGATACACTAGAGAACCTCTCGGATGCTCACAAAAACACCAAGATCATCCATCTACCCATCACAAATGTCCAAATCTAATAATGCCAATGAGCAATCTACAAAAGATCGGGCTCAGCAGTAAGCATACTTCTACCAACCCTTCTATAGTTTCAACTTTCTACCATGGCTTCAACATGGTCCAATACACCTCCAAGCCAAATTATGCTTATCACTACATTTTGTTAAGTGTTAGATTTTGAACATGAAAACATGTAGTCACCATGATCTAGGTAGCACCCCTAAGGCTAATGTTGTGTCAATCCATCCACTAGCGCAACACACAACTACCAGTCACACCAATCAACCATTGAGAGATGATGAGTCAAACAAAGAAATGATTCAACTTCCATAAGGATTTTCAACCTTCATAGCATGTAATCTATACACAGCTTAGCAGATGTACAAATAAGTGAATACAACAATTGGACTAGAGGAAAGCAATCATACATCTTTCTCAAGAGTGTAATGTCCCCTTCTCAGGCCTAGTCAGTTTGATGACAATTAGCCTCTTTCCTCAATTCCAATAGGCTAATAGTAATTGGTTATGGTAAGGGGACTCCAAAGTTCTTGGAGAGCACAGGTTCAAATTTTTTTCGTTTCTATTTATGGCAATGAGTTCGGCTGCTAGTATGCAGTATGGATTGAGCATATATCTGAAATTGAATATCAGGTTAATTTTTTAATGCTTCATTGCAGGTAGTAAGGAGGCAACCATTGCTGTCAAAACCCTTCATTTTTCTCCCGCTAGAGGGAATAGTGACGATTGCATCTCCATCTCCATTGCTGATTTTCAGAGAATACAAGACTAGATGAGGGACTTGAAAAGCTTTATGGATGCACATTAAGAGCAAACTTAGTATGATAACAGAGTAGAATCACAATCCTTATATTGTTAACTAGTGGGCAATAAATCCGATGAGTAGTACTACTTTGTTAAGTACACAAGCATATATGATGACAAATATAAGATCAATCATTGAAGTCTGTGAAGAGAGAACTTGCATTTTCTGCAATAAGGATGTGGTGGAGACAGAATGGCACTTTATCATAGAATGTGCAGCTTGTGAGGATATCCGCACTGAGTATGAAAACAGTTTGAATATTGACAGTGTGCACCATTTATTTGATAAAGATAAGATCAACCAGACTGCTAGCTTTCTAGTCAAGATTCATAGCTGAAGATCCTAGCTTTCTAGTCAAGATTCATAGCAGAAGATCTGACATCAAAAGGAGTATCAAGATCAAGATAGTTTAAGACTGTCATTCCTCGATCCCTTAAACTGTTCAGTCTCATGGACATTATTAAAATCATTTATTTATTCAATAAGTGATAGTAACCGTTCACCAAATCCTTCATTGTTTGAATGACATTCTTAGCAGAGTGACAGTTTATGGTCTGCTGACTGTTTATATAGCTTTTATGGTTTTATTTTGCACGGGTAGTCTAGAATTTGTTTTAAGTTTCACTTTTTATGATAATGAGTACTCTGTAGGTAGTTTGGATTTTGATAACAATTAAATGGGGATTGTCGATGGATGTGGGTAGTGTCCTCTTTTGAAATACCTGAATTTGTCACGCCATTAGACTGATCTAATAAGAATTAGATTGTAGGCTGAGTGACTGCTACGTACGTTTTTTTACGATAAATATACTTTCTCTTTGAACTTTTTCAAAAAGAAGGATGATAATAATAATTTAAACTTTACAGCAGATAATGAGAATTTTTATAGTCCTAGAAGCATCAGAGATTCAACCTACTACGGGAAAAAAGCCACGTATCTATTCTTTATCAATTCACTGTAAATCTCACAACCACAGCTGATTAGAAGAAAATTATTAATAATAACTGTTTGACCAAACAGCCTTAAGAAACCGAAAAACAAAAAATTTAAGGCCTTTCAATATAATATATACAGAAACTTGAAGAAAAAATTTAAAGCAAGTTACTAACCGCTTAAGCTCGATATGTACTCTGTACTCTGTAGGTGTCGAACCAGAGTGAGATAAGTAAAGGTAGTAAGGTGAGAAGCGAGTTGGAAGGATTAGTTCAACTACGAGTAGTGTTTCTGGTCAGCATCTTATGTAGGCAGGTGTAATAAAGAAAGCCATGAGCCCTATCATTTTGAAAATAAAGAATTCGTGTTCTTGAAAAAGGTTTAACTAACCCCGAACTTAGTCTTCGTGGCTCTTATTTTCAAGAAAATGGAGGACAATTCTGTTATAGTAGATACTAGTTACTTCAATCAAAACTGTTTAAATAATATTTTCAATATAATAGTTGTAATATATAGTGTTTCCATATATAGGTTTAACTAATCCCGAACTTAGTCCTCGTGGCTCTCATTTTCAAGAAAATTGAGGACAATTCTGTTAGTAGATACTAGTTACTTCAATCAAAACTGTTTAAATAATATTTTCAATACAATATTTGTAATATATATATATACTTTACTATGGTAATCTTTTAGTAATCTATTTTTTAAATGTTAATTTATTTTTAACAAAATCAAATTATCTAGTATAAAAGATAAGTTCTCTTTAGTTCATTTATCTAACCAATCTATTGTATTCTTAATAATTAGGAGATATATTCCACTGCAAGTCAAATTGTGATATTGCTATCAAGATTTAACTGTGTAATTTTCGAGCCAAACTCATTGACCCATGTTTTATGAGTAGTGGTTCACAACAACCCATCTCCCATGAGAATAAATGGAACAGTTAGCACTTGTTGCTTCTAGGTGATTCTCCCAGGGGTGAAGCATCGGGCCTTCCCAAGAGGTCACTCATCCTAGTATTGCTCCAACTCAAGCACGTATAACCAAGGAGTTTCCTACAAGGTTAAGCCCGCTTAACTTGCTACCTCATTTGCAAAACCTTCAACATGTATTGTGCCTTATGAACCACTCATTATAGAGCCCCTTTAGCTCATCACTTGCTAAGTAAGAGGTATGTTCCACAACAAGTCAAATTCCAATATTGCTCTCAAGATTCAAATATGTAGTTTTCTAGTCAAACTCATTAACCCATTTTTCATGAGTAGTAGTTCACAAGAACACACCTCTCATCGGAATGAATGGAACACTTAGCACTCATTGCTTCTAGGTGATGCTCACAAGTGTGAAGCATCAAGCCTTCCCGAAGGCCACCCATCCTAGTATTGCTCCAACTCAAGCATGTTTAACCATGGAGTTCCCTCCAAGGTTAAGCTCACATACCTTGCTACCCCATTTGAAAAATATTCTTTCTTGATCTTGTTGCTAATTCTTTTCTCTAATTGAACAAGACTCATTTTATAAACCCATGAGTGATGCTCTTATCAATTGATGTTATCATCTTACCAAATCTCTCTCATACATGTAATACTACCACAATTTGGCTTTTCCTTCAATGCTTCTTTCAACAATCCTTGTGATGCCCAAATTGTTAAATGGGTTCATCCTCGTATAGGCTTCGTTACATTTAATTTTGATGTGGTTGCAAAAGGCAATCTTGGAAATATTGTTATGGCAGAGGTTTTTAGGACCATAGTGGTCGGGTTATGTTTTTGGTTGTTGGTAGCCTTGGTATTGCTTCCAATAACTTTGTTGAGATTTTATTGGCATTCACCAAAATTCTTTTGGTTGTTAAGTTAAATCAATTTTCTCATATAATTCTACAATCAAACTAAAACTTTGACTGGTCATTTAACAATAAGTCTTTCCCTTGATTTTAGCAATGGCAATTAAATGAATGTAAGAAAGAAATTGACATCCTTAATAGTTAGGGTTTTTAAATTGCATGAGAGGCTGGGATATCAACAATGTAAAACTAGTAAGGATCAAATCTTAGCATGCAATCTATATCTTGCAAGAAATGGTCAAAATTATATAGGTCATTCTATGGATGAATGATATAAAAGTGGAGCTAAGAACTTGGGATGCAATTTCTTGGAAGGAGTGAAAAGTCTACAAAGATAACATGTTTTATTAAAGTTTAACTTAGGATGCAATTTATAAGAGGTGGAAATTTGCATGGAGACTCTCAAATTCTATAAGGAGAAAATGAGGCAACAAGTTAAATGGTAGAAAATGGAAAATTTGAAAAAGTGAGGATGAAAGCACTAAAAACCTGTACATGATTCCAAAGTTCCACAAGCAATCAAGGTAGTAGAAATCATAAAATTAGAATGGTAGAGTGGGAAAGCAAGGATGTAAGAGCTACAAAATTATGTATAAGTCCAAAGTTTCTGATGCATTCAAGGATGGTGCACTAGTAAATTTTACCCTATTTTCGATGAGGATTAGTCAAATTTTTGATACCCATTGGTCGATCAGACGACCCAAACTATTGTCAAACTTTTTTCATTGATTATTCAATAGGAAAAACCATCGTTGAAATTTCAACCTACTTAGTGGTTGAATTATCGACTGAATCTTCGTCGAAGTAATCGCTTGAAGCTGGAAGAATTGCATACCAAACCTTTTATCTAAGCGACCAAAGTTCGTCGCAATTGAGACCAACGTTGGTCGGAATCAACGTCGAACACATAGCAGTCTCGTCAAAACAACAAACATAGTGTGTCACTTTTTCGACCAAAGTTCGTCGAAATCAACGTCAAACACATAGCATTCTCGTCAACACTACTAATATTAAAACGTCAAAAAATCAACCAATACTAAATTTTCAATAAAATATATATATATATATATATATATATATATATATATATATATATATATATATATATATATATATATATATATATATATATATATATATATATATATATATATATATATATATATATATATATATATATTATTGATGGGTTTGTAACCGATTTCTCTATATTACAGAGATTTTTCAATGGGCTTGCAAGTATGCTATTAGAGAAAATATTGAGAAGGTGAGTTTCAAATGTGGCGGATTTTGCAAACTAGATTTGGTTATGAATTTCTTAATGCTTTTATTTGAAATAAAGATGACGATGACTTATATATAGGTTGCACATCCACATCCACGTCTAATATAAAATTTATTATTTTAAAGTCTTGTTATGGAAATCTATTTTATATTAGTCTATATTATTCTGAAGCCTTGTTATAGAAATTTGTTTTATATTAATCCTCAGAATTAGTTAGCAAATCTTCTTCTTTCTTTCTAAATTCATGGATGATTCTATTTTTCTATAGTAAATAGCATACGTAACAGATAAACATGAAATCAGCAACAAATATCTACCTCTAAATACAACTCCAAATGAATGAATAAAAGAAGAAAATGATAATGTTGATTGGGTATCCAGTAAATTAAACAGTTTAATCATGCAAATAGATGTGGATAGTGCACATCACAGTGATGAAGAAATAATGCTAGTAGGGCAGTGACATACGAAGAGACCAACTTAAGAGGGAACATAGATCAGACCATGACATGCATACAAGGATAATAAATAATTATAGTATGTTCAACTAGAGATAAGAGATCAACCAAGGCACCTACATGAAATAGTCATATATCAAGTGCAATAACATGATCAAGAGATGGTTTAATCATTAAGAGTCACAACTACCAAGAAATAGAGCATCATGATTACATATGGAAAAAAGAGGTGTAATGTTCCCTCTAAGGATGCATTGTAATTTAGGGACAACTAGCTTCCATTCCTTTACTCTATATGAATTATGTTCTTGATGCCAATATAATCTCCTCAATTATTAATGCAAAGTCAATGATATATCCCATTAATAATATCAAGGCCACTTAGTACCCCTGATTTTGACAATTGGATGCAACTTTAATGAGTGCATCTTGTAGAATAAATCTAAACTTAATGATTACTATGATATTGGATGTATCAGGTTTGGCAAATTAATGGTGCAATATAACCACTGATATAAGAGATACCCATTTGCAATTGCATAGATATCAATCTGAGAATGTATGTTTGTGCCCATCTAAAGAGTGCTTATCTCTCTCTCTCAAACACACATACTGTATCTGCTATATCACAAAGGTAATAATATTCCTGGTATTGCCAATTAGATTTATGATGGTAAAGGATATGATAGGATATATAATATAGATACCTTTAATCTATCTCTGTATTGTTCCTCGATCTGATCACTATTTCTAACCTTTGTCAAACTTTTATAGACAATGATTTAATTCTAATTCTGAATAGTACCCTGGATGCTGTTTTGAAATTATTATTTTGTATTCATGCATTTGCAATGGGTGGAGCCTCTCCTGATTGGTATCGTTAGTTCCTCATGTATCCATTCTTGGTATTTCTGCCACTCAACTTGTGCATTCAAACTTGAATGAAAATAAAATATAAAATCCTCCTTTGTTGATCCTTATTCCTAATACACACGGCTTTATGTGTTTCTTGCCATACATTGCTTGATAATACTTGTGCAGTCTGCAAAGTAGTGGATGTGATTCAAATCAGGAGACTATACACAATCAACCAATGATTACATGTTTGGTTTGTTCAACTAGAGATAAGAGATAAGAGATCAACCAAGGCACCTACACGAAAGAGATCAAGATAATAAATAATTATAGTATGTTCAACTAGAGATAAGAGATCAACCAAGGCACTTACATGAAATAGTCATATATCAAGTGCAATAACATGATCAAGAGATGGTTTAATCATTAAGAGTCACAACTACCAAGAAATAGAGCATCATGATTACATATGGAAAAAAGAGGTGTTGCAGGTTTGCATCACACATGCTTAAGGAAAAAGTTTCTAATACAACTGAAGAGAGTAATTAATATGGAAAATTAATCAAATATAAGCAACATATGGCATTCATTTTGATAGTTTGATCAAAGGCCACTTTTGTAGGCACCACCCACCAATCCTGGAAAGGAAATAGAGCCTGTATACCCATATTTGTTTGTCATACCCTTTTTGCAAGGAACTCAAAAATTATTCAAATTAAACAAGTATGAATTGTAAGAGACTAAGAAAGAGGGCAAGGTGTTACCTCACTAAGATGATAGTAATAATGAGACAAAGAACCATGAAGACTAAATCCAACGAGACCAGATCTGAACATCTGGGTTCGATCAAATTCAAATTTTGGTTTTCCTTCATAGCACAGTCAAGTCAACAGCATGAGCATTATTTTGTGTCTAGAGTGTCATCAATGTTTTTAAATGTAGAATTAAATGGTTGTAAGTATGCATTTCTGCCACATGCAAATGATTTTGAGATACAGACCTGTGCAATCAAATCTCCCAAGGAATAGATAGCACCACTTATCGCCATCTTTGCCAAAATAGGATTTGTCTTCAAGGCCTCTTCATACGCAGTCCAGTTATGCACAGGAGCATATCTAACAATCTCATAGAGGGTCCATCCCTAAAAACAAAAGCACCATTTCAGTTTGAATATTGAATATATACAAACATAATGATGAAAGAAAAGCAGACAATCATACACTCTGATTTTGAGGTATAAAATAGCAAATATAAGCTGAAAAGCCAATCAAAAACATAAGAGACAAATCACACTTCAGGAAAGTACAAAAAGAAAAGCAAGATAAGTTCTTATCAGGCCACTGAAAAGCTTTCGGTATTTTAGATAAGACATCACAAGTATTTATTTCATTTTTTTCATGAAGTATATGCATGATGGTATATTGATTTATTATCATTTCCTCATATTGTTGTATAAAGTATCTCTGTTAAATGCCTTTTGTCTTTTCTGTCGTTGGTATTTATTATTTATCTCTTCCTTTGAAGCTCTTCACCACCTTAATGATAGACTATATATATTCATGAGAGAGAACAAATGATCACAACCCTCCTGTTGAAGTTCATATCATTTATGAAAGGTTGCATCTCTTCCCTTAATTAATCAGTAACAATTCTTAAAGTCGGTGGTTACTCTAATATGAAATTGGTTATCTTAAAATAGTTTAATTACTTGTTTCAACATTAACATGCCTTAATGTCATCAATCAGAAAGAATTGGCTTCTATTTCCCCCCAATCATATGTATGCCTATTGTATCATGCGGGCTCATGACAATGGTTATTGCCAATTCAGCTATAAATAGATTTTTGGATGCACTATTGGTATAAACCGACAACTGAAAGAAAAAATTCATTGAAGAGAGCAAATTTGAGGTAAGCCAATTGTTGATATTGCAGCACCAAAATAAAGTCCCTATGTCAGCACTAAAGAAGGGTGTTAAGAATTCCAAATTATAGTGCATGACATAGAATAATGTAATAAATAATTAATCAACATGTTAATGTTATCTATTATATGTTAATTTTTAGATAATTATTAGTTATGAGTTGGTAGTTAGTGGTTTGGGTAGTTAATAAATTGGATGGCTTCATAAAGCCATATAATGTAAACATCTGTGAGTTGAAGATGAAAGACTAAATTTGTGTATTGGAGTCTCATGCTCTTCGTTTTCAATTTTGCAATATACCTTACCCAAATGTTGCTAGAATTTCAATTCACTAATGCAAATCAACACTGTCCAATTGTCATCTATTTCACACAACACTCTATTAAGGCTAAGTTTCTTGTAATCAAATTTCTATACTAGTGTTTATCCTATTCTTCCACAAGTCATTCTTACAAATAGATAGTAAAGAGGTATGACATACTGCTCCACATCTCAAATTGCTTCTCCACCTTCTCCATCACCAATTGAGGTAGGTTAACTTTTGGCATACTTCTTCATAGAGCTAGCTATGAGAGATCATTGCCATGCAAGAAGAATATTTCCTTCATTTATGCTATTAGCTTAGTTATTTATTGGCTTATTGCTTTAGATTATAAATAACAAGCAAGGTTAATTGGTATATTACACGTCATATGTTATTTCCATCTTTCTTTACTCTAGATTTTATTGTGCTTAGTCTAAGTGTTGATAAGATTCCATTATAAGAAACTAAGTGTTGATATTAAAAGGGCATACATACCAATAACAACAATTGCCCTCACATCATTTCTTCTCATTGCCTCATCATACTTTTCCCCAAGTGCACCAAGGACTGCAAAGAAACAAGATAAACAAATCACAAGCATGTAGTGATGTTAGAATAGTTACTAAAATGGTCATAAATTATGTTCTTATAGTAAAAGAATACATGGGGATAAGTCTATTTAAGGTCTCTTGATTCATGGTAACTCATATACGAAGACATAACGCTTACTTATAGTTATTTTCTTTATAGGCAGAAGGAAATTTTGATACTCATATTCAGAAATTCAAACTATTAAGGATTACATATGGCACATCCAAACACAACCAAGAGAAAGGTGCCAACACTTGCCACCAAAACCAGGAATAATTCCAAGAGAAAGCTCTAGCAACCCAAGTTGTGCTTTTGGCGTTGAAATACGAGCATGACAAGACTTCACAAACACAATGAATTGGAAACTTAAGACAGATCATGTAATGTAATGAACCTTTGGAAATATAAAATAAGAAACTGAGTGTGGATATTAAAAGGGCATACATACCAGTAACAACAATTTCCCTCACATCATTTCTTCTCATTGCCTCATCATACTTTTCCCCAAGTGCACCAAGGACTGCAAAGAAACAAGATAAACAAATCACAAGCATATAGCGATGTTAGAATAGTTACTAAAATGGTCATAAATTATGTTACTAAAATGGTCATAACAGTAATAAATGTTTATAACAGTGCTTTTAATAATGCTCCAAACATTGAGAATACAAGATACCTATAATGATGAACTTCATTTCGACTTGCTAATTGGTTGTCACTATTAACTCTAAGCTTATCTTTAAATTTTGAGCTTCACTTGGTTTCGAGAATAGTTTAATATTCTCTACTTAACAAGGCCAACCACGTGAAGATGGAAGCTCATTTGGCCCCTTCCCCCCCCCCCCCCCCCTAGCATCACTCTAAATTCCCCATTAACATCTAATAACATTCATTCATCCATTTTTGAAATATAACATTCAATCATTATAATCACATAATAACATTCATTAACACATAAAATTCATTAACACACAACATTCATGAATAATTCATTAACACATCATTCATCAACATTACTAGTACAAAATTACATCTATTAAGATAACGTTCTTTCATTACCAAAAAATGTTAATTATAATCATTTCTTTTTGGGTTTCTTGCTATTTTTTTTCATGTGATTTCTAAGAGGAAGATCAATGTCCTCGTCATTCCCCTCCTCTACTGATTCTAATTGCAACGCATGTCTCCTCCTCATCTATTCAGGAACAGGAGGTCGTTGTGCCAAAGGTGGGTCCGCTACAATAACAACTACATCATGAGTTAAATTCACACCATTTTATATTAGTGAATTACAAGTATTTAATTAAGTAAAAGAACTATAAATCAAAAAATTAATTTAAAAGAAAAAAAACATAGATTTTTTTTACCTGAATGTACCACATGATCTACATGGTGATCAGTCTGAACATCCTCTGACACTCGTTCAGCATGACATTCTGTATCCTCTAAAATATACACAAAAAAAGTTACACCAAGTTTAATTTAAGATGTTAAATTATATTAATAATTACATAATTAATTTTAAATAGCAAATGAACACCTCCATCGACACTACAATGCACATCAGGGGCTTCATCATGCGGCGTAGGATCTGTATTACGATTAAGAGGTTGCATTGCAATGTCATGCACATTATTATAAAATAGATTGTTGCTCAAGTATTCAATTTCTAATATATTTTTTGGCATATTTACCTGTTCAACTGATGCAGGAGACTCTTGGTTTGGGCCAATGGAAGCTTGGTGTAGGTGTTCAGCCACAGTTTGATAGCCTTCCTCGAAGGCAATTTTTTTGTGTTCTGTCGTGGCCTCTAAATTAAATTCAGAGCCCTGCATTTTTTTATTAAAAAAAATTATTTGCATTTTATAAATAATTTTTCTCTGCAATTCATTTACTGGTACTTACAATTCATGCTTTAACTTTGGAATATCCACCAGAGCCAAGTCTATGTTGCCCAATCTTTTGCAGCCTGGCCTTTGTTGCCTTTGATGTGTCCTGCAACCTATGAAAAGTTTGAAATATGTTAGATGATATAGATATAAAGATCACTAATTAGTGCATTATTACATTGTACTAGTAGTTAATACTATTGCATACCTTCTTCTCTCATTTGCTGGTGTAATTCCCCTTTGAGTATCCCCTTTCTCCTTTGCATCCAAAATGAACTCATTCCAATCCCTCACTGGAATAAAGGGAGGATGCTCGTACTTTGGGTTCTGCACAAGACTCTTTCTATATGAGTCCCTCATAGTCTTCAGATGATTGGCAGCTTTTTAAAAAAAATTCTTCTCCTAAAAAATATTACTACCAAAATCATGCTCTAAATCTTTAATGAGTTGATCTTTTAATTTTTTTTCTTGCAAGTTCCACTTTTTAAGAAAAAACACAAAATTGTTAGATAGAAAAATGAACTAAAGTTATGTACCTTGAATATAGTACAAGAAAAGACCTGAATGAAAGGAAAAATACTGTACCAATTAATGATATGAAAAAAAAAATAGTGGGATAAGGTTAGTTCACTTATGATGTTCCACCTTGTACGTATGGTGGGCCCGAATATCTTCAATGTGAGGTCATAAAGCATCTTATAAAATGAATCGTTTCCTGCAAAAAATGTCATGGGATAATCAATCCAAAACTTTTTATGAATAGGTAAATGCATATTACAATATAAAAAATAATAATTTTAAAGTACTTGGAAGCTTAGGACATTTTAAAGGCATCAATTCATTATCGTCAATCAACAATGACATCTGCATAACTCCCGTGCTAGAAACACGAGTAGATCCAAGAAATGATGGTGAATTATCACCAATACATGTACTCTGATCTATATCTGGTGTACCAGACAGTGCCGATGTAACTCCTACTCCACAAAATTAATCCACTATGAGATGCACCCAAGATTAAAGTACAAATTATCAAATCATAATTAACACAAAACCAAATATAGCAAAACAATGATTTACTAGGCATAGACCATGAAGGCGTCGATGTTTGCATGCCCCTTGTTGCCAACATTGCACTTGGCAATCTCGGAGGGACATCCGTCGACCTCCTAGGAGGAGTCGCCTGCATTTGATGACCTGAACAATACATTGTTAGCAAAGACATTTTGAAATAATAAAAGTAAGAGTTAACTTAAGAAGTTTTTGAATGTTCCAAAGAAAAAATTCCATGTAACTTGTCAACTAAAAGATTATTTTACCTGAGGTGGTCGGAGCTCTTCTAGTACCGGCCTCACCGCGTTGTCCTTGACTAGGTTCTAGAGTTTCCAAAAAATTATGTAACAAGAACACATATTACATATTTTACTTCACAACATAAAAGAGTATAAAATATAAACCTTTATTGAAATTTTTTTATAACTAAAGATTCATTACTGCTTACTTCATAACGATGTGCTTGTGCTTTCAATTCAGATAGCCTCTTCAACATCTCCTCGGTTGGATTTTCTTCATCCAAAATTCTCATTATTTCTAAATTGATTTTTTTTATTTTTTCCTCAGCATAATTGTTACATTAGGCGTTTCTGTGCTATTATCATCAGAAGGGGTAGCTATTGCCTCTGTTGTTGCAGGTTCTTTTCCCCTATCTTGAACATCAAATTATGACAGGAATATCAATAAAACTATCATAAAAACTCCAAAATCGTAAATAAAATAACGTAATAATATAACATTTTTCAAATATCTAATTTGTACAATTTCAATAAAGTTTACCATTGCTGAAGAATGGGTGGGAGGAGCATCCTCATGGCCTCTATCATGTGGGGGATCCATATCGTCCTATGACAAAGATTAAATATAAAAACTTCAGCAAACTGAAAGCAATAGACTTAGCAAAAAAAACTTATTAATAAAATGGTATATAGTACTTACCACCCTCATGATAGTAACTTTGTTTGTATCTATGAGATTTAAATGGTAATCTATTAGCAGTTCTTCCCCTGCACTTATTGATTTTATTGCACATACAAAAACTTGATTCCCCTCACGCGCCTCAAATATGCAATTAGGTTGCTTATTAGTTGAGGAAGGTCGTGTACTATTTATAAAACCTGCAATATTACCTGTTGCTTTTGGTCTCCCATCAATGTACATTGCAAATCTTTTACTTTGATCATTTTCTTTCCATTGTATATAATTTGATGATAGTGCATACCTATGCATACCTTTTTTATATTGAAAAATTTGCATCCAATCATTGTAATTGTAACACAGACCGACATACTTGAACCATTCAACAACTTTGTTGTAACATACCTTTATCCCATCCATGGAAAATAAGCCCAAACCATGTAATGAGGATGGAGCTATGTGATATATCCTCTCATTAACAAAAAAATCAGTGTTAATTGGAGGTAGCTCATTGGGTACCCATTCTTTCTCAATATGTGTGTATCGAAAGGGCACCTTGATGTCACCTTTGGTCTCATCATCATAAGAACATGACCCCCCTTTAGCAAGGAAAAATTGCATGCCTTTATCAATTTTTTTTCTAATCTTTTGACCTCTAGTTGATCTCCCCATTTTAGTCGTACGACATGTAGAACTTTCATCTACCATTCCCTCATTTCCCTCATTCGATGTAGATAGATCTGACAAGTACCTATTTGGTGGGTCCTGCAATCCATCAAATGAGATATTGTCATGTCCCCGCTTCAAATAGAATTTTGATAATATTTAAATAATATATATAGAATAATGAAGTCGTGACCCATACGTACAGTTCTTTTTTATCTATATGTGGGAGATATAAAATGTACTAAGTTGAAAGTGATTATATAATTATATGTCTATACGGTTCTTCTTTGTCTATATATACAAGAAGAATATAAGAAAATTATGTCTATTTATTGACTTATACCTGCTGATCCATGTCACTGTGCACGATCCATGCCAAAGGGGTTAAATTTCCTGCATATGTTAATCATTTATCTTAAGTTAGCTAAAAATTACATGATACGTATGCTACAAATAACTTAGAAGACAACATGAACAATATGCAACATCGTAAACATGAACAAATTTACCTTATATATGGAATGCAAGATCATCAACAGAAGGGGTGACAATGTCTGTAGTCAATCACCTGTTTGCAAAAAAGGGTGATAATCAAATACAATATATACATATATCAGCAACAATTAATTGAGCATCGTAAGCAAAACATTGGTAATTATAAATCACATATGTTGTAATCATTAGAATTGAACACAATAAATATGTAATCATTAGAATTGAAATCAATAAATCAATATTAAACATATATACTAATCAATATAAATATATATACATAATTAAATCACCTATATACCTTGTACATTTCAATCATCTCATTGATCATCTTCTTTATCCATCTCATCATCATTGCCATCATCATCATCACCATCATCATCATCATCATCATCATCACCATCATCATCATCACCACTATCATCATCACCATCATCACCATCATCATCACCATCATCGCCATCACCATCATCATCATCATCATCACCATCATCATCATAATCATCATAATCATCATCATCATCATCATCATCACCACCATCATCTTGATCTTCATCATCTGGCGCTTCTTCATCATCTTCAATATCTTCTTCTTCCATAACATTATACTTTATCGGCCTTCCTCTTGGATCATGTTTAACAACAAATGACCAACCCTGTTTATGTGGAACCTCTGAGTAAAACACTTGCTTACATTGGCTTGGAAGAACATAGGGCTCATCTCCAATTGGCTCAAATAACCTTGTATTAATCATTGTAAATCCATTATCATGTTGAATAATAGTTCCATTTGGATCATTTTGATTCAGTCGTAGCCTGTACCATTTGACAACGAATATAACTACTTTGAAGGAGTTAAAGTCACACTCAATTATATCATCCAAGATGTCATAATATCAATTTTGAGATTTTTGAGGATGTATGTTGTTTCTAGATGATATATTAGTGACCTCGAAAACTGCAGTTATTCCAGAATCACAAGTTTTCTTCATGTCATCCAAATTTTTTATGCAAAATTTTTGGCCATGATAGTACATAGCTTTGTGGTGCTTGACTTGCAATTTTTCAAGCGTGTGAAAATTATTTCCATCATGAGTTGATACGAAACATACGAGTCATGATCATTAATAAATTTATACGTACCTCTCTACCTCTTAAACCATATGCTAGATGAATTACCATTGGCGTAACATTGGAATCTCCATTATGATGAGCTTCTCTAACCAATGAAGAAATACCTTCTCATGTTAATAAGCAACTATTTTGTTGACATCGTTCAATCCATACCGTCATCCAATCAAGATTGTTCACAATATACAAATGTATTGCATCCCACTCTCGACCAACTGTATTAAAAAAATACACCAATTATAAATAACTTATATTGAAGATTTATAAGAATTAATTAACTACAATAACATCTTATATTTACCTCTCACTTTCCTCAATCTACCTTTGCCCATCAAGTACTCCCCTTTGAATTTGTTAATGGAGTTGGGATCCCAAATACGATCTACATGAATCTTTGCTACAAACTTAGGAAGATATTCACTAATGTACACCATGGTTTGGTATACCATATATCCCTCCACCATAGAACCCTCAGGATGTGCTCTCTGTCAAACCAAGCCTTTCAAAAATTTCAAGTGCCTCTCAACCATCCACATTGACCTAGTTGGTACAGGTCCACACAATTCAATCTCCTCAACTTGATGTATGAGGTAGTGTTCTTGTGCATTGAAAAAAGTTGGAGGTAGACACTTTTACATTTCACACATAAGATGAGGAATTTTCCTCTTCCAATATTTTATATCTTCTTTATTGATTTCTTTTGATGACAACCACCTCATGTATTTTTTAAGATCATATATAACTTGTTTGACACTATTGGCGAAGTGGTGTGGGAGAGATAGAGGTAGAACGTACTACAATATTTGTAAAATGATCTTATCAATATTTTATAAAAGAATGCAATGAAAACTACATGCAGTATACAAATATATAGTGAATACAAAATAACATGAATTACCTTAATAAATATATGTCAATCATGTGCTTTCATCCCTGGCCCAAATTCACTTTTCTTTGATATGAGATCATTTATGTTCACAGCAAACCCTGTGGAAAATCATATTTTTTTTATGACTTCTTTTATAGCATTGCTCTACTGCTCCAACAATAACCAACTAAGGGCACTTGTATCAATCTGGTCTCCATTGTTATTTGATCGAATGACATTTTTCATTGCATGGTTGGATTCTTCAATGTCACTACAAATTTTGACAATTTTATCTTTGTCATGCCTTCCATCCAAGATTTTCTATAATGTCTCTGTTACATTCTTTCTAATATGCATAGGATCAAACAAATGCACGATTAGGAGTTGCTCGTAGTAAGGAAACCTAATAAATTGCGTAGGATAACTTTTTAGTCCTTTTAAAATTTGGTCAGTAATGCCTTGACGACCTTCACGAGCATCAATTACATCATCAGTAAACAAAACACAATATCAAAATATAAATTTCAAATAAAAACCATCAGATGGAATGACATTACCTTGACGATTTATTTTCTCGTATTCCAACTTCCATAGGCAAGGTGTCATTCTCCATGGCTTTTATGTAGTCTCTTCTTTCCCATTGAAAAAATGTTTTTCGATAATTCGGTACTTATGGTTTGTGGAGAAAGTGTCTATTCTCATCAAACACCTGCTTTCCTAAACTTTTTGAATGATGAGATTTTATCTTTGGACCAAAAACTGGACATGCAAATTTTCCCTTTGTCTGAAGACCTACAACATTGTGTATAATTGGATTAAATATGTTAAATTTGTGTTAGCACTATAACATACCAAAAAAGAGGTGTTAAGAAAAGAACATACCACAAAAATGTGTTAGCCCAGGGGCATCATGTATTGTCCATACAAGCATTGTATGGAATTGAAATTGTCTTTGTCATATTCATCTAGAGATGTCATACATAGTGACCCCATTCTATAACACCATCAACTCATCAATAAGGGGCTCAATATATACATTGATATCTTTAACTTGGTACTTACCTAGTTGAATGAACAAAAACATTACATAATTATTATGACCATTTTGATGGATTATTTATAATAAATTAATTTAGATGACTATTAAATGAAAAAATACCTAGAACAATCAGTGCCAACATTATGTGCTCCCTCTTTATGGACATCCAAGGAGGAATGTTATTGTTGATAACAAAAATAGGCCACATCGAGTAAGTAGATCTCATCTCTCCAAATGGATTGACACCATCCGCTGTCAATGAAAGCTTGAGATTATGAGATTCTTCTTTAAAGTGTGGTCATTTTTCCTCTATTTCCTTAAATGTCGAACCATCTGTAAGCATTTGCATAATGTCATCTTGAATTCTATTGCGTGCATGGTAATCCATAAATGTGCCAAGCTATTACACTTGAATAATCATTGCAGACGTGGAATAATGGGAATAAACCGAAGAACCTTGCAAGGCACCTTTTTTGTTATTCGATCTTATTGATATCTACTAATATGACAAATAGGGCATTCTGTTGCAAATTCATGTTGTTTATGATATATAATTTGATCATTCAAACATGCATGTATTGTTTGATACACTATTCCAATATCTTTCATAATGGCAGATAATTCTCAGTACGAGCGAGGTAGAATGTTTGATGGTGGTAACAAACACTCACCTATCAACCTACGACCAAAAATATAATTTGTTAATTTAAAAAATATTAATTGCTACATGATTCACCCAATGTTAATTGTAATGGAATTACAACTAAAATAATGAAAAAAGATGGCATACCTTAACATACGTGTCATTGCTACGTTGGATAAACCATTCATAACCTTCAAGTTCACCAACAACAATACAGCGGCAAGAAGAGTTGTTTGGGAGCTTTCATATAGGGGCTCCTGTGCCTTCTCAAGTATAGGTACATCAAGGTCTGCATCAACATCATCAACATCATCATCATCATCATCTTGATCATCGTGATCTTCTTCATCATCATGGTCTTCTTCCATGGGATCATTACCTTCTACTTCTATATTCACACCTCCATGTTCCCTTATTTGGAAATCCACATTCTTCGGATTGTCATGGTCCATAACATGAAACCCAGGGTGATTGACCTATATGAAAATGATGACCTTATATTAACCATGACCATGGTGTCATCATCAAATCATGTCTTATGTATTTTATAAATTATTAAAATACATACCAATGGATGAAATTTGTTTCCCCCTTCAATGTGACCATGCTGCCTACAATGTTCCTCAGCTATTTTGATTAGATATCTTCGAGTCCTTAAGCCCTTACAAATTTTGCAAGGACAATAACATTTTCCATCACCTTTTCTTTTAAAGTTAGACCACAGTCTAGCAATTGTCTCCTTATTTTGTTGTGCGTTGATATCGTCAGACATGGTCTTTCTTGAATGGAATGACTCGTTGGTGGAAGAAGGATGACTTGTTTGCAACCTACAAATTCTATATCAAGTGTATTAAAATAACATCCAACATTAATAATCAAATAAATTCTAGCAAATCCAATTGAGTGGGTCAAGTTTGATGGGATTTAGATAAGCATTAAAATTAGATTCAACAATGAGCCAATAAAATTTATGATTAGAATTCCATTGTGTGCCCAATTGCTCACCTCGTATTCTTTTAATTAAATTATAATAGATTATTTAACTTGAACACTAAACAATGATACATATAAATGTATAACATATCTATTAAAAATTCACACTCAAATCTCCATTGTTTACATCGAATAAAGCAAAACTAAATTACATAATAATGTTAAAACCTTATGACTTATAATTTATTATTTGTACTAATTTCAATTAACTCAATACTCATGGAAGGTAACTAGCTTTGGAAGCCTATTTGGTAGGTGTAGGTGTGGGTAGGATGTATGTAGAGTTGGTGTTGGGAGACACAGTATTGTAGTGAAGTTTTTTTATCAATAAAACTATATTTATTCTCTGTAATTTACTCTCTATCTCACGGTACAGTCCAAGAACAGTGAGTTCCTAGGATGGATTGAAATGTGTTTTGGATTGGTTCTTGTTACCCTAATTTTCATATGCATTCAAATTTGGCTAAAAAACCATCCCTAGGTATCTATTTTTATCCTACCAGGCATCCTTGAAATTTTCATGGCTTTATCTATTCTCCCCTGGTCTCTACAACTATTTTTAGGCCTCTGGCTAGGTGCAAAACCCTTAAAAAATTCAAAAAAGTAGCCGTTGGTGCTAAATTAACCATGCAAACCCTAAGCCTTGTTATAATTCTTTGTTACTTTATTAGCAACTTAAAGGTCCCAATTTCCACATGCTTTTTATTCTCCCTTTGGTCGCCAGTTCTCTTATTCTTCCGGCGGTTACCTTTTCCTTTTGGCGAACTGGCGACTGCAGTGTTTTTCTTAGTCGCGAGATAAAATGGTGGTGCCCTAAAGTATTCAGGGACTCCATGGATTGCCTTTCAGTTGAGCATTCGCTAACTGAACCCCAAGTTGGACTTTAGACTCAGCGATTCTGCAAATGCCTTGTTCGCGTATTCTCCAGACTTAACCGAGGTTAAGATTTCTATTTAGTGACTGAGCGAGTTTCCTTTGGTCGCGTGTTCGCTAAGACTTCCAGGGTTAAGGGATTTTGAGTGGGGACCTAGTTGATGAGATCAACGGTTGTCGTAAGATCTCATAGGGTATGTTAGAAGCATGCGATCTTACGACAACCGTCGATCTTCCCTTCTATGCAATGCTTCAAATTTTCAATGGGTCCACTGCTATGTGTACACAAATGGTGGCTTCTCATTGGTCCACATGGTAATGATTCGGCAATGTGTCAGTGGGACCAGGTTTCCAGCATTTCAGAAGGCTCTAACATCTATAGAGGATCGACAGCTGGCGGATGTCTGCAAGGAATCTTTCTGACACATGCGATCATACGCCCACCGTTGATCTTGCTTTATCTCTAGGCTCTATCAGGTGGGTCCGATGTCAAAAGGTATGCAATGTGTATCCAAAATGGCATAGTTTGATTGGTTGTTTGGTATGCCACATGGCGGTTGTCAGTGGGCCCATGGGGTCAAGGCTTTCTAAGGTGATTAAATCTCTACAAGATCTCACGACTGTCGTTACACTGCGGATCCAAGATGCTTGACTTTTTAGCATGGCGGTATAGTGACAATCGTCCAATGCACTCAGTGGGCCGTGGGTCCAAGGTCTTGTCAGAGATGCTGATTTGCTCACTTCCGATTGGCTCCTGACTACCGAGGTGGCATTTGACTTGTTAGAGATGGGTTTTAAACTTTTTTTCAAAGTGCATCATGGCCATTCATCTGCCGGGAAGATTTCGCATTGACGGCTACATTTTTAAAAATGACCTGCTAGCTGTTATATTCAAATTTAAATATTTCTCTACGAAGGTTTTGCTAGGGTTTGCATTTTGCGGCCATGCATGACAGTTTGAGTTGTTGGAATTTATTTCTTCAGGATAGGGATGGTTGGAAAGATGATAATAGACAATCTGATCATCAGCGCCACGGATTTCATAGAGTACCATGTCATGTGGAGGTTTTAATGAGCTTGGTGCCACCTTTACAGAGTTAATATTTTTAAACCCAAATATCTTCAGGATCAGATTGTGAGCCTTCATGGCTTAGTGGAGGTGCAGGTGGGTAGATGAGTCGAGGTTGTTATGTCTACAGGTGAGTTCAATACAACAGGATCAACATGCAAAGGGATGATTTGATCCGGTTGCCAGTGTTCTTAGAGTTTTGATGATGGGTCATCAGTACAGCTAGGGTTTGATTATTATATTGTAAAAATTTTTAACCCTAGTTAGGTTTTGCTCCTGCCTACGTGCAAGGGGAGATGTATATATTGTATTTTTGGAGCCTTAGTGCTCAGAGGTTAGAGAGTTCACATTTTTTGTAAATAGGAAAAATATCTTTTCTTAGAAGGCCATCTAAGACATTTTTCTGTCCTCTGGTTTTCTACATTTTGTAACCTCCCATTGATAATTCAGATATTGAAGGTGTTTTTGTGACATTCTTCATGTCCCTATGCCTTCTTATGTGAGTTATTTCTTAATGAATTCAGTATTTACATGCTTCTCAGTGATATCTTAGGATTCTTGATCCCTCTTTCTTTCTGCAATTTTGTGTATCATTGTGGATGATTTGATGTGAGTGCTTTTGTGGGTATACTTCAACCCCTTAAATATCTTGTCTTATTCCTATACCTAGTTGTAGAGGTGAATGTTTGTTTGCAAGTCATAGATTGTTGTCCAATTCCAAGGGGTGTTATTGTTTGTGATAGAATCTCTCTTTCTCTGAATAACTCTTTTTATCTATAGACCCGTCTATGAAGTACTTATGCAAACCTATTCAGTGAGTTGTGATCACCTAGGCCTAAGTCTATTCATTGATTTCATCTTTTATACTGTAATTCATACCATATTTTCTGTGTATCACCTAGTAGGATAGTTTTCTTTCAGTCATTTCCCTTTCAAGAATTCCTTCTATCCCTTTCCCTTAAAAGATTTACTTTTCTATCAAGAAACAAATTAAGGTGATTATCCAAGAGGAACCAGCCTAGAACCTGGAGGTCTCATCTCAGTTAGCATAGGTCCCACAACCTGGAGATGATTCCCATGTTATACTAGGTTATCAAGACTACGAGAGCTTGAGACAAAGGCGCAAACTTAGTGTATAACAATGCTGGCATGCCCAGTGGGACAGTAAAAGAAATTAGATTCATGTTAAAGATATGCTATCTCTAATATATAGATTGCATAAAATAGGATTTTAGAAGTCATTCTACCAAGTATATCTGGTGACTCCACTGGTTTCAAGGATCAGGGCTAACCTTGTTCAAGGTTTATGAGAAAGATTGAGACTAGGAGCTCAAAGCCTACCCAATTTTCAGAGTTGCCCTCAAGGAGAAGTCACAAAGGTAGGTCAACTCAAATAACATCCCTTGCAAGGAGAGTTCAGTCTACACCTCTTGATACTTTGAAAAGGAGACCTTTTCCCTTTCATTTTAGAAGAAGAGGCAAATCTCTAACCAGAGATCTAGAGGAGGATTCAAATCTAGTAGTAAATATAGCTCATATAGTTGTTAATCTTCAGATTCCAACTCCTACAATGGCTAGATAGTTTGCCTTTGCACCATTCAACCAAGGGATTCCATTAGCCTTTGTAGTACATCATGATGTGCCCTTGGTAGCACTCAAGAGTATACCTGATTTCACAGGTGAAGGTCAGACAACTGCTTTTGAGCACATAAGAGATGTGAACACCATCTGCAGCATACACAACATAACCCAAGAAGATGTGGCCACAAAATTATTAGCAGCCTCTTTAAGAGGTAAGGCTCTTGAATGGTTTAGAACTCTAACTGTTGGTTCTATTACTTCATGGGATGAGTTAGGGGATGCATTAAGTAATCATTTTGAGGATAAATCAGATAACTTGTCTCTAGTTGAGTAGTTGACAACTATTAAGAGAGACCCTCAAGAGCAAATGACAGATTACAATAGTAGATTCCTCAAAACATGGAATAGAATTCTAGTCTCTATGAGACCATCAGCTGACCATGCCTTCCTATACTATTTGCAAAGTCTAAATGATCAAATTTCTATCATGATCCAATCCATGGGTGGTACTTCTCTTCCCCAAGCTTTTGACATAGTTCTCAGAGCTAAAAATTATTTAATTCAAGTAGGCATGATACAAAGAAGGCCTCCTATGCCTATTTTTCCTAGCCTTCAACCCATTGCACCTGCCCAAGTACCCCCATTTACCCCTATTCCCACCATATTAGCACCTCAGGCTAGTACTAGTGGTTAGGAGCCAACAACTAGTTTCTCTCAAGAGTTACAAGAAATAAAGAGTAGTCAACAAACTAGTATACAAGAAATGAAAATTTTTTTGCAGACCTTGACTAAAGAGGTCACAAATCTAAAGAAACAAGGTCAAGGAATCAGACCACCATTTCAGCCATAAGGCCAAGGTCCTAATCAGCAATATCAGAATCAAGGACAACCTTATCAACAAAATAGGCCACCATACCAAGGAGGCTATCAAGGACAAAGACACAGCTTCAATCAGAGACCATTCCAACCATATAATCCTGCACCTCTCAATTCTACAAATCTAGTGAGGGATATGGTTCCTAGTCAAAATAACATGGCTATGGATAATGAATGGTGTTTTCCTTGTAATCAACCTCACAATTAGGCTACATGTTCAAATGGATGGATGAACCAAGCTCTAATGGTTTAGAATACCTCCCAAGCTCAATCAGAGGCTTCATCCAGTGGGTCAATGCCTCAACAAGAATCACAAGAGAATGAGACTGCTCTCTTTAATTGGGAACAACCAGACTTCAATGGAGTCAATGATGAAGTTGCTTTTGTTGCCTATACAAGAGCAAAGAGAAGAGCTCAAGACATGGAGAGAGAATATTCCAATGCCAAAGCCACTACATCTATAGATCCACTACAACAAGCTACTCCCATCACACCTAAGGAGGCTCCTATCATTACAAGCAAAGAGGGCCAGATTTTCAAAGAGACGGAGCCTGTCATGCCAAAGGCACAACAAAGAGTGTACACTATGACACCATTTAATATTGTAGACAACATGAAGAAGGTGAATGTCACCATGTCCATGTGGGACTCTTTGGCTCTTCTAGGACAACCTAAAATTTTGAAGAAGGCCATGACAAAAGTGACAACTCCTCTACCTGCAAAAGAAGCTGCAAAACCAGTGTTGGTTAACATTGATCAAGAAAAGGAGGCTCCAATTATCAGCTCTAAAGGCAATGCCACACAAGGTAGGAACTCAAAGCCACCTCCCTTTTATGTATCTCTAATTATTGGAAAATCTTTAGTGCATAATTGTATGGTAGATAGTGGAGCTACTAGCACGGTAATGCCCAAGAAAGTAGCTGACCAATTAGGACTAAAATATGAGCCCTTCCAAAAGAAGGTTACCCAACTTGATGGATCCTCAGTCAATACTATAGGCGTGGCTAAAGATACCAATCTGATCCTTCATGCTAGTCCTAATTTTTCAATCCTCCTTGATATATATATCATAGATCTCCCTGCATTATTTGCTATATGTCTTTCAAGGGAGTTTACAGCTAAGATAGGAGGCTACCTATCTTCTGACTAGTCTCACATGCTTTTTCATACAAGGTATGGGACCAAGGTCACCATTAGCAGCACACCATATAGAGCCATATGTATCCAATGCCATTCATGTAAACTGCCCCATATTTGAAGACAGTGACTTCCAAACCATTAGTGAAGCAAGCACAAAGATAGAAAGTATCCCTGATATTCTTCTAGATGAAAGAGCTTCAGAGGCCCAAGAAAATCTAATTTGGGATTTTGGTTTGGGAAGTTATTTAATACAAGAAAGTGGAGCCATATAACTAAACCTCCTCAAAGAGGACACTAATTCAGAGGATCAGAATAATCAAGTTTGGGAACTATTTTTTGATGGAGCTAGAAGTAGACATGGTTCTGGTGGTGGTGCTATGCTAGTGTCCCCAAAAGGAGAAAGGTATTATACTACCTTTAGATTTAGTTTCTCTTGCACTAGCAATACTGCAGAGTATGAAAGCCTAGTCAATGGGCTAGAATGGGCTAGGAAAAGAGGGCTTAAGGCCTTAAAGGTTTATGGTGACAGTGAGTTAGTTGTCAGCCAAGTAAGAGGGATAAGTGAAACCAAAAATGACACTTTGAAAGCATACAAGCATAGAGTTTGGGATGCAATTGAAGATTTTTGTGCTTTCAATATTGTTGCCATCCCTAGAAAGTTAAATCAAAATGCAGATAGGTTAGCTATTGTTGGATCTCGGTATGATATTCCCAATAGCATTTCAAAAGAGATAGATCAACAGCATATCAAAGTGATTGTCAGACCCTCTATTCCTGATAACAATGTCAATTGGCAGGTGTTTGACAATAATGAACAAATTCTGCAGTTCTTGTTTGAAGAGGATGTCTTTTCAAGGCATAATCAAGATAGGCTATCACAAAAATATGGTGATCAAGTGATACAACTGAAGTCCAATAAGATGCCTAGAGGTCTTGTTACATTAGAGACTATCTTCAACAAGGATGATGAAGTTAAGAAGAACAAAGCTGGCTTGGTAGTCCAACAAGAACATTGTGTTGAACTAGAGTTGGAACCAGGTAAGAGTCTACAATTTGGAAAGATAAACACTAAATTGGAAAAGAAAGCTTACACTCAGTTATTCAAAGAATTCAGTGATGTATTTGCATGGCAATATGAAGACCTCAAAGGTTTTGACCCTGCTCTTTCTCAGCACACTATTGAATTAGAGCCTAATGCTAAACCATTGAGGCAAAAGCAAAGGCCTATTAACCCCAAGCTTGAGCTACTCATGCATAAAGAAGTACTCAAATTGATAGAAGGCGGTATCATCTACCCCATCAAGCATACTAGTTGGGTTTCCAACCTTGTTCCTATCAGGAAGAAGAATGGGGAGCTAAGGTTATGTGTTGACTTCAAGGATCTTAACAGAGCTTCATTAAAGGACTGCCATCCATTACCCTCTATGGAACAAATCTTACAATGTGTCTCTGGATCTAAGAGATTTTCATTATTGGATGGCTATTTAGGAAACAATCAGATCCTGGTTAATGAAGAGAATCAATATAAGACTGCATTTACAACCAAGTGGGGAATCATGGCTTATCAAAAGATGCCCTTTGGTTTGTCAAATGTAGGTGCTACATTTCAAAAGGCAATGGATATGGCCTTTAAAATCCTTATGTACAAGTTTGTGTTGGTCTACTTGGATGACATAACTATCTATTCAAAACATGCAGTAGATCATATCAAACATTTGAGGAAGATCTTTAAAAGGTGTAGAGAGTTTGGGATATCTCTTAATCCCAAGAAGTGTGTGTTTGTAGTTCATGAAGGAAAATTATTGGGATATGTAGTATCCAAAGAAGGAATTATAGTGGATCCTGAGAGAATTGCAGCTATCCTAGAGATACCCCTACCACATCACAAGAAAGGTCTCCAATCTTTCATAGGAAAGATTAATTTTGTTAGGAGGTTCTTGCCTAACATTGCAGATTTACTCAAGCCTTTGACAGCCATGCTAAAGAAGGGTTCAACTTTTAGCTGGACTAAAGAAGGGAAAGTCAATTTTTAGGGTATCAAAGAAGCCTTAATAGAAGCTCCTGCCCTGTTAAGCCCAAATTTCAGTAAGGATTTTATCCTTTATGCTTATGGAGGTCATGATGCTATATCTGCAATGTTGACCCAAGAAAATTTAGATGGATTGGAGTAGCCTATTGCTTTCTTTAGCAAAGGTTTAGAAGAGTATGAACATAGATACTCTTTTGTAGAAAAACATGTACTTGTTGTGGTGAAGAGCCTTAAAAAGTTTAGATATTTGTTGACCCACAGCAAGGTACATTTAAAAGTTACTCATCCAAGTGTCAAAGAATTTTTGCTTTCCAAGGATCTAAATGAGAAAAGAGTTGGTTGGATCACCAAGGTGATGGAATATACACAGATATTCAAACTACCAAGCTGGTTAGAGGAAGAGGTCTTTGTGAGCATTTGGCAGAGGATGAAAGTTCAAAGAAATCAGAAACAATAGATGCATCTCTGGTGATGCATTCTATGGAAGAACAAGACAAGGCAACAAGTTGGTTGCCAAATATGATCAATCATTTGAAGACAGGACAATGTTCTGCAGATCTAGATTCAGCAAAAAGGAGGTATTATAGATTACAATCTATTCCTTTTGTGCTGATTGATGAAGTTCTTTTCAGAAAGGATCACAATGGTGTCCTTTTAAGATGCATAGATTCAGAAAAGATAGCTGACATCCTATTTGAATTTCATGATGGACCTTTTGGAGGTCACTTTTCTCCTAGGACTACTGCTTTTAAAATCATGAGGGCTGGATACTATTGGCCATCTATCTTCAAGGATAGCCATGAGTATGTAAGAAAATGCATCAAGTGTGCCATGTTTGTAGGAAAAGAAAGGCTTGCAGCCTTGCCCTTACAACCAGTCAGAACAGAGCAACCCTTCATGAAATGGGGTATATACTTCATTGGTATGATCAATCCTCCATCTAGTGCAGGCCATAAATGGATAATCACTGCAATAGATTACTTCACCAGATGGACAGAAGCAATTTCTTTAAAAGAGGCCAATGAGAGTGTTGTCTTAAGCTTTTATGATGATATAATTCATAGATTTGGCACTCTAGATTCCATAATATCAGTTAATGCATTAGCATTCATAGGCCTCAAGGTCTCAGAGTGGGTAGTCAAAAATGGCATCTATCTGAATACTAGTTCCAATTACTACCCCCAAGAGATTGGCTTGGTAGAATCCACCAATAAGAACTTGATTAGGATAATCAAGAAGACTTTTCAAGAAAATCAGAGAGATTGGCATACCAAGCTTAGGTCTACAGTGCGGTTAGATAGAATTACCCCAAAGAAAATCATTGGTAATTCTCCTTATATGCTAGTATATGGCAAAGAGGCCAAGTTGTCCATCTTAGTTGAATTGCTAGCCCTGGACCTAGCCACTCAATATGCCCTATTTGAAGAAGAGGATCCCTTGCAGATCAAATATGCTCAGCTTATGGAGTTAGAAGAACTCAGAAACAAATCAATGTAGGATATGGAATTCCATCAGATCCAAACAAAGAGAAACTTTGATAAAAGAGCCAGGATCAGAAATTTCAAGGTTGGAGATGTAGTCCTCAAGTGGGATGAGTTCGGATCCAAGCCTAGCAGGCATACAAAATTTGATTCTTTTTGGGGTGGACCATTTGTTATAACAGAGTGCAGGGGATCCAATTCTTTTCAATTATCAAATATGTAAGGAGTTCCCCTGCCCATCTCAGTGAATGGTTTCCACTTGAAGCCCTGCTTTGAGGTTAATCCCTCTCTATGAATTTTGTAAAAATTCTTTCCTGCTTTCTTCCTATTTTCTAGGTTAGTTTCCTACTTTTCAAGAAGTGCCTGTGCACAAGTTTGTCTTCCTGTGTTCAATTTTTTGTCTCTCTGTCAAGTTTTGTGTTCCTCAGAATGACCCCATGCCTAATGGATTATGTCAAGGCCATTGGTTTTCAATGTCTAGCAAGCTGACATCCAGCGAAAATTGCCAAAATGTTACACTAATTTTTATATGCATGCAAATTTGGCTAAACAACCATCCCCAGATCTCTGTTTTTATCCTGCTAGGCATCCCTAAAATTTTCATGGCTTTATCTATTCTCCCCTGGTCTCTGCAACTATTTTTAGGCCTCTGGCTAGGTGCAAAACCCTTAAAAAATTTAAAAAAGTAGTCGTTGGTGCTAAATTAACCCTGCAAACCCTAAGCCTTGTTATAATTCTTTGTTACTTTATCAGCAACTTAAAGGTCCCAATATCCACGTGCTTTTTATTCTCCCTTCGGTCGCCAGTTCTCTTATTCTTCGGGCGATTACCTTTTCCTTTTGGCGAACTGGCGACTGCAGTGTTTTTCTTAGTCGCGAGATAAAATGGTGGTGCCCTAAAGTATTCAGTGACTTCGCAGATTGCCTTTCAGTCAGGCATTCACTAACTAAACCCCAGGTTGGACTTTAGACTTAGCGATTCTGTGAATGCCTTGTTCGCGTATTCTCCAAACTTAACCAAGGTTAAGATTTCTATTCAGCGACTGAGCGAGTTTCCTTTGGTTGCGTGTTCATTGAGACTTCTGGGGTTAAGCGATTTTGAGTGGGGACCTAGTTGATGAGATCAATGGTTGTCGTAAGATCTCATAGGGTCTGTTAGAAGCATGTGATCTTATGACAACCGTCGATCTTCCCTTCTATGCAGCACTTCATATTTTCAGTGGGTCCACTACTACGTGTACACAAATGGTGGCTTCTCATTGGTCCACATGGTAATGATTCGATAATGTGTCAGTGGGACTAGGTTTCCAGCATTTCAGAAGGCTCTGACATCTGCAGAGGATCGATGGCTAGTGCATGTCCACAAGGAATCTTTCTGACACATGCGATCATATGCCCACTGTTGATCTTGCTTTATCTCCGGGCTCTATCAGGTGGGTCTGATGTTAGAAGGTATGTAATGTGTATTTGAAATGGCATAGTTTGATTGGTTGTTTGGTATGCTACGTGGCGGTTGTCAGTGGGCCCATGGGGTCAAGGCTTTCTAAGGTGATTAACTCTCTGCAGGATCTCGCAGCTGTTGTTACACCGCAGATCCAAGATGCTCAACTTTTTAGCATGGCGGTATAGCAACAACCATCTGATGCACTCAGTGGGCCGTGGGTCCAAGGTCTTGTCAGAGATGCTGATTTGCTCACTTCTGATTGGTTACTGACTACCGAGGTGGCATTTGACTTGTCAGAGATGGGTTTTAAAATTTTTTTCAAAGTGCATCATGGTCGTTCATCTGCCAGGAAGATTTTGCATCGACGGCTACATTTTAAAAAATGACCTGCTAGCCGTTATATTCAAATTTAAATATTTCTCTACGAAGGTTTTGCTAGGGTTTGCATTTTGTGGCCATGCACAATAGTTTGAGTTGTTGGAATTTATTTCTTCAGGACGGGGATGGTTGGAAAGATGATAATAGACAATCTGATCGTTGGCACCATGGATTTCATAGAGTACCGTGCTGTGTGGAGGTTTTAATGAGCTTGGCGCCACCTTTGTAGAGTTAATCTTTTTAAACCCAAATATCTCCAGGATCAGATTGTGAGCCTTCATGGCTTAGTGGAGTTGTAGGTGGGTAGATGAGTCAAGGTTGTTGTGTCTGCAGGTGAGTTCAATACAACAGGATCAACACACAAAGGGATGATTTGATCGGGTTGCCGGTGTTCTCAGAGTTTTGATGATGGGTCATCAGTACAGCTAGGGTTTGATTATTATATTGTAAAAAATTTTAACCCTAGTTAGGTTTTTCTCCTACTTGCGTGCAAGGGGAGATGTATATATTGTATTTTTGGAGCCTTAATGCTCAGAGGTTAGAGAGTTCACATTTTTTGTAAAGAGGAAAAATATCTTTTCTTAGAAGGCCATCTGAGACATTTTTATGTCCTCTGGTTTTCTACATTTTGTAACCTCCCATTGATAATTCAGATATTGAAGGTGTTTTTGTGACATTATTCATGTCCCTATGCCTTCTTGTGTGAGTTATTTCTTAATGAATCCAGTATTTACATGCTTCTCAGTGATATCTTAGGATTCTTGATCCCTCTTTCTTTCTGCAATTTTGTGTATCATTGTGGATGATTTGATGTGAGTGCTTTTGTGGGTATACTTCAACCCCTTAAATATCTTGTCTTATTCCTATACCTAGTTGTAGAGGTGAATGTTTGTTTTCAAGTCATAGATTGTTGTCCAATTCCAAGGGGTGTTATTATTTGTGACAGAATCTCTCTTTCCATGAATAAATCTTTTAATCTACAGACCCATCTATGAAGTACTTATTCAAACCTATTTAGTGAGTTGTGATCACCTAGGCCTAAGTCTATTCATTGATTTCATCTTTTATACTGTAATTCATACCATATTTTCGGTGTATCACCTAGTAGGATAGTTTGCTTTCAGTCATTTCCCTTTCAAGCATTCCTTCTATCCCTTTCCCTCAAAAGATTTAATTTTATGTCAAGAAGAAAATTAAGGTGATTATCCAAGAGGAACCATCCTAGAACCTGAAGGTCTCATCTTAGTTAGCATAGGTCCCACAACCTGGAGATGATTCCCATGTTATACTAGGTTATCAAGACTATGAGAGCTTGAGACAAAGGCACAAACTTAGTGTATAACAGTTCTCAATGTAAAAACATTGTATTATTTATTGCTTACCTTTCCATGCCTTCTTTTTACTAGTTCATTGCATTTTGAATTAGGAATATTGGACTGGTATTCCTAGGACAACAACTAGTAGGGTACAATCAGTTTGGTAGTTTGAAGTTTTCTTTATAATGTTGTTAGTTCAAAGTCAAATATAATATGGATGGTAGGAGGATAAAATAGAATACAATAGTTGTTTAAATAATTTGCTTTGGGCCACCGCAAAATTCATGCCTTAAATTATTATTATTATTATTATTTGCCTCAAACAAATGTATTGAGAAATCAACAAGTGTATTTTCCTAGCAAGAGTTAGAGAATCCAAATATAATAGAAAGCTCAACAAAAAAAATTTGAAAATATGAGAAATCTTGAAGTAGATGTTCAATTGTTTCTATATAACCTCTACATTCTAGAATATACCTATGAGAGCTCTACCATCCACTTCTTTGAAGTGAATCCAAAGTTAAGACTTTACGATTAAGAGAGAGAGACAGAAAAAAATGTCATTTTAAGAGGAATGTCAACCTTCCAAATTTGTTTCCACCACAACATATCTTTCCATTGAATAAAAAATAATATAGATTTACTTGACCAAGATTTGTAATAAACTTCAATCAATAATCTTTACTACCACAAAAATTAGTCCAATATATTAAGTTTTGATATTCATGTATGTTTTCTAGTCAAAATATCCATATAATCATTCCACATAACTTTGTGTGAGCAATGAAACCCAAAAGACTCCCTAATTCATCCTTGTATCTAGATAATGGTAAATGCATGATCAATAGTTTATGGCATATTGTAGCATATCATAAAATAATGTAGGTAAAGTATGAGGCTAGCCAAAAGAATAAAATATGTTGGGGGTAATTAGGACAAATTATCTAATTAGTTATATAAAGGTTCTTTATTCATTTATTCTTTGAACATAGGAGTGCAATTTAGATTGAGTTTTATTCAACATGTGTTGTCTCATTCATTATAATATGGACACTTGTCAAGCTCTCTTTTGATCTTCTTGTAGTATTTCTTTATTTTTGAGCACACAAGACAACAAAGTGGGGGGAGTTGAATAAATTGTATGATAAAACGTTAAATTTTTTACTACTTCGTATGTCAAAATATTTACTTCATGAATCAACAATAATGTAACAATGAAAGAATAACGAATTCTACACAATTACACAAGTGAACACTAGATTTATATGGAAAACCTAGCTAGGGAAGAACCACAGTGAGAATAGCCACAATATAGAATAATTTACATAAATTATTTTACATCTAAAACACAAGGAAGAAACTACTCCCTGAAATAATGGCTTTATGGTTATACCAAAGATATTTTAGTACTCAATTTTAATCATAAAATTTAGATGAGGCTACAACCTTAAAATATTACATGAAGAACAAAAAAAAATATCCACCACAACAAATGTGTACCATTTGCAGCCTTTATCACACTACTTGAAACTTCAAACACTTTTGAATGTAGATACCTTCAGCTCATTTCTTTTAATAATCATTTGGCATTTTTCTCACACACTTCACAATCAAACACACTTCCAAAAATTTCTCACATTCTAAATGATTTGATCTTTCATTATATCCTTTGCATGCTCAAACATACTTTTCCAAGTCAGCCACATTAAAATGTACAAACATGAAATGTAAGATGACCAAATATGTTGGCCCCAAAAACTTATACGATGAAGGGAAAGTGAAAGATAACCAACCCTAGAGATAAATGAAGCCCAAAATATATTGACACACTTCTCAAAGCTATTTTAAACTTCAAAACATATCTATAATCATTTTAGTTCATGCAAACAAACCTCTTATCCTCTTAATTATTTAGTTCAATCATCAAATAGTACCAGAACGGAATAAAGATGTCATCTTGACCATAAATGAATATCATATGATATTAAACATTCCTTCAACACCATCAACACATTGTCACATTAATTAGGCTAGTACAAATGTATTGAAACTAATAATTCTATCACCATATGCAACTAATCAACTAGTCTTTAAGATGCCTATCAATTAGAGTCATAGTTGTTGTTGTTAAGTTGAGAATATAAAACTTGAAGGGAAGTAATTTGTAGAAAATATGAGAATATTCCCCAAGTTGTAAGAGGAAATTCTAAAATTCTTAGAAATGTAGAGAATATATTATCTTCTAAGATCTGTGAGCACAACTTCCAAACCACATAAAGATATCTTCAAGAAAAGAGAAACAGAGAAAATCCATGAGCTAGACAGAGAACATGCCCGGTTTGACACCAGTCAAATGGAAACTGGTTTGCTTCAAGGATGAAGAGTTTTGGTGATGAAGTATGTAAGGGGGGAGCATTTATGAAGTGTTTATGCAGTTGTTTTAATTTGGGAATGAGTTTAGAGGACTGGTTCAATAGACCCTAGGAAGTGGGCCTCTAGGAGTGAGGGTTTAGTGGCTAAGGCCATAGGTGAAGGGTGGAGACTTGGTCTGTTGAACCAGTCCTCCTAGAGCATTACACAGCTTCCATCTCCCAACTTTTTGATGATCCAAACCCTCATGATCACAAAGAGCATCGCGTGGCTACCAGATACCCATGGTGGAGGTGCGGGTTATGCCCGATAGTTGTCTATCAATATGCCACTAAGTGTTAGGTGTATTATGATACATTACCCTAATTTGAATTTCATCTAGTGACATTAGAAAACTAGTGGAGAAAATACAAATTAGGGTCATGATTTCATGATAGGGCTGAGGACAATGGCTATTCTTTCGACCTGTCAGAGAATCACTTTGTGTTGATAGTGCTAACCAAACTGTGACAATTTGAAATCTGAGATTGCAGTTACATATTTGTATTTGCTAAAAAATGATAGACTATGAATAAAAACAAAGAACACAACTATCAACAACTAATTCAAGAGTTTCAAATAACAGTTCCTAAAGTGATTTTGTAGAAAATAATCATTCTATCTTTCGAATCAGCAAACTATGTATAATGAAAAGCCTCACTGATCAAACAAACATTCTGTGGACATATCAAAATGTTTCCAATTTCATTTATGTAGCGACATAAAATTTGTCTATCTATTACAATGACTAACCCTAAGCCTGAAACAAAAAATGGCATATTTGAAAGATAACCAAACCTTCTTCGAAGATGGAAATGAAATGAGAAATGAAACTTTTTTTTTAAGTTATGCCTGTGTTCATCGATATTTTGACATACATGGTATTGGTCAAAATTTTGACCAACATGGGCATGGATTAAAAAACAAAGAAATATTTCCTTCTATAATCCGACCAACTTAAACCTTTTTAATTGATGGTCAAAAATGTTGATAGAAAATTAAGGTCAAATGTACTAGTGGTGGATCCAATTAAGGACAGTCCAAACCTTGCATCCAATAGAATTACATAGTAGAATACTCAACAATGCAACACAAATTAATTGTTTAACACTAATTTTCATTAACATGTCCGGCTGTAAGGCCTTCCAGGTTAGGGTCAATTACAATCAGAAAACAATTTTGCAAGATCCAACTAGATCCAATACAATCTCAGCTAGTTCAGCTCTGAGGACAATTAGAAGCTGATGGAAACCCTAAGGTAGATCTAAACTTGATCTCGCAAGCCTCCAAGCAATCTCCTTGTTCCCAAGTATGCAAACCCCTAGCTTTGCTACAAACAACTATCAGATAACAATCTAATCTGCAAGATCATGCAAGATCTTTTCCACAACTTCACCAACTTCAGCTTTCAAGCTTCACATCTAATATCCCAGATTTGCTAAGTCATGTCTCTCCAAACATCTATCCAAGAACTCCTTAAATACTAATCATCAGCCATAAGTCAGCAAGATGAAACCTTTAACTCTTCCTAACAAATATTAAATGCCATACAAGTCGGCTTACACATTGTATACAAACATTTAATTCAGCATGTCAGCCTATAACAATAGCTACCAAAAATAAATTCACCAAGTCGGCCCAACAAATCACACATAGCTCTAGTCGGTAAACTAGAACTACCGAGCAATAGAATTAACTGAGCATGCTAGGCATCGTTGAGCACTAGTGTCGACCAAGCACCGTAGGCATGTCCAAGTAACACTTTCACCGAGCACCAGAGACTACTGAGTTCCTTCAGTGACCGAGCTTCCTTCAATGACCGAGATAGTCAGTCAAGGCTGCAACCAAGTAACACCGGCCAAAATACAAACACCCTATGTAGTTTCACCGAGGACAAGAATGCCCTTGTCTTAACCTTGGATGCCCCTACATCAGTTTTACAAGAAAGTATAGGGGAGAATTGTAGAATAGAGATACAAGGTATAACTAGTTACAAATATTTATATAGGGTATAAATTTTATGCATGGATAAAATGAAAAAAGAGGCATAAATCAAGGTGCAACTTGTAAGAATTAAAAAATTATGAGTAGGTCCAAAAATTTTCAAGCAAGGAGCTAGGAGACAAAAGGGAAGAGCAAAAAATTAAGGAATACATGATACAATATTTACAAGTGTTTATGCTAGGTCCAAATTTTTGTAAGGAAACAATGGAGATGGAAAGAAAAGATCAAAATGCATTGTGCAAGCTTTGTTAGAAACTTCAAAACAACACTGGAATATATGAGCCTGAGTAAAACCACTCAAAAAAGAATTTTAACATGTGGTCATAACACAATGATATAGGTGGGTGTAAATCAAAACCTTGAACATGGCTTGACCAAGGTGACTAGCATTTATAAATTCTCATATTGGTAATGTAAGAGATGATAGGAAATCACCATGAAGTTGCAATCTTTTGGATCACAAAAGGAGACAACCAACCATGAGAAGATGAAAGAATTAGATGCAAGATAAATTATTTTTTTCTTGATTAATTATTTTACCTAGTGTATAATAGCCTACTTATAAAGACAAGGCATGAGTGAAAACTATCATAACAGAAAAAACCAAAAAAACTAATTTACCTAAGTAAGCTTAAGTGAGAGCTAATTAGGATAAATCAACTTACTCCAACACCCCCTCTTAAGTGCAACTTAGGGAGAAGAACTATTATGCAAGATGCAATATAGGTCCCACCTATACAACCATTTTAGGTACCCATGTACAATGCTAATGCAAAGAAATCTCTCACAAGCAAAGAAAAGGATAAAACCACATGGGAGAAAAATCCTCTCCAAAAGAGTGAAATAAAAGAAATAAGATGATGCATGAATAATGCATGGAGGACTCAACCATACCCCACAAGGGCTTACATCATGTATATATAATCAAATATCCCTCCATAATAAGGAAAAATAGAGACAATCTCCCCTCCATAATGAATAAGCTTCACCCCCATGATGAATAAGCTCCAATGTCGATGAAGAATGTCTTCAAACAAAAAATGATCCAATGTCTACACGAAACACATCTTCCCTTAGGAAGAAACAAATCCAATGGATAATGAAGAAGCCACTTTGTATCTAATTAAAAAGAGGAAGTCTAAAAATAGGAATCTTAGAAAACTCATTAGATGTCTCCAATAACAAATAATTCAGCACATAATCATTGATCAAAATCAACATAGAAATGTGACAAATCAAGTGAAGAGAAGAACTTATCAATATCAATCTCCAAAGAAAAATGTGATGTGACAATAGTGTGCCAAAACTATCATCAAAGATGAGAGAAATCCCCTCAAGTATGTCTTCCAAATCTAAAGTAGAATGTGAAGCCAAGGTAAATAGACCTACAATGAAACTATCTTGAAACCAAATATTAGGAAAAATGATGAAGTCCTACAAGGTTAAACTCCTAGAATTCATGTTGACTATCAACTCTAAGGTAGCAAGTAATGGTGGAATTTTAGATTAGATCCACAAACCCATGGTACTAATTACTCCTAACACCCTATATAGATGATCATCCATACCAACTACAATGAGATCACCATTCTCTTAATGATTGTACATTGCCTCTGAGGTAAACTCCACTATGTTTCCCTCCATGTCAACTAATGAACTAAAAGAAAATTATGTGCAATCACAAGAACATAAAAAATATTGGTCACTATTCCAACACTCAAAATCAATATCACCTACTAAAACAACATTCACAAGATGATTGCTTCATGTCAAGAGTTGATTATATGGTGTCATGAAGAGAACCTAGAACCATGTAGTTAGTTGAACTAGCAATGTGTTATGATGCTCTCGAATCAAGGATCCAACCAATGTTCCAAGGTGTGTGAGTTGTGATCAAGGCATGACCATCTCCCTTGTAACTAGGAGAAGTGTCTTCATACACCTTGTTCTCATATTTGGTAGAAGAACAAGATAAAGACAATGAAATATTATTCTCCTTGAGTAAATCCTTTAACTCATGGATTTCCTTTTTGGAAATAATTTTCTTCAATGTGGCCTTCTCTTTCTTACAAAATCTACATTTTGGTATCTCCTTCTTAGGATTAAAACCTTTTGATATTATCATTTTGGAAGACTCGCTAGATTTGATCTTGGGTTTATTCTTTTTCTACCCTTTTTATTTAAGAATGGTCATAACTAATGTATGATATTTTGTGACATCAGTTTGACGAATTTTGGATTCTTCCATAATCAACCTTTCACAAAAAGTCTCAAAGTATAGCATAAAAAAATGATCACCCAACCCATCCATAGTGGTTTAGAAAGAAGTGACAAAATAAAAGAAAATACTTGTCAATTTTGACAAAATCAAAAAAAAAATTGTGTTAGTCTTACCTTTTCCACAGCCATCTAGTTGAGAATTCAAGGATTTAAATTTGACCAAATAGTCTTCAATTGAAGAAAAAAATATCAATGGAAAGTGATGCTATCTTTTCTTCTAATTGCATTTCTCTAATTTAACTAACTGAACCAAAAATATCCTTTCCATACAGTTCTTTTGGTGTGGTGCAACCTACGATGTGAAGAATAAGGATTCTAAAATACAAAGGGAAGTCAAGCCCATTGTGTTGTCACACTTACTTTAATGTGTGAATTTCTCATATTATTTGGTGAAATTGGATTATTCCTTGTCCATCATGGACCATAACCCCTTCAACCAAAGTATTCATTGCATTTCCACCTTCCAAGTGTGATAGTTTTGCAGGGTGAGAATTTTGAACCCTAATTCTGCAATTTTGGGTGATAACAATTTTACTAAAAAAGTGCCACAAAATTGAAAAACAATGCACTTAAAGTTTCTTACAAATTATACTTTCCATTGTAATTAGGAGAAGTGTCTTCATGTACCTTGTTCTCATGTTTGGTAGAAGAACTAGATAAAGGTAGTGAAATATTATGCTCCTTAAGTAACTCCTTTAACTCATTATGCCTTTTTGTAATATTTGTGATAATAGTCTTCAATGTGGCCTTCTCTTTCTTACAAATTCCAGATTTTGGTCTCCTTGGGATTAGACTTTTTTTATGTTTTTTTGGAAGACTCACTAGATTCAAGATTGGGTCTATTCTTTTTCTACCGCTTTTCTAAGAGAGTAGTGACTAATGTGTGTGTAATGTCCCCTTTTTAGTAGGAGTTGGAGACTGTGGTTGTTAGCCCATCATGGCAAACCTTATGGGCTAATGCATTAATTTGAGGGTCTTTGATATAGTACTTACTATTTATAGCAATTCTTTGAGCTGCATTCCATTTTTGGCAAAGCATGTTAGGCATGGTTTGGATCCCTTGGCGGTGTAGTGTTGACTTGGTCATTGTTCTTTGAGAACTTATATTATAAAGGCTTTATTAATTAAGTTGACTTAATTAATATTATATCTTAAAAATTTATATTATGACACAAATGGGTGGGGCCTTGTTTAATTAAGTCATGAAGTGATAACAACTTAATAAAGTATTATGATTTTAATACTCATCATGAAAGTGGTGGCAACTTAATGAGGTATTATTATTTTAATACTTTTTCAAATGTTGGAAAGGAGAATGAATAACATGCCATATGTGATTAAGTGATGTTAAGTGTATAAATGAAGCTCCCTGGTAGTGTCAAGGAGAAGATGCAAGCCTATTGGGGTTTGGGAGTTTATTATTGCTTCTTGAGAAGATAATTGGATGCATTCTTGATCATTGTTTACCTCTCCATGAATCCTTGTTTGGAGCTCTGAGAATTGTAAATTCTTGGCGCTAAGAGCACTTAGAACTGTTATTTATTCCCAACAATTTATGCACATTGGTATGACATTACTTAGATGCCATCGATGAGAATTTGGTGATTAAGATTGGTTCTTTCAAGTAGTATAAATAGTGATAAGGAGGTTCCATTTAATATCATGCAAGAAGTGTTATTAATATTGAGTGCAACATTAATCATCTACAATAACAAACAATTTGTAGTTGTAGTGTTAGTCATTATGGGTCTGTGTCTTGAGTAGAAGGGCCTGCTTTTGTGTTCCAAGAGCCTCGCCTATGATTTGCAAGACTCAACATTAAATATAGTTCATTAGGCTGGTGGTTGCAATACAATCCTAGACTATAAAGATCCACGCTGAAGCAATAGAATTTCTAGGTGCATAGTCAACTTTTAAATATTATATAATTTTTGTAATTGCATTGTAAATATTGTAGAATAAATAAAGTTTTTTGAAGGTTCTCTCTACATTTGAATTATTAGATTTAATTACATTGCAATTTCCTTTCCTTATATTTGCAAAAAACTAAAAAAAGCACATATTCAGATACCCCCCCCCCCCCCCCCCGAAAAAAAAACAAAAAACCATAAAGTTCAAGAATAATAGAATTTCAGAGATAGCCAAGGGTTAGAGCCACCATGGATCTTATAGTGGTATCAGAATGGTTTTCCTGCCATCCTGTAGGATTGGGCTCTTTCATGCAACCTGTCAAATTTGATCCAAACAGATACTACACAAATTGGAAGATAGAACTACTCGACTATGAAATATAATTACCACATAGAGAAGAGATGAGTGACAGAAGGAGTGGAAACCACCTAGGCACAATGTTTGGGATGATGAGAGAGAGGCTGGAAATTTATTCATAAATATAGTTGCAGGTCAACAACAATTGGAAATTGATTAGTAGTAGGTAGCCATAGTATTGTCGTAGCTCTCTGCTACTCTCCAACAACTGATAGTGACTAGGGTTTGCAATAGGGATAGAGTTTTATAGAGTAGTTTAGCTAGTTCACATAGGTACAAGTAGAGCATACAGATACTCATGACAAGATGTCATGCCCTACTTTCTTGAGGTCATATTTAGATGAGCACAGTGGTGAGGATGAGGATGCCTCATTTAAAGATGGTGTCCTTACCCTACATGTAGACTGGGATGTGTTACCTCATGATGTGAAGCAGAATCTCAATTTTGATAGGTTTATGATCCAGAAGAGGGAGAACTATAGAGAGAGACCAACTGATAAACAAAAATTCAAGAATAGTGATCTCAAATAGGCAACAAATAAACTAACACTATCCCATTTTGATGGTAGTGGTAAGGTGACAACTAGAGCTTGGGTTCATAAGCTTGACACTTTTCTCTCTTTGCACCTTATGAGGGAAGAGGATGTCATTCAATTTTTTGTCCCACATTTAGATGGTGTTTCTCATGACTGGTGGTACCATGGATTGGTCTCTTTACAACATGATCTTAATACTTCCTTTTAGGAGTTTGTGGAAAGGTTGGTGGAATGATTTGATAGGAAGGATCCTGAGTTGTATTTTAGATATTTGGCACAACTTAGGCAAACTAGTAGTTTGGAGGCCTTCATTAGTAATTTTTAGAAGGTCTCGGTCATGGTTACTAATGTTTCAAAGAAGCAACATGTATTAATTTTTATTTAGGGATTAGTAGAGCCTCTAAAAGGTTGGGTTAAGTCATTTGATCCTTCTACCTTACAGGAGGAAATGAACAAGGCAAGAAACTTGGAAATATCTACACCACACAGAAGGTTTGCATCAAAGCCTTCTACTTTAGCCAATGACACTAGTACATTTGAGACCTTTTTTTGATGACAGAACATCTGAATTTAGACAATAAACTGTCAATTAAGCGACACCACTCGGTGTCGCAGTTTTGTAGTCTGAAAAACTGACAGTTTTGTCAGGGATTGTAATTATGATAACCTTGGTCATCGCTAAAAGAGGGTGCCAAGATAGTGAGCCTACCGTCAGACCTATTTGTGGCTGTCAAAATTGGGATGCCTACCCATCACAACAAATAACAAATGACAACGACCCGTCAGAATCTTTCAACAGGTAGTCGTTGTTTGTAACATGTTCATCGACAAAAATGCTTTTAATGCAACAGATATCTATCAAAAGTTTAATATGCATATTCGTCATTTGTGGTTTGTAACGACGACTATGTTGTACATGCGACGAACATGCATTAAACATTTATGATGGATATCCATCATTTATGGTTGTTTTCTAATAGTGATGCTGTTAATACGATAGATGGATGTCAGATGTTTGCGATGGAAAATCGTCACTATTTTAAAGTCATCGTAGTTACGACGATAATGAGTTTTTTTTTAAAAATATATATATTTGTCGATCGAGTTGGTATTGATTCAGAATGGTGTTCTTGCAAATCTAGTTCCTGCTCATGATTTGGTTATGGATCATTCAGAGATAACTTTGTAGTTTTTTCGGTAGCGGCTCATGGATTATTAAGTTGAGTCTAGAGACTAGGATTTGGAATGGATCCTACCGAATCAAGACTTGTGACAATGACTGCTCCAGCACAATTTGGAGATAACTTTGTAGTAGATTCGGTAGCGGCTCCTGGATTATTGAGTCAAGTCTAGAGACTTGGATTTGGAATGGATCCTACTGAATCAAGACTTGTGATAGTGACTACTCTAGAACAATTTAGAGATAACTTTGCAGTAGATTCGGTAGCGGCTCGTGGATTATTGAGTCGAGTCTAGAGACTTGGATTTGGAATGGATGCTACTGAATCAAGACTTGTGACAGTGACTGCTCCAGCACAATTCAAAGATAACTTTGCAGTAGATTCGGTAGTGGCTCATGGATTATTGAGTCGAGTCTAGAGACTTGGATTTGGAATGGATCCTACCAAATCAAGACTTGTGACAGTGACTGCTCCAACACAAGAAGCTAGTGTGGTGATCAAAGATGCATTATTCTTGATGTGTTCATGGGATATATGCGGACCTGATTACATTTGAATCTGATTCGAGTGAATTCTTGACTTCTTTGGTCTGAATTTGATGTGCGGGTTTGCGGTGTGGTCTATGGTGTTTCTTTGCGACTAGGTTCTTGACAGAGATTTGTTGATTTGGTTGTCATTGAGATGGATCGATATATATTTGTCGTACATGGATTGAGATCTTAAATTATTGAGCTTCTCTTTGTTTCAAGAATAATTTAACATTCTCTACTTAACAGGGCCAACCACGTGAAGGTGGAAGCTCATTTGATCCCTCCTAGGAGCCTCTTATGACCCTTTAGGACATTTTAAGATCTCTAAGATGTATTCTTAGGGATCGTAAAGGGTCGTAAAGGGTCATAAGGGGTCCTGGCTCACAACAGCTGAGAAACATAAATGTAGGCATCATGGTCACAATTTTTTGGAAACACAACATAATTGAGTGGTATACCCAAATGATGCAACACAACTACTCCTCCAGTTCCATGTCTACACTGCATAAACAAAACCCAAAGATAAAGAATAAATTTAGAGAGTGCAAGAGGAGAGTGATAATGACCAAAATAATATAAAGACCTGTATTAATTTGGTCATTCTCACTCTCCTCTGCTCTCTAAATTTATTTTTTATCTATGGATTTTTTTACCGAAGTGTAAACTTGGAACCAAAGGAGTGATATATAGTTGTGTTGCATCATCTGGGTATACCATTCAATTATGTTGTGTCTCTAAAAAATTATGATTATGATGCCTACATTTATGTTTGTCAGCTGTTGTGATATCTACATTTATGTTTCTCATTTGTCATGTTTATGTGCATGTTCTTTATGTGTATCTACTAGAAATTCTAAAAAAAAATTCAATATCTACAATAGCCCTTTGTTAACCACATTTACACATATGGTCCCAACAAAGTAGTGCACAAACTACACAAAGAAGGCATCACAGAAATATGATTTCTGCTTTCACCATTGAAGCGATCTTGGTGGCACTAGCTGCCTCTTGAGCCTTGCACAAGTTGCACTCATTTCCTACATTAGGTATAGATATAGATGGGGTAGATGTAAATGTGGTTTGATCGACCCACCGAAAGTATTGACATCCAGTATTTCCTTGACAATACCAAATTGACATCAATTCTTCATAAAATGATTAGTTGTCACATTATTTTTAAACATAAAATATAATTACGTATCTAGACCTTTTTCCTATTTGGGAAAACCCAAAATTGACACCCAGGATTACTTGTTGTGCATGATGTCTTCAACATGCATGGGCCAACACCACATTGACACATAGGCACATTGACCTAAGTCATCGACGCTATTTCGCCAAATATTGTATTATCACAAATATTGCATTGTCATTATTTTGTTCATTCATACTAATTATAATTACAATAAAGAGAAACATACTAATGTAGACTTGCACATTTTTTGGCTAAGTCAAAGTCTTTGGTTTAAATCACTAGACACTCAAAACAAAATGACAAACCAAAGATAACCATGCAATTGTAAAGAAAGGTAATTTGCTTAATCACGTCACTAATTTGTCCATGTCTAAATACTGGTGTCTTTCAAGTGATTTGATTCTTGTCATGCCCACTACAAATGAGAACAGTCTTAACTAGTGAGGTTGTTTAAGCATATAGAGATTAAATATACTCTTTTAGAATAAAATTTCTCTTAACAAAAGATCAAATATATATAAGTAGGACATATAAAACAAGGTGAATAAGAGTAGTACATATAAAACAATTGTTAGAACATGCCAAACATTTGGCATAATTGTATATTTTATTCATGTCATTGATATTCTTCTTCATCCATCTCATCATCAAGATCATCGTCATCGACAACATCATCACCACCACTATTGTCATCATCATCATCATCATCATCATCAATAGCAGCATTAGTAGCAGCAACATCCTCATCAGTAGCAACATCCATAGCAACATCATCGTCATTAGTAGTAGCATCATCGTCATCTTCTTCTTCATATTCTTCTTCGACTAGCTCTCGATCATGATCTGATTCTACATCATCTTCCACTTATTCATCTTCCTTGGTATCTTCTTCCATCGCATTATACTTTATCAGTCTTCCTCTTGGATCATGTCTAACAACAAATGACCAACCTAGTTTATGTGGAACCTCTGAGTAAAATACTTGCTCACATTGGCTTGGAAGAACATAGGGCTCTTCTCCAACTGGCTCAAACAACTTTGTATTAATCATTGAAAATCCATTGTCATGTTCAATAATATTTCTATCAGGATCATTTTTATTGAGTCGTAGTCTGTACCATTTCACAACAAAGAGAACTAATTTGAAGGAATTGAAGTCACAGTCAAGTATATCAACCAAAATACCATAGTATCAATTTTGTGACTCTCAAGGATGTAAGTTATTTCTAGATGAAATATTAGTCACCTGGAACACTGTACTTATCCTAGAATCACAAGTTCTCTTCATGTCATCCAAATTTTTGATGCAAAATTTATAACCATTGCAAAACATAGCCTTGTGGTGTTTCACCTACAATAATGTCAAACATGTTTAAATTATTGCATCATGAGTTGAAAAACATATGATTGATTAATTAATAAATTTATAAGTACCTAGTGATCTCTTAAGCTATATGCTAAATCTATTTCCTTTTGTGTAACATTGGGATCTCCATTGTGATGAGCTTGTATAACCAATGAAGACACGGATTCTCATGTTAATCTATGACCATCATGTTGACATTGTTCAATCCATGTCATCATCCAATCTTGATTGTTTGCAATAAACAAATGTATTGCATCCCACTCTTTAGCAGTTGTACAAAAGTAAATAGATGACTTACAACAGATTTATTTTGAAGAATAAGAATTAATTTACTACAATAACATCTCATAATTTATTACCTTTCAGTTTCCTAAATCTACCATTGCCCAGCAAGTACTCCCCTTCAAATTTTTTAATTGAATCGAGATCCCAAATGCAATCTACATGGGTCTTTGCTGCAAGATTAGGAAGATATTAAGTAACGTACACCATCATTTGGTATACCATATATCCCTCAACTATAGAACCCTCAGGACGTACTCTTTGTCATACCAAACCCTTCAAAAATTTCAAGTGTCTCTCAACCATCCACATTGACCTAACATGTATAGGTCCACACAATTCAATCTCCTCAACTTGGTGTATGAGGTAGTGTTCTTGTGCATTGAAAAAAGCTGGAGGTAAATATTTTTGCATTTCACACATTAATCAAAAAATTATTTTCTTCCAATATTTTATATCTTCTTTATGGATTTCTTTAGATGACAACCATCTACAAGGGATTCAAGACATAAATATATAAATACGAGACTTTACAATATATTACTTGTTTGATATATTGAACAAATATCATTGCTTACCTCCTGTATTTTACAAGATCATATATCACTTGTTTGATATTATTGTCGAAGTTCTCTGGGAGAGATAGGGGTAGCAAATACTGCAACAATTGTCAACTGATAATTTCATATAATGAAAATTGAATGCAATTACACAAATATATTGTAAATACAAAAGACTATGAATTACCTTAATGAAGGTATGCCAATCATGTGTTTTCATCCCTGATCCAAAATCATTTTTCTTTGATATGAGATTGCTTATATCCACAGCAAATCCTGTAGGAAATCAAATTTTTCGGATCACTTCTTTTATGGCATTACTTTGTTGCTCTGTTAATAACCAAGGAATAACACTTGCATTCATCCAGTCTCCATTGCTATTTGATTCAATGATATTTTTCATTGCATGATTGAAATCATGAATGTCACTAAAAATTTTGCCAAGTTTTTCTTTGTCACGCCTTCCGTCCAATATTTTCCACAACGTCTTTATTACATTCTTTCCAATATGCATAGTATCAAACAAATGCATAATTTGTAGATGCTCATAGTAGGGCAGCCTACTAAATTCTTTGGGATAATATTTTAGTCCCTTTTAAAGCTGGTCAGTGATGCCTTCACGACCTTCAAGATCATCAACTACATAATTAGCCAACAAAACACAATCAAAATATATAATTTTCAAACATTGACCATTATGTGGAATGATATTACCTTGAATTCTATTATATTCCAACTGTCATAGGTGAGGTGTCATTCTTCGGGGCTTTGATGCAGTCTCTTCTTTCCCATTGAAAAGATGACTTTCTGCACTTCAATACTTATGATTTCTGGGGAGGAACTACCTATACTCACCAAACACCTATTTTCTTAAACTTTTGGAATGACGGGATTTCATCTTTGGACCACACATTGGACATGCAAATTTTCCCTTTGTTTGAAGACCTACAAGATAACAATAAAATTAAATTAAATATGTATATTTTTAGAATTTGAATTATCCCGTACAACTAAAATTCACCATAACATACCACAAAAATGTGTCAACCCTGGAGCATCATGAATTGTCTACACAAGCATTGCATGGAATTAAAATTCTCTTTGTACAATTGGTTAGGAGATGTCATACATAGTGAAACCATTCCATAACACCAACAACTCGTCGATAAGAGGCACAATATATACATTCATATCTTTCACTTGGTACTTACCTAATTGAATTAGCAACAACATCAGATAATTATTGTGGCCATTTCACTCCAAGACTTATAATTACATGTAGATAACTATAAAATAATAAAGTACCTGGAACAATCATTGCCAACATAATGTGGTCCCTCTTTATTGACATCCATGGAGGAAGGTTATTGTTTATAACAAAAATAGGCCACACCGAGAAAATGAATCTCATCTCTCCATGCCGATTGACACCATCTGCTGCAAGAGAAAGCCTGAGATTTCGAGGTTCCTCTTTAAAGTGTGGCCACTTTTCCTCTATGTCCATAAATGATGAATCATCCGCGGGCATTCAAATAATGTCATCTCGACTCCTGCCGCGTGTATGGTAATCCATAAATTATGCCAAGCTATTGCACCTGAATAATCATTTCAGACATGGAATAATGGGGATGTGTCGAAGAACCTTGCGAGGTACATTTTTTGTCACTTGATCATCTTGATATCTGCTCATATGGCATTCAGGGCATTCTGTTGCATTTTCATGTTCTTTATAATAAATAATATGATCTTCAAGATAAGCATCTATTGTTTGATGCTTCATTCCAATATGTTTCATAGTGGCACATAATTCTCGGTATGAGCAAGGAAGAACATTTGATGGTGGTAACAAAAAGTCACCTATCAATCTACAACAAATAATATAAGTCATTACTATAAACAATCTTAATGGTACATGTTTCACCTTTTATAGACTATAATGACATATATGACAAACCTTAGCATACGTGACATTGCTATGTTGGATAAACCATTCATAACCTTCAAATTCACCAACAACAATACAACAGAGAGAAGAGTAGATTAGGAGCCTTCGTAAAGGGTTGTGTCCACCTTCTCAAGTAGAGTTATATCATGGATGTCGTCAATGTCATCCTCATCACAATAATCATCATCAGTAGCAGTAGTAGCACCAACAGCACCAGTACCAAATGTGTCAATGATCAATGCATTCATACCATCATCTTCAAATATGTTTTCTGGCACATGATCATCATCTTCCATGGGATCATGATCTTCAACTTCAATACTCACACCTCCATGTTCCTCTATATTCACACTAGGGAGATCGACCTATATAAAAATGATGATAATCAAACCTCCTTCCATGGTTCATATGTATATTAATTATGAAAACAATATAACAAACAACTTACCACTAGATTATAATCAAACCCCCCTTCCATGTGACCATTCTCCCTACAATGTCTCTTTGCTATTTTGATTTTGATTCTTCTTGTCTTTAAGCCGTTACAACTCTTGCATGGACAATATCATTTGTCATCGGCTTCTCTTTGAAAGTTAGATAATAATCTAGCGATTGTCTCTCTATTTTGATTGAATTCCCTTGTATTATCTAACATGATCCTTAATGTGTATATTTGCAAAACAAATTGGAGATGCCTCCTTTCATTAGCTTTATGTCACCTTTTCATAGCTTCTCATTTTTTGACAGATTTCGCCAAAAGCTTTGTAGGAAATCAAGTAAGGGGTATTCTTGAGTTCAAACACATTGAGCTGTTACAACTGAATTATAAATCATGAATTCACTATAAAATTAAAACTGAATAGGGACATAAGTAAGACATTTAATGCATTATTACTTCATCATGATGATAAAAATTTTATTAGCTCAAAGCACATAGTGGTGCAGGGGCACCTAGAGCACATAAGGAGTTCACAAAACCTATGGAGATCAAAAAGACATCAGTGAACATGAAGATATCCAATGACATCAATTGGAGCATTTTGGAGCCTATAATGACCTATAAGGTTAATACCTGTAATAAATTGGTAATAAGCCCTTAAAGGCCTAATAAGCCTTAGGACCAATTTAGGAGTCTAGGATGAGTTTTTGAGTTGCAAGCTTATAATAGTTTAGATTCTACTTTAATAAGGTTTAATAAGGTTTAATAAGTTTATTTAGATCATATCTCAAGGTCTTAGGATTCAAAAATCTTAAGAAATGCTTCATTTGCAATGTTGTTAATTCAAATTTTTGAATATCAACGGTCACTTGTAAAAGGAGGGAAAAGAGGGTTTTATGTTTAATTAGTCTTAATATAATTTTCCAACCACCAAAGTTGGTTGAACAGACTTAGAGAAATTTATAAATTAGAGGATCAAGCCATTATACGACATATTGGAATGAGATACTCATAACTGTACGGACTGCTACAACAAATTGAATAAAAATTTGATTTTCTTGCAAATTTGAAAGGATTTTTGGTATGATTCAAAGTTGTTAATGGTTGGAATGTTTTCTTCAATGTTTTGATCCTCATATTTCATGACTTTGAAGTCATTCATGCTTTGATAATTCTATTCTAGTCATTGTTATTCCATTTTGGGACTATACAGTCATTGAAAATCTGAATTAGGACTATTTTCTTGAGTTTCTTTCATTATGAATGTCATTCTATGAATGTAGATTACTGGTTCTCATAGAATAGCATCCAATTAACATGTATTATAATCCTCTAACTTTGGAATGCAAGTTTGATTTACTGTTGTGGTGATCACCATAGGGAATACTAAGAAACTAAGTGAATTTGGAGGATAGGTTGAAGGATAGAGAGTTCTGGCCAAACAAGGGCAATATTTTATGATTGAAAGTGTATAGAAATGTTAATTAAAAGGTGAATCAACCATTATTTGTTTTAGGAAACCTTGGGAAATGTGACATTGAGGAAGCCCTAAATTTAAGGGTTTTGAGGGCACAAATTGGGGCTTTTGTATCTAGAAACCTCTTGGTGTCAAATTGACTTCATATTCCTTTGATTTGAACCTATTCATGACACAGTGAAAAGAATTGGAGCTTGGGAGTTTGACTGGTTAGTAGTTCCTTTGTAAATGCATGAGTTTTAGGTCTTAAAAATATGAGAAACAGTATAAATAGTCATATACCTTCCAAAGAAACCTACCTTGTCCTTTTGGAATGTTAAGGTACTCCATAAAGGGTACTCAAATATATAATTTTTTTACCTAGTGTTTTGGGAAAAGTTGAAGTTAAAGCCTTGTGAAGGCTGTTGCAGGGCTACAAGATAGGGCTAATAGGCCTAGTGGCGGTTTGCAGGAGTTTTGAAGGTTTAGAAGTGTTGGGTCTTACTTGGAACCTAAAAAAATCTTGAATACACCTTAATGCAATCTAAAGATACCATTCCCATCATCATTTACCATTTGAGCTAGTCTTGGTGTGATTGTGATCATTTGGAGAACTTGAGGGCTTGGGGATAGTACCTAAACCTCTGAAATTTCTAAACTCTACTTGTAAAACCTCAACCACCACCCTTACCTCTACATCACATAGAAATTCAAAATAGTAGGATATCTTAATCTTTATGAACTCAAATTCAAAATAGTAAGTGCATTATTTTATTACTGATGTCTGTATTTGATCTAATAACATCAATATAACAAACAGAGCACTGACCAATCAAATAGGGACATGAGGTGCACAAACAGTGAGCTCATAAAATAATATATTTAGTCTTAATAAAATCTTATAAAGCAACATATATTGTGTGAAGTATTTGATCTCTCTTTATTTGTTTTGTTGTTGATATTCACTATGTGGTACTCCCCGTTTATGATCATTTCATGAGGAAATGTCTTGATGGCTTGCAGGCTACAAGCTAGGGCATCATGCATTATTTATGAGCTCACTATTTGAGCACCGACCAATCAAATAGCTAGGGACATGAGGTGCTCAAACAATGAGCTCATAAACAATGCATGATGCCCTAGTTGTAGTTAGTTATCTCTTCTATAATGATGGAGGAGTGAAAGGTAATGATCAATGAGGTTGCTGCTATTATATCATACATTAATAAACTTACTATTTTGAATTTGAGCTCGGACATCATGCAATGTTATTGTTGTCATTGCATGATTGCTGCTGTTGTGCACCATATATTATTTTATACACTGTTTATTTCATTGAGACTGTGAGCTATTATAGTTGACTGTATTCTTTTGGGGTATAATCTATTGTAGTTGTTTCTTTTTTCTTTGAATCATTGTTTAAAAATACTTTTGATGCAATATTTGTGTGAAGAACAAGAACAAAATGGTGAACGAGTGTATTTGAAAAAGATAAACATGACACATTTTGTTGGGTTGATTGGGTTAGCCTGGTACCATTTCATTATAGAAGAGATAACTACCTACAACTATATTTCATAATTCCTCCTTTGAAGTCATAGGTTAGTTTAAATATTGGACAATGAGCTGATAGGAGTTTCAAATAGATTTGAATAAAAACTAAGAGTATTGAATTTTATCATGTAATGTTATTACTGTCATTGCATGCTTGCTGTTGTTGTGCACCCTATATTGTTTTAGACACTATTTATTTCATTGAGACTGTGAGCTATTGTAGTTGACTGTATTCTTTTGGGGTCTGATCTATTGTAGTTGTTTATTTTTTCTTTGAATCATTGTTTACAATTACTTTTGATGCAATATTTGTGTGAAGAACAAGAACAAAATGGTGAATGAGTGTATTTGACAAAGATAAACATGACACATTTTGTTGGGCTGATTGGTTTGGCCTGGTACCATTTACATGGCCTAGACAGATATTAAATAGTGAGCTCATGAACAATGTATGATGCCCTAGCTTGCAGCTTGCAAGCCATCAAGATATTTCCTCATGAAATGATCATTAACATGGAGTACCACATATTGAATATCAACACCAAAACAAATAAAGAGAGATCAAACACTTCACATAATTCCTTGAAGGTAGTAGAAGTGATGCCCTAGCTCTCAAAGCTCGTAGGTCATCAAGCATTCCAAATGAAAATATGTAAACAATGCCAGTATTAAACAGTGAGCTCATGAACAATGTATCATGCCCTAGCTTGCACCATCCCGTGAGCCACCAAGGTATTTCCTCATGAAATGATCATAAACATGGAGTACCACATAGTGTATTATTTTATTACTGATGTCCCTATTTGATCTAATATCATCAATATAACAAACAAAGCACCGACCAATCAAATAGGGACATGAGGTGCTCAAACAATGAGCTCATAAAACAATATATTTAGTCTTAATAAAATCTTATAAAGAGACATATATTGTGTGAAGTGTTTGATCTCTCTTTATTTGTTTTGTTGTTGATATTCACTATGTGGTACTCCCCGTTTATGATCAAATAGACAAAGCTCGAATGCCTACCTCAAGTGCCAGTGCCCTCTTCCCACACGGTGTCGGCCTCTTTGTGCACACCAAACTCAAATGCCCTCTTCGCACCATGCAAAAGTGTAGTGTCATCTTTGCAGTAGCTCTTCAAATTCAAAAATTACAAATGACACTTTCTTTTTCTTTTTTTTTGTTTATAACCAAATGGGTGTCACAATTTATGAGATCATTGTTTGAGCACTGGCCAATCAAATAGGGACATGAGGTGCTCAAACAATGAGCTCATAAACAATACATGATGCCCTAGTTGTAGGTAGTTATCTCTTCTATAATGATGGAGGAGTGAAAGGTAATGATCAATGAGGTTGCTGCTAGTAGATCATACATTAGTACACTTACTTCTTTGAATTTGAGCTCGAGCATCATGCAATGTTATTGGTGTCATTGCATGCTTGATGTTGTTGTGCACCGTATATTGTTTTATACACATAGAACAATAGATTTGGGGACTTAAACTTATGTTAAATCTTTAGTAATGGTTTGGGGAACTAATTACTAGATGAGTGACTATAGTACCCTAGTTTGCATTATTAGATGATCTTGTTTAATTTGTGTTCATTTCATGCAAAGATACATGTAAAGGAAAAGAAATTTTTGTATCTAAAGATTACATGTATATATATAAAAAATAAATTGTATATACTATACAAGGAATATAAATTTCAGAAGAAAATGCAAGAGTACATGCATACATAAGAGGATGAACATAAATAATAAGGGTGCTAGACATTGCCTGAAGTGATGAATTTTTGACTCGGGTATGAATCTAGTGTGCCCCTATGTGATCCATAACCTGCAAAGAAAAGAGAGATGGGGCTAGATAAAAAATATCTAAGCAATGAATGGAATCCTATTATTGATCCTCATCTACAATTATGCATGTGCATAGTCAAGCCATACACTTCTGAAAGAAAAACCAAGCTCACAGTCTCAATGAAATAAATAGTGTATAAAACAATATATGGTGCACAACAGCAGCAAGCATGCAATGACAACAATAACATTGCATGATACCCGAGCTCAAATTCAAAATAGTAAGTGTGTTAATGTATGATCTAATAGCAGCAACCTCATTGATTATTACCTTTCACTCCTCCATCATTATAGAAGAGATAACTACCTACAACTATATTTCATAATTCCTCCTTTGAAGTATATATATATGGACATGAGGTGCTCAAACAGTGAGCTCATAAACAATGCATGATGCCTTAGCTTGCAGCCCACAAGCCATGAAGACATTTCCTCATGAAATGATTATAAACATGGAGTACCACATAGTGAATATCAACAACAAAACAAATAAAGAGAGATCAAATACTTCACACAATGTCTTGAAGGTAATAGAAACGATGCCCTAGCTCTCAAAGCTCATGGGTCATCAAGCATTCCAAATGAAAAGATGTAAACAATGCCAGTATTAAATAGTGAGCTCACAAACAATGTATGACGCCCTAGCTTGCAGCTCGTGAGCCATCAAGATATTTCCTCATGAAATGATCATAAATGGGGTGTACCACATAGTGAATATCAACACCAAAACAAATAAAAAGAGATCAAACATTGCACACAATATATGTTGTTTTATAAGATTTTATTAAGACTAAATATATTATTTTATGAGCTCACTGTTTGAGAACCTCATGTCCCTATTTGATTGGTCGGTGCTCTATTTGTTATATTGATGCTATTAGATCAAATAGGGACATCAGTAATAAAATAATACACATGCAATTTTAAATTTGAGCTCATAAAGATTAAATTTTAGAAGAATATGAATGAATGCAAACATACATAAGTGGATGAACATAAATAATGAAGGTACCAGACATTGCCTAAAGTAATGAAGTGTTGACCCAGGGTTCAATCCAGTATGCTCTTGTATGATCCAAAACCTGCATGGAAGGAAAAGATGGGGTTAGATCCAAATGATCTAAGCAATGCCCGACACCCTATTACTGATCCTCATCTACAATTATGCATGTGCAATGTGAATAAAAACTAAGAGTATTGAATTTTATCATGCAATGTTATTGATGTCATTGCATGCTTGTTGTTGTTGTGCACCATATATTGTTTTATACACTATTTATTTTATTGAGACTGTGGGCTATTGTAGTTGATTGTATTCTTTTGGGGTCTGATCTATTGTAGTTGTTTCTTTTTTCTTTGAATCGTTGTTTACAATTACTTTTGATGCAATATTTGTGTGAAGAAGAAGAACAAAATGGTGAATGAGTGTATTTGACAAAGATAAACATGACACATTTTGTTGGGATGATTGGGTTGGCCTAGTACCATTTTCATTATAGAAGAGATAACTACCTACAACTATATTTCATAATTCCTCCTTTGAAGTCATAGGTTAGTTTAACTATTGGACAATGAGATGATAGGAGTTTCGAATAGATTTGAATAAAAACTAAGAGAATTGAATTTTATCATGCAATGTTATTGATGTCATTGCATGCTTGTTGCTATTGTGCACCATATATTATTTTATATATTATTTATTTCATTAAGATTGTGAGCTATTATAGTTGACTATATTCTTTTGGGGTCTGATCTATTCTAGTTGTTTATTTTTTCTTTGAATCATTGTTTACAATTACTTTTGATGCAATATTTGTGTGAAGAACAAGAACAAAATGGTGAATGAGTGTATTTGACAAAGATAAACATGACACATTTTGTTGGGCTGGTTGGGTTGGGCTGGTACCATTTACATGGTCTAGCCAGATATTAAACAGTGAGCTCATGAACAATGTATGATGCCCTAGCTTGTAGTCTGCGAGCCATCAAGACATTTCCTCATGAAATGATCATAAATGGGGAGTACCACATAGTGAATATCAACACCAAAACAAATAAAAAGAGATCAAACACTTCACACAATGCCTTGAAGGTAATAGAAATGATGCCCTAGCTCTCAAAGCTCACAGGTCATCAAGAATTCCAAATGAAAAGATGTAAACACTGCCATTATTAAACAACGAGCTTGTGAACAATGTATCATGCCCTAGCTTGTAGCCCACGAGCCATCAAGATATTTCCTCGTGAAATGATCATAAACGGGGAGTATGGACATAGTGAATATCAATAGCAAAACAAATAAAGAGAGATCAAATACTTCACACAATGCCTTGAAGGTAATAGCAATGATGCCCTATCTCTCAAAGCTCGCAGGTCATCAAACATTCCAAATGAAAACATGTAAACAATACCAATATTAAATAGTGAGCTCATGAACAATGTATCATGCCCTAGCTTGTAGCCCATGAGCCATCAAGACATTTCCTCATGAAATGATCATAAACAAGGAGTACGCACATAGTGAATATCAATAGCAAAACAAATAAAGAGAGATCAAACACTTCATACAATGCCTTGAAGGTAATAGCAATGATGCCCTAGCTCTCAAAGCTCACGTGTCATCAAGCATTCCAAATGCTAAGATGTAAACAATGCCACTATTAACAAAGCTAAGATGTAAATAATGCCACTGAAATTGATTTAATAAGAAGACAAAGCTCAACTGGCTACCTTAAGTGCCAATGCCCTCTTCCCACACATGGTTGTCAACCTCTTTGCACATGCCAAACTCGAATTCCCTCTTCGCACCACATAAAAGTGTAGTGTCATCTTTGTGGCATCTCTTCGAATTCACAAATTACAAATGACACTTTTTTTTTTAATAACCAAATGGGTGTTGTAATTACGATGATATCGTCGCTATTATGACACTGTCGGGGGCACTTGCAAAAAAAAAATACAAAAAACAAACACAAATTGTAGTGGCATCACAAATTAGCATCGAAATTCGACCTCAAATGTTGTAGTGTGATAATAAAGTAGCCCCAAAAAGAGCTGAGATTTCAAAATCCAAGAAACCCATGGTAGCCCCATTAGATCAATAAACTCTTAATGATTTGAGAAGGAAAAATTGATGTTTTTACTGTAGAGGGCCTTATGATGAAAAGCATAATTGTCCTATGAGGCCTAAAGGAAAAAATAGGCAAATGGAATGGTTCTCTGAGAATGAAAACCATTCTGATTTTGAGGGGCATCCAGCTGATCATGATGAAGAAATAGCTAATGGTGATATTAGTGATGGGAAAGATGATGAGGATTCAAACCTCAAGGTTGTTTATCTCTCTACTATGAAGAGGGAGATTTTAGGATGTGAGGATTCCATGTGGGAAAGTGAGTGATTTCTTTGTTAGTTACTAGTGCTACTCATAACTTCATAAACTCATGGTTAGTAGCTAGGAGAGGCATTCAGATAGAGAATTTTGAGGGCATTAGAGTGAAGGTAGTAGATGGCTGCACTCTTAAGTGTAACAAGATGATTACTGAGCTTCCCATGTGGTTGAATAATTTTGATTTTAAGGATAATTTCTATGTAGTTAATATGGGGAGTAAAAAAGTTGTTTTGGGTATGAGTTGGTTACATGCCATTCAAGCATTTTAAATCAATCTCAAGGACATGGAGATGAGATTTGATATTGATGGCAAGTTGCATGTCTTGAAGGCCATTGGAGAGGACATCATGAGAGTGATTTCTCTTAGGCATATACAGAGGCTTATAAGGCATAATGTAGTTGAGTGGGCAGCTGAGTGTAGGTTGATAACTACACATGATGAGACAGAGAAACCAATCTATCTTCCAAATATTCAAGAGCTCAAGACTAAACACTCCAAAGTGTTCAGTGATATTCCACTTGGGAGGACACTAGATAGGGGCATAAAGAATATCATCAAGTTAGAGGAGGGCACTAAGCCCATTATGATCTCTCCTACCAGCATCCCAAGTGGCTAAAAGATGAAATTGAGAAGACCATAAAGGATTTTCTAGCTATGAGACATATTAGACTGAGTAAGTTTCATTTTGCTTCATTGATTATGTTGGTGAAGAAAAATGATGGGACACTCAGGATGTGCATAAACTATCGGGTTTTGATCAAAAGGACCATTAAAAATATGTATCCAATTCCTCACATAGATGAGTTGATTGATGGGCTACATGGAGCATATTTCTTTTCCAATATTGATTTGAGGATAGATTACCACCATATTAGGGTCAAAGAGTAGAACATAGAGAATATCACCTTCAGATGCCATTGTGGATGCTTTGAGTTTCTAGTTATGCCTTTTGGCTTAACCAATGTACCTGCCACTTTTCAGTCCACCATGAACATGGTCTTCCATAGCCAGTTGAGGATATTTTTCATTGTGTTCTTTGATGATATACTAGTTTATAGTAAGACTTGGGATTATCACCTTGCTCATCTGGATATAGTATTGGACATTCTTGATAGGGCCTCCTTGTATGCCAAGGAGTCCAAGTGTACACTGGGTATGATAAAGTTAATTTATTTGGGATACATTATTAGTACAGAGGGAGTATGCATGGACCCTGAGAAGGTTCATCCCATCCTTGAGTGGCCTACACCGGAGAATTTGACATAGCTCTAAGGTTTTATAGTCTTGTGCACCTTCTACCATAGGTTATTTGCTAGTTTTTCATGTAATGCGGTGCCTCTTATAGATTTGACCTGGAAGGGGGCTTTTATATGGAATCCTTAAGCATAGGAGTGTTTTGAGAAGTTAAAGAAGCTTATGACTTCCTACCTAGTTTTAGCATTGCCATATTTTTCCAAGCCTTTTGAATTTCTTGTGATGCCTCTAGGGAGGGCATTGGTGTTTTTCTTTCACAATATTTTCATCCTATTGCTTATGAGAGTATAAATCTTTGGGGTCCTGAGATATCTTGCAATGTGTATGACAAGGAGATGTTGGCCATTATGCATGCTCTGACCAAGTTAAGACAGTATTTAGTGGGTATAAAATTTTGCATCAAATTAAATCATAACAACCTGAAACATTTCCTTGGTTAGTGTGATTTGAATGAGAGGTAGAAAAAGTGGGTCAATAAATTACAATCTTATGGTTTTGACACATCTTATATCAAGGGGACTCAGAATGTTGTTATTGATTCACTTTTATGACACCCTCATTTATGTTATATGACTAAGATATCTGAGGATTGGAGACACTTCATCATTGTAGAGTATGCCATGGATCAGTGGCCATCTTGCATTGTGGATAGAAATGTTCATGACAAAAAATACACCCTTATAAATGAGTTGATCATTTACAAGGGAAGGATACTTCTGGTCCTAGGATTAGGTGTTAAAAAAATAGTACTGAGGGCCATCCATGATTATTCATTAGCTGGCAATCATGTGTTCTTCAAAACTTATAAATAGATTTTGGAGTGCTTCACATGGAAAGGTCTTAAGTCCAATGTTTTGTAGTATGTTTGTAAGTTCTCTATTTGTTAGCATAACAAATAGGAGCATACCTATCTTGTTTTCTTGTTATAGCCACTTCCCATTGATCGGCTCAAGTATAAAGGATTCAAAAACTAGGCTTTCACTAGAACTCAGGGATTAGACATCCTATAGAGTAGCTATTCTCCTCATAAAAACTCATTTAATTTATCAACCTAGGGATGTGTTACTTGAAAAAGGCTAGCAAGATATATGCACTGAAGGCTAACTCAGACCAGACTTTCCTATAGTTGCTGCAAGAAACAAATGCTTGAAAGGAAAGCTTAATCTACAAATGTAGGAAGTAAATTCTAGAATGGAAAATGTAGAAGTAAAGATGTTGAAGGAGCGCAAAGACTTGCAAACTAAACTACAATGTTTCATCCATTCTACCACTTTGGTTGCAGGAAGAAACAACTTATCCTGCAGCTTTGGCTGCAGGAATAGTTCAACACCAGAATTGAGATAACAATATACAGGAAATGAAATTATGTGAAATGATTTTAACTAATGTGGATTCCTCACCAAGTGGGCCCCCTTGGATGAGTATCCAAAACTAAATTACATAGAACTAGATCTCAACACTTCATTAATCATTGATTGAAAAACATAGTACATGGATTCATGAATGCTGGAAAATAATAGAACAAAACTATAACTCAAATAACTGATAATTCTTGTCTTCTCACACATGAGCTAGAATTTATTTAAATAAAAAACATCTAACAACTAACTTATCATGCTACAAGATAGGCAGAGTCATTATTACAAAGCTAGAATCTACAAATAAGAAACTAGAAAGCATGAAACAAAATATATCTAGATAGAAAGAAAGGGTTGTCTCGACAGAGGAAGAACAAATCTAGCTTCCCACTTCTTCCTCAATTTTTTTCAAGGAAATTCATAACTCTTTGAATCGGTCTATGCTCAGCTGCTACCACCTTGATCATCCTAAAACCATCACTGGAGTTGCATTAATGTCTCCACCGATTGAGTCTACTACAAGATCAGGGTGAGGTATCTAGTGCATAGGTGTGTTCACCTGGTCAATCCTTCATTCGCTAAATATGCTCTGCACTTAAATGTTAGAATCAAGACATTCAAGGTAATGTTTCACCAAAACACACACACATTTATTCATATTTAAATATCTAACTACCCATAAGAACATAACCATAGATCTAGCATAAGTAATATAGCATTAATATCCAAGTTTTCATGTTTAAACTTTAGACCAGACTAGATGTCTTAGTGGTAGCATGCCACATAATAACATAAAAATATCATATAGGTCTGTAGTAAAGTGCAATGACAACAAAGATCATGAACTTTCAAAAGCTATCTGAGGGTTTCTAAAAGCTAGCATAAATATGCCTCATCATTTCCCCCTACGAGATCTAGTGTCAGTCCCCAGGCACATACACATTCCCGATCTTGAAAAGTATTCAAATATCTCCCTCGGTAGTCTCTCCTCCACTAGAGATGGTTAGATGCCAATAGAATCCATTAGTGTGCTCCATCTTACTTTTTCGGCTTGCCTCCAATTGCTCATTTACCTCATTATCTATGCAACTATACAGTGGCCACATGAGGATTGGAGGATGGAAGGTAAGGGGAAGCCACAACTTTGGTCTTGCTTGTTTTCCTAATTGTATATATCAGTGAACCCATTGCGTGTTGGCTCTAAAATTGATAAAGCTATTTGGTTCATCCTTCTTTAATGCCCATGTCAACTTGTTCCCTCTTTGTATAAGGCCCTTTACCCATCCTACAAGGAGAATCTCTCAAAGACTATATAAAAATGTTCCCTATTTTGCATAATTATGTTCGTATGTTGTTTTTCATGAAACCCATAGGCAATATGTAACTAGTCATAGTACATGTGTTTGGGTTTTCCATTCTTAGGCTGCCAGGGTAAGGCAATTGATAGTTTTTTTTTTTGTATTTTCTTAATTATTGATCCCCATAATTTATTTCATTTTGTTCCCATGACATTAGTGATGGTAGATATATATCTCCAATAAATAGCAAGGGATTCCAATCAGTTATTGAAGAAACAACATATTTATGTAAATAAAATTCACAGAGTAGATTCCTAATAGAATTAAGGCAACCTTCATAAGTAGCCACAAATTCTTGTAGGGAAGCTATACTAGGGTCAAGGTTCTGGATGATCCTTATTAGTTTGAACTAGAGGAATTGTTCTACTAGGCATAATGCGTACACCCTTGGGGGTGGCCGACATTCCATGATTTGAGGAATTAATTCCCTAACTATATCTAATCTATTTTGCACATTTTGTACCTCTTCTTTCTGTCTAGAAATTTATCATTTTAGTTAATTTATCTCTATCTCCCACATTGCCTTTTCCTATTGCATTTGATTATAGTAATAAATGGAGATAGTTTGAAGGGTTACCGTTTCCTTCTCTTTAGATGGGCCTTACCCTACTTCTTTCTTCCCTTGATCCTTTTCACAAAATATTATTTGACCAGTATTTTGTTCAATAGTAGCACCTAGGGCATCATCCCTTTGAAATTCCTCATGATGAAGAGGCTCATTATCACTTCCCATTTTTTTTTGTCTCCCTTGAATAAGTGGTTGTAGGAACTTCCCTCATTTCTTCCTGAAACTCCCAAGGTGGACTATCTTTCCTTGGTTCTTATGATAATGGTTCCTCTATGGGAACTTCAAGAATTTTTTCATGACCCATCCTTCCAGGTGTGTCTGACATTCTTGACTATCTAGTGTTCAAACAAACACTTCTTCTCGACAGAGTCTCCACCCAGGATATAGGATGCTTTTGCGAGGATCTTTTCTTTTTGGTAGAGGTGGCTACAAGAAACACATGAGTATCATCTTTAGTCCTTCTCTTCTTTGAACCTGAAGGATTAGGTTCAGGAGTTATTGTCACTTCCTAGAGTTATTGTCACTTCCTCTTTAGAGACATCTTCTAACATTTTCCCTTTTCCCTTTTCTGTATGTTGGGTTCTCTATTCTTCAACAATATTTTGGGAGACCGCAAATGTCTCTGTTTTACCTTGCTCCATACTAGGGTTTGGATCTTTAGATGCAATGATTTCTTGTTCATCTCATGAAGGAGAAGGGTTTGGAGAAGAGGCATCCCGAACTGAAGATGTGGTTATTTCTGGGGAAATATTTACTTCAAGGAAATTCCCATGTTCTTCTTGAATTATCTGATTGGGTGCTTCGTCATTTAATTGTGCGTGACGTGCCATAAAAAATTCCTCCCAATTCATGGGAGATGCATCTCGTAGAGACCTTTCTACCAGAAGTTTAATTAACCCATGCTGGGTTATGGCATTCTGATGTCACTTCTTTACTTCTTTAGAACTCAAATTTAACAAGGAATACAAAAAATTTAGAATATTCATAAGACATCCATGCCACAAATGGTTAAGTAATTTAAAATGGACTGCATGCAAGAAGGAAAACCGTCCTTCACAAATTAAATACCTGATGATATGAACTACTTGTTGTGGGTATTCACCTAGAAGAGAGAGTCTCTTCACACCTTGCTTGCTTGCCTCCAATATTGGGTTTGTAGGTAGAGTGTGTTCTTCTCAGGCTATCCTTACATCATGCCCGTGAGGAAATGCTTCACCAACAATGGAAATCCCTGAGACTTCTACAATTCTGGCTTCAGTAGCATCAATTCTCAACCCCTTAACTTGGGCTACTCCATTGCTTAGAGTTCTGAGGAACTCCAACAATATTGCTTCATCATATCCATTTAATCAAACAAAATAAGTGAGCCACCGTACATTATTAAATGTTTGCACACTCCTCTAGTCCTATAATAGTGACAAGTGATCATCTAAGTCATGTCTGATAGGGAGGCCTCCCATTTTGTAGATGCAAAAACTCCCAACCCTGATAATTTTCAACCTTGAGAATACCAATCCTTTGAATGCCAAATGCTTTTCAAAATAAACTTTCCCTTCAAACTCTAGTCTATTTTTTAGCTCGGTTCTCCTATAGTTGGACTGAATTTCTTCTGTTGCTAAGAGCTCTAGAAATTTTTTCGATTGCTAAGGCCTGTTTCTATAGAGTTTTTGCTAAGAATTATGATCGAGGTTGGCTTAAAAAATAATGTTGGCAAGAAAGGCTTGCACGCAGGGATTGTCACATCAGTTTTCTAGGATGACTACAGACTAATGACAAAGTACAATATGTTTAACGAATAATGGAAAGAGTGAGAAAGGTTCATTAATGATATTGCAACTTAACAGACTACTCCCTACAAAAAAGGTGGCAAGTGTCCTCACATGCATGCTTGAAAAGTATTGACGACGCTTGAATAAATGTTATATTAATTCAAACTTAATCGATAATCATGAAAAAATAAGCAAGCTATTGAAACAATGAATATGTATCTGTACATGGGATTTAATAACCAATGAATGCCTAAATTCATATAGATTTGATTATGTAGGCCAAAAAAAGTTGAGTCACGGACTAATGATGATGTGGATGGATGAGTAAGATGGGAGAGAGAAAAGGTGATGTGGCATGAAATGATGTTTTTTATTTGTTTTATTTTTTATGGACTAGAATGGTTTCCTTGGGAAATGAAAACTTTATTATGAATGCATTGCATATTTTTAAAGAGATGAACTGAGCGGAAGGCTGTCTCATTCGGCATCAAGAAAGACTTTAGTTGCAGGAGGCTCATCAACTGTAAGGGTTTCATTAACTATAGGAGGGTTATTAGCTATAGGAGGTTCATCAGCTACATGAGGTCCAGTTGCGATAGGAGAAATCTCAAATTGTCGTAGGAACTTGACCTTTATGGTTGGTTTATGGTACAGACAAAGTCTATGGCCATTTACCAATAACTTAAAATGCATAGGGTTAATTGTAGACAACTAAACAACACCATTAGAAAAAACTTTTTCTATCTCATAGGGACCAAGCCATCATGTAGTGAGCTTACCTTGATTTTCTTGAAACCATGAATCATAAAGGACAACCCAGTCACCAGGATCAAACCTTCTATTCTAAATGTGTGAATCTTTCCACTTCTTTCATTGTAACTGTAAGATCTCTATTTGTTGCAAGGTTTCTTTTCTCATCTCATCTAGGTTATTGAGTTGTAGGATCTTGTCATGTTGAGTTGCAGGGAGATCAAAGTTGAGTTGTACTATCGTACATAATTTTTTATGTTCAAATTCGATGGGCATCACAAAAGAATTTCCATACACCAACTCAAAAGGTGTGAATCTAGTTGTTGTTTTCAACACTGTCCTGTATGCCCAAGTAGCTTCTTGCAACTAGCTACTCCAATCCTTCTTGTGGATCTGTATTGTTTTAGTCAAGATTACCTCAATCTCCCTGTTAGTGATCTCCACTTGACCATTCACCTAGTGATGATATGGGCTGGACTTTCGGTGGTGAATGTTGTATTCATTCATCAAGGCAGTGATCAGATTTGAGGTGAACTGAGCACCCTGATCCATGACTAGTTCTTGCGGTACACCATTCCTTGTAAAAATATTCTTATTCAAGAACTCAGTAACTTTGTTGTCTTTGGCATGTTTCATAGCTCAGAACTCTACCCACTTAGTCACATAATCAATACAAGCCAGGATATAGGATTTGTCATTGGATGATGGATTGATGGGTCCTATGAAATCCAATCCCTATTCACCAAATGGAGTAACTACCACTTGAGGGAAGAGAGGCATTTCATCTGACTTTTTTGGCCTTCCCATCCATTGGCTTCTATCACACTTCCTTGTATAGTTGGTTGCATCCTTATGCAATGTTGGCTAGTAGTAACCAGTGGTTAGAACCTTCATTGTTGTTTCTTTGGCTGCAAAATATCCTCTGCAAGGTTCATCATGGCATGCATGTAATATTTCATAGGTTTCATCTTCTCTTACACATCTCCTCAAAATCTAATTAGGTCCAATATAAAATAGACAATTGGCAATCCAAGAGAAATTGAAGGTTTTTTCTATTAAAAGCCTCCTTTCTTTTGGTGAGAAGTATGGAGGTACCTATTGAGAGACTAAGTAGTTGGTAATGTTAGCATACCAGGGGGGCTATTGGCTGAAATGGAAAATAGGCGATCATCAGGAAAGTTGTCATCAATAACTTGTGAATCATCTGTATTTTGCAACCGTGACAAGAAATCAGCTACTACATTAGATTTGCCTGGTTTATCCACTATTGTGATGTCAAATTCTTGTATCAGCAGAAACCATTTGGATAACCTCCCTATGATAGTAGGTTTGTTAGCCAAATATTTTATGGCTGCATGGTTAGTGTGCACAAATATCTAGTAACCAGTAATGTAGTGACAGAACTTGTAAAGAGCATAGATGATAGCTAGGAGTTCCTTCTTAGTGATTGTGTAGTTGAGCTCAAGTCCTTATAAATTTTTGTTGATAAAATAGATAGCATGTTCAATAGTACCTTCTTTCTGCCCCAAAATAGCTCCCATAGCATGATCAAAAGTATCAATATGAATATGGAATGCCAATGCCCAATTGGGACCCATTAGAATGGGAACTTGAATAAGAAGTAAGAACATACTTTAGTTGTAGGAAAGCCTCGTTACAAGCCGATGTCCATACAAATTCAGAATCCTTTGTGAGAAAAGAATACATGGAGCTTTCCATTTTACTAAAGTCTTTAATAAACCTTCTGTAGTAGCCAGTATGTCCTAGGAAACTTTGGACATCCTTTTGTTTTGTTGGTGTGGGCATATTCATAATGACTTCTATCTTAGCAGGATCCACCTGGATGCCAAGAATAGAGATGTAATGTCCCAACATGATCCCCTCTTGCATAATCATGAAACACTTTTTGTTGTTCAAGGAAAGATTGTGTTCTTCACACCTTGTAAAAACTATGCCCAAGTTTTTTAGAGCTTCCTCACAGGTTTCCCCATAGGTAGTAAAGTCATCCATATAGATCTACATGTAGTCATGAGAGGTATCAACAAAAATATTGATGACTACCCTTTAAAGGGTTGTTGGAGCATTACAGAGGATAAAGGGTAAGGATCCATAGGAAAATATTCCCCATGGGTAGGTGAATGTGGTCTTTTCTTGGTCTTCAGGAAAAATCTTGATTTGGTTGTATCCACTATACCCATCTAGAAAAGAGAAATACTTCTTGCCTACTAAGAAGTCTAAGACTTGGTCAATGAATGGTAGAGGGGAGTGATCCTTTTTGGCTGCATTATTGAGCTCTCTATGGTCAACACATACCCTCCACTTTCCTCCTTGTTTGGGGACTATAACTAATGGGGATACCCACTGGCTCTCTGAGATAGGATAGATAAAACCAACATTAAGCAATTTCTACAACTCGGTCTTAACTATCTCTCTTAATGCAAGATTAACATGCCTTTGGAATTTCCTAACAGGGGGTTTGTCTTCTTTCAGGTATATCCTATGAATACACAATTTGGGGTCCAAGTCTTTCATGTCTGCATAATCCTTGGAAAAATTTATAGTATGGTCTTTCAAGAGTTTGGCTAATGATGTTTTCTGCTAAGGGGTAAGCTGACTGTTAATATTTAAGCAACGTCCATGAGAGAATTATAACTATTTGGTTAGCTCCACCATAGAAGCATCTGTTGATGAGGGTACTTAGATCTCATGGGGAAGCAATTGGTGGTAGAGTTGTTTAGCTGTAGGAGATGGAGACAAGTTGTGATCAGGATACAAAGGTTGTAGGGAGAAGTGATGGGAAGATAAACAGTCCATGGGATATGAACTTGATCCATACTGATTTTGCAGAATGTTTGTGATCATTGTGTCTTCTTCTTGAAGCTATAGGAAAGGGTCTCTTTTTAACATCATCAATTGTGCTACTGAAATAACTACCTCAGCTTCTTCTCCTATATTTGGCCAGATTAGTGAAGCCAATTCCATTTGTGGTTGGGCAAGTGGATATAAGGCTAACCTCTTGCTATGTTGCCCATTGAAGATGGTCATATCTCCTAAATGACAACCTATATATGCATCAGAAATGGCTAACGAGGGCCGACCAAGAATGATTGGGTATCCACCCAATGTGGCTTTTGGTGAAAGTATCATAAAGTCAGCAAGATATGACCAGGATTCCAAATTTACAACTATATCTTTTACCATCTCATCAGGTTTTACTATGGAACTGTCTACAAGCTGCAGGACAGTGGGATTAGTCCTTAGGTTGGTGATGCTAAGTTGTTGCATGATCTTTGGTCATAACATTTATAGCTCCTAAATCTATCAGAGTATTTTTAATGGTTGTCCCATTAATAGTAACCTCAACAACTGGGCTACCAGGGTCATAATTTTTTGGGACAGTTATTTTGCCAAGCGTGATATCTGTAAGTTTCTCCAAGACATGAACAGTCTGAGGATCCTTTCTCTTTCGACCTGGCTTCTTAAAACAAGTTTTTTTGATAGCCTTTCCATATGTTGGGACATAATTGATTATGTGGAATAGAGGGATTTGAACACTAATGTTCTTGAGCTGATCAAGGATATCAAAGGATGCATCTTTAGTAGGCTTGGGATTTTCATTTTGCAACCTTTGTAGAAATGGAGGAGTAGCTTTTTGGACTTTACTTGGTATTGCATTTGGGCCTACTGGAGTGGCAGCTGGCTCTATCAGAGAATTGGGCCCTTCTGAGGATACTTTCATGATAATAGGAGTAGAAGTAGGTAGAGTAGTGTCAGATCGTAAATGTATATCATCAATGGTAATAGCAGAAGAAGGATACTGAATTGGATTAGTGGCATAGAAATTATGTTGAGGTGTTGGGGGCCTGTTATTAAGATTTATTTGTAGTTGGGAAGCAAGTTGACTAGGCCTTGGAGCTGGAGTAGTGGTTGTAGGAGGTGGCATAAGTGCCTGCTATTGTGGAGGCTGAGGAGGCAGCTACAAGAATCCTTGTGGCTGGTTTGGTAATTGTTGACCTCCTCACCATTATTGATTTTTTTTCCAATTACCCTATGGTGCTCGCCATGCCCCTTGGATTTGTTTCCAATTCCATTGAGAATTTTTCCACTAAGGATTAAAGTAATTTGGCCATTAATGTTGAGGATTATTCTAGGGAGGCGATTAATAATTCATTGGAGGTTACCATTGATTATTGTAAAATAGACCATTAAATAAAGGAGGGTCCTGAGGCATACCTTGTCTTTGTGCCCATGGTCTTCATTGTGAAACAAAGAATACTTTCTCATCATCTCCTTCTATTATCTTGAAATTAGTGGGAAGTTGAGTAGTCTCCATATTAGAAACCAACTTGCACCAACAATCTCTCTTCTTCTATCAGAAATGGGGATGGAATTCAACCAAAATAGCTTTGGCGTCTTCATATTTCTTTTTTACCTGCATTGTGTTCAGCTGTGTCACCATATTATTAATGATGTCCTTCTTGAAATCCAACAAGAGATGAGTTATCTTTGCTTGAGAAGCTTCGGTACCATTTATCTTTCCCAAAGTGGATTTATGTCCTCACCCCTTTTTAAGAGTAGCTCTAGAGTATTTGAGGAATATCTTCTTAATATCATCCTACATAGATTGGGTGATATCACGTCATGCCATCAGGTCCAGGAATTTTGTGCAGCCATCATTAATGTCTCTTAGGAAGAGTAGTTTTTGGGATTCTTCATTGAGCTCATGCTGAGTGTTCTTCTGCAAGATGAACAAGAATCTAGACACATAATCTTCAAGTCTCTCATCCTTCTTTTGTGTCATCTTGAAAATGTCATCTCCTCACATATGATTTCCTCTCCAATAATCCTTATACTTGAGCAATAAATTTCATCCCAATTATGCACAACATCATGTTCTAAGCCCATAAACTATCATAATGAAAACTCTTTGAGAGTTGCAAGAAATAATTTAAGTCTATGGGCATCAGTGGTGTAGTCATAACTCCTACAGAGGCTATCAAACTCAAAGAGAAAGTTATCTGGGTCCTCTGTCACAAGACCATAGAATTTGGGAAGAGCAAAGGAGGGTATATTCTTGAGGTTATTATTATCTCATTGGATAGAAATAGGAAATGGAAATGTAGTAGGATTTTCCATCCTTGGAGGATTTTGATGTTGATCCTAGGGCTGGTAAACAACTAGAGCCAATGGATTTTCTTCTCCTGGAGGATCAGGATGTTGAAATCTTAGATTGGCCAAGGCTTCAACGAATAGATTTTGCTCAAATGGTTCTTCAGGGGCTAAGTATCCTAGGAGTTGACCTTAAGAGGATCTAGATGATGATGTGGTGTCAAGAAGGTCTACAATAACATCAATGAACTGGTCTTCTTCTAGTGGCACAAATATTTCTCCTAGTTGATTGTTGGGTTGATTTGGCAAGTACCTTCCTAGAACATCTCTTCTTCTTCTACACTTGCAGCTAGTGTAGAATTGTATGAATTTGTGGTAAATCTCAAAGTAAAGTCTATTCTACTCAAAGCAAGAAATGAAAGCATAAAAAAAGCAAATTCTAAGAATGACTGAGTTAGAAATCGACTTGACACCATCCCCGACAATGGCACCAAAAATGATCAACTCTTATAAAGGATTAAAAAAAAAGGCTTTCACCAGAACTCAGGGATTGGACATCCTACCAACCAGATATTCTCCTTATAAAAACTCATTTTATCAACCCAGGGATGTGTTACTTGAAATGGGCTAGCAAGATATATGCACCGAAGGCTGACTCGGACCACACTTTCCTATATTTCCTGCAAGAAACAAATGCTTGAAAGGAAATATTAATCTACAACTACAGGAAGTAAATGCTGAAATGGAAAATGTAGAAGTAAAGATGTTGAAGGAGCTTAAAGACTTGCAGACTAAACTAAAATGTTTCATCTATTCTACCACTTTGGTTGCAGGAAGCAACATCTTATTCCGCGGCTTTGGCTGCAGGAACAGTTCAACACCAGAATTGAGATAACAAGATGCAAGAAATGAAACTACATGAAATGATTCTAACTAATGTAGATTCCTCACCAAGTGGGCCCCCTTGGATGAGTATCCTAAACTAAATTACACAGAACTAAATCTGAACACTTCATTCATAATTCATTGAAACATATAGTACATAGATTCTTGAAAGATGGAAAATAACAAAATAAAACTATAACTCAAATAACTGATAATGTCCTTCTTCTCACGCAAGAGCTAGGCTTTATTTAAAGAAAAAAATCTAACAACTAATTGATCATGCTATATGACAGGAAGAGTCATTATTACAAAGCTAGAAGCTATAAAATAGGAAACTAGAAAGAAGGAAACAAAATATATCCAGAAAGAAGGAAAGAAATGTCTCGACAAAGGAAGAACGAATCTAGCTTCCCACTTCTTCCTAGATTTTCTTCATGGAAATTCATAACTCTCTAACTCAGTCTATGCTCAGCTTCTGCCACCTTGATCATCCTGAAACCATCACTGGAGTTGCATTAATGTCTCCATCGATTGAGTCTACTATAGGACTGGGTCGAGGTATCTAGTGCACGGGCACATTCACCTAGTCAATCCTTCATTTGCTAAATATGACATGCACTTAAATGTTAGACTCAAGACATCCAAGGTAATGTTACACCAAAACACACACACATTCATTCATATTTAAATAGCTAACTACCCATAAGAACATAACCATAGATCTAGCATAAGTAATATAGCATTAATATCCAAGTTTGCATGTTTAAATTTTAAACCAGATTGGATGTCTTAGTGGTAGCATTCCACATAATAACATAAAAAGAGCATATAGGTCTGTAGTAAAGTTCAATGACAACAAAGAACATGAACTTTCAAAATCTATCCTAGGGTTTCTAAAAGATGGCATAAATATGCCTCATCACCCATTCCTAAGAGGAAGTGAGAATGTTTATATATAGATTTGATTGTGGGATTTCCAAAAGCTAAAGGTAGAGACCGTATATACATGGTATTAGATCGGTTGACAAAATATGTCCACTTCTTTCTGATTACTACTACATTTTCAGCTATCCAGGTTGCAAATTTGTTCTTCCGGTAGGTTTTCAGGTTGCACAGACTACCTCAGAGTATTGTTAGTGATAGGGATAGTCAGTTTATGAGTCACTTTTTGTAGGAGATTTCTAGGCTATGTGGGACTGAGCTGACTCTAAGTTCTATTTATCACCCTCAAAATGATGATCAGATTGAGATAGTAAACAAGTGGGTGTAAGATTACCTTTGGAACTATGTGATAGGGCAACAGTGTGCTTGGGTGAAGTGGATTCACCTATGTGATGTTTGTCACAAATCCATTCACCATTTGTTTACTCAAACATCTCCCTTCAGATCCTTGTATGGGTATGATCCTCCAAGTTTTTTGGATTTTTTGTTGAGTGAGAGAAGAGTGCATAGTGAAGGTGATTTACTGTGGGATATTCAAGACATTATGAGGGCCTTGCATGATAACATTTAGAGGGATTAGAATCAACAGAAGCAATATGTTGATCAATGGTAGAGTTACATTTTCATTCTAAGTTGGTGATGTTAGCTCCTGCAATAATTTTCATGGCTATGGAATTTTTCTCTGGCCTCTGCAATGTTTTTCCTTGCCCCTGGCCTCAAACCCTAGTTCATAAATTCAAATTTTCTAGCCGTTGGTGAAAGGAAACCCTAGAATGTATTGACCCTGTTCTAATTGAGTGTTACTTTTGTGGTCACTAAAGTCCTAATTACCCATGTGTTAAATTTCCCCCGTTTGTTGATGACCACTTTTACATGTTATATCATTAGGTTATTTCATCGGGCCCCCCCTTTTAATTTTTCTATCCAAGCCTAGGTCTCCCGAGATTTATTTTCCCAGGTGTCAGCCTTTTAAATTGTGTGGCTGTCATTATTCCGTAAGGTTTCCTGTTGTCAGAGTTTCTGACATGCTGTATAGTGATGAGCGGACACCTATCGTAGTGGGCTTAGTGTCTCAGTCTATCTTTAATCCTACGGTGGGTGCATGATCTCATGAAATCTTAGTAGGCTATGAGATCATGTGATGACTATCAGATCTTCCAGGTAATACGATGTTTCTCAGTGGCTCCACTGCCAGGTGTGCATGAATGGTAGCTTTTCATATGTCACGCTAGATGGTGAGTCAGATGATTCAGCGGGGCCCGACATTCAACAGACTTAAGATCTAATGGCTGCCATAAAAGCGCATGGAATATTCTTCCTCTATCAGATCATGCACCAACCGTTGATTTGGTATCAGACCATAAGGGAAGGCAATCGGCCTGCTCTGTGCAATGTGGTAGTTTGTGATTTGACGGGGTGGCTAATGTAGCAGGGTGGGACAAAGTTTTTATGGCATCGCCTCAGATTCAAGATCTACGGATGGCACATGATCTCATGGAATCTTTCCAAGCTATGCAATCATACGACAACCGTCTAAATCTCCAGATGAAGTCAAAGGGTTTGATGGTGGTCTTTTTCCCCGCAGTCGGGTAGTCTCGTAATGATATCACAGTTAGTGTTTTTATCTCATGACTGAGAATCTCTTCAGTCATGTGATCTTTGAATAGTTTGGCAGTTAAGGAGATAACTGTGGGACTATGAGACTGTGGTCGCCGAATCGCTAAGTATAAATAGGGTTAAATAAGATGTCTAGCGATCTCGTGACTAAAGGAAGATGAAACCTAGGAAAAGTAAGATGATCTAGCGGTTGTGATATAAAGTTGATTCAGATTTGAATGCTGATCGTTGATACACTGATTGGCACCATAATACAACCGTTTCTTCTAGATTTGAATATTTTAAGGGTTTTCAGTGACTAAAGATTGGTTTTTAATGTTGGGGCGACTAGATTTGGTAGAATGTGATTTCATTGACTGTTGCAGAGTGGTCCAGGGACTCTGATGATTGATTGTAGAGAGTTTGTACAATGAAAAGTGGGTAACCGGACTGCTCAAGGCATGTTGCAGGTGGACAATTAGATTGATAAACACAAAAAATTCATGATCTTCAGTACACAAGTCAGAAGTTATCATAAATGGAGATCATTATGGGATCTATTTGCTCCAGGTTGCTTGGTTTTCCCCTTAATGAATTAAATCTTGATTGAATCTGATTGGTTTGGTGGTTGAAACCTTTACCCTAGTCATCTGTAGCTTGTTGCATCCTAATTTTTGGGATTCCAAGATGACTAGTGGTATATATTGTTGTAGTTTTGATTTTGTAGGGGTTCCAAGTCTTTTGGTCCCAAAGGTTGTTGTTGATGTTATGTTGAAAATCAATGTAAAAGACTGAACAAGGAGAGCTTGGATTTTTGGGTTTGTTTCCTAGCATTTTGTTGTCTTGGTAATGTATAGATTCTATAGATTTTAATGAGAATATACTTGAATTCCAATCTCAGATTTATGTTTGTCTTCTTGTTTTGATCTTAGGCTCATATATGTTAATGTCACAAAGTGAGTTAGCATATGGTAAACAAAGAGTATTGTGGAATTATCTTTGAGTTCCTAACAAAGTTAGGATTAAAGTCTTTAAGGTAATTTCAATGAGTTCATGGTTGGATAGGAATTTGATGATCAAGTTTGGGAGTGAGAGGGATAAGAGGCAAAGCACTTATTCTAAGTTCAAGAGTGTTTGAGTTAAAATTTTTAGTTGATATATGTTGTTGAGTGACTCTATGCCCTAGGTTAAGGCACTGATCCATTCTCTAGAAGCAGTCCATCATCATCAATCACACATTTAAATGATAAAATATTTAAAACCAATTTGTGAAGGGTATAGTTGTATAATATTTTGTGAATCCTTTGAAGAAGTGAGTCAAAGGTACACCCGCCTGAGCATCTAGGCTCAAAGTGTAGGAGGATCCTTGTTGATCCTTGTTAATTGGCCCTTTTCCTTGCAGACTTTGGAGTGGTGATAGAGTCAGTGACATTAGTTTGTCAATCATAGTTTAAACCTACAAGTAGAAAGAAAAGATCACCAACAGGTGACATGGTATACTTGATGCTAAAACCTTATAGATAGTCTACCCTTCTAAGGAGTGGAGCTGAGAAGCTCAAGCCTCACTACTATGGTCCTTTTTGGGTTGTTAGACATGTATGAAATGTTTGTTATGAGATTGATTTACCAGAGAATAGAAAGGTGCATAATGTTTTCCATGTTTCACACCTCAAGAAGGTGATGGGGTGACATGTCATTCCTTCTAATGCAAGAGAGGGTAGATACATGGGGCTAAATGCTCAACCAGATACCAAATGACCTTGTAGAATCAAAATACTGAAACAGAGAGAAGGAATGTAGTTCATATCATTTATTCATTCAAACTTCATACATGATGGGCTGTGAGGCCTTCCTAGTTATGGCCAATACAAAGAAGAATCAATCCATAACATTACGGTCCTTATACATGTGAGATCCACAATCTCCCACTTCCTATCTTCCTTCTGGAGTTCACTACCCTAAATCTAAAATAGACTATTACATTTATACTTGAGGCTATCGAACAGGTCGGCCCAAAGAATCATCTAGATCCAGCATTGGAGAAAGAAATGAACCAGATTTAGGTCCAAAAATTTCCTAATGAATGATCCCAACATTAAGATCACAACCAAAATTAAAAGCACATGTCAGCCTCAACAAAAGATCCAAAAAAACACTTGTCATTGAACTAGGCCACTGAGCAACACAAACATGCCAAACTAACTCGGTAAAAGAACAAAACAAAAGTGACTTGATGAAAGGCACCAAGTAGAAAAAAGGCAACTGAGCTCGCTAGTGAACAACAGGAACACTCCACCAAGAACTCCAAATAAGTTACCGAGCACAACTAACAAACTATCGAGATACAGGATTGCCATAAAGCCCTAGACGCTCCTGCATCAGACACCTGGGGTTGAAAAGAAATGATTCTCCAAATCATGAGTGAGGTACAACCTGAGATGAATCCAAATCAGATTGATAAATCCATGTAGAGTCTTCAATCGTTATGTTCATCCATTTTACCAAGTATTCCATGTAATCCTTTCCTCTTTTGCTTCTGCCAACTCTTTGTTCTAAAATTTGTTCAACTTATTCTGTCCTCTTCTAAGGATAATCACTTGGTACTGTAAATTCTTCATCAGGCTCATGAAACTCATATAGATCTACAATATTGAATATTGGTGATATGTCCATGTCATCAAGTAACTCAACTTCATAAGCATTTCCACTGTCAAACTTCTTCAATACCTTATAGGGACCAAATTTCTTCATCTTCAGCTTACCATAGGTTCCCACAGGATTTCTTCCTTTCTTCAAATGAACCATTACCTCATCACCAATCTCAAAAATATTATGTCTTCTTGACCTATCTTCTATATCCATGTATTTCTAATTACTCTAATCCAACTTATGTTTCACTTCCTCATGCAATGACTTCATAAATTCATCAAATTCTTCCCCTTCAGCACTCCTCTTACCTTCTCCAACAATATCTTTCAAGTCTGATATACCTCTCAGTTGTATGCTAGTAACAATCTAAAATGGTAACTCTTCTTGTGTTAACATCAAATCCCAATTATGTAGTTTATCTCCAACTAAGAATCTCAATAGGTTACCCAAACTTCTATTTACAACCTTTGTTTATCGATCAGTTTGTGGATGAAATGTAGAACTATACTTCAACTCGATTTCCAAATTCTTCCATAGAGTCTTCCAAAAATAGCCAACAAACTTACTATCTCAATTAGAGATGATACTCTTTGGTAATCTATTCAATCTGACAATTTCCTTGAAGAAAAGATCTGCTATATGCACTACATCTGATATTTTCCTACATGGTATGAAATGTGCCATCTTGGAAAATTTGTCTACAACAACAAATATGGAATCATTACCTCTTGTTGTCCTCAGTAAGACAAGATCAAAATCCATACTGATATCACTCCAAGGTTTTTCAGGAACAAAAATTGATGTATACAATACAATATTCTAACTTACTCATTTTGCAACTTGACAAACTCCACAACTCTTTACAAATTTTTGAACATTGTTATACAACTGAGGCCAAAAATACCTTTCCTTAAGAAAACTCAATGTCTTATCAATGCCAAAATGTCCAGCCAAATGACTACTATGATTTTCCTTTATCAAATTAGTTCTCATTGATCCTCTCGGTATACATAACTAAATTCCTTTGAACAACATACCTTCTTGAATGAAATAGTCTTTCCACTTACTTGATTGATCTGGAATAGGTGCTCTGCACATTCTCCATAGCTCAAAAAAATCAGGGTCAATTTCATACAAATTCTTCATGTCATCAAAACCAAGAACTTCAATTCTCATTTCAATTATCAAAGCTCTTCTTCTACTCAATGCATTAGAAACTCAGTTAGATAATCCACTCTTATGTTTTATCACAAGTGTAAAATTCTGCAAATACTCAACCCATTTCATATGTCTCTGATTCAACTTATTCTGACTACCCAAATACTATAAAGCCTTATGATCAGTATACAACACAAATTATTTTGGCATCAAATAATATCTCCATTTCTCCAGGGCTTGAAAAATAGCATAGAATTCTCGATCATATACAAAATATTTCCTTTTAGAATCATTCAACTTCTCACTAAAGAAAGCAACAGGTTTACCTTCTTGACTCAACATAGCTCCTATTGCACTTCCATTTGCATCACATTCAACGTGGAATACCTTATTGAAATCAGGTAAAGCTAACATAGGCAATTCAACAACCTTCTGTTTCAAAGTCTCAAGACTCCTATCAGCTCCATGTGTCCACTTGAATTCTCTTTTATCTCCTCTCATTGTCTCATTCATAGCATTGCAAATTGAACTAAAATTTATGATGAACTTTCGGTAAAAACTTTCTAAACCATGGAATGATCTTACCTCACCAACATTATTAGGTACGTGTAGGCCAATCGAGAATTACTTCAACCTTCTTAGAATCCATCTTCAAACCGTCAGTTGAAATCAAAAATCCCAAATATAAAATCTCCTCTTTCATGAAGGAACACTTTTTCAAATTAATCAACAACTTTTCCTCTTTCAATCTATGCAATACATGTCTAATGTGCAACAAATGATCTTATCTGGTTTTAATGAGTATCTTGCGGTTTATGGCAATCATGTATCTCGATAGTTTGTTTGTTGTGCTCGGTAACTATTTTAGATTTCTCAGTGGAGTGTTCTTGTTGTTCATTGGTGAGCTTAGTTACCTATTTTCTGCTCGGTGCCTTTCATCAAGTGGCTTTTTTTGTGTTCTTTCACCGAGTTGGTTCAGTGTGTCTATGTTGCTCGATGGCCTAGTTCACCGATGGGTCTTTTTTGGATCTTTTGTTGAGGCTGACATGTGCATTTAATTTTGGTCATGATCTTAATATTGGGATCTTTCATTGGGAAACATGTGGACCTAAATCCAGGTCATTACTTTCTCCAATGTTGGATCTAGAGGATTCTTTGGGCCGACCTGTTCGGTAGCCTCAAGTATAAATGTAATAGTCTATTTTAGATTTAGGGTAGTGAATTCCAGAATGAAGATAGGAAGTGGGAGATCGTGGATCTCACATGTATAAGGACTATAATGTTCTGGAATTGATTCTTCTTTGTATTGGCCATAACTGGGAAGGCCTCACAGCCTGACATGTATGAAGTTTGAATGAATAAATGATATGAAATGCATTCCTTCTCTCTGTTTCTATGTTGTGATTCTGCAAAGTGGTTTGGTATTTGGGTGAGCCTTTGGCCCCATGTATGTTTCCTCTCTTGCATCACCTTATGCCACTTTACCACCCCTGGATGATGAGGGGAAGTTAGAGTTAATTCTTGGGGCCATTCTCGAGACCAAAGAGAAACATCTACAAAGATGGGTCATCAAAGAGATTTTGGTAAAATAGGACTTCTAGTGTAGGATGCTACATGGGAGTTTAAGGATATTTTGCAACATTCAACTTTGTGATTGCTTGACAACAAGCAGTCTTGGGGAGGGCAGACTGTAATGTCCCCTTTTTAGCAAGATTTGGATATTATGGTTGTTAGCCCATCATGGCAACCCTCATGGACTAATGGGTTGATTTGAGGGTCTCTAGTATAATACTTACTATTTCAGTAAGTCATTGAGCCACTTTCCATTTTTGGAAGGATGGGTCAGGAATGGTTTGGATTCCTTGGTGGTGTAGAGTTGACTTGGTCATTGTGCCTTGAGAGCTTATATTATAAAGGCTTTATTAATTAAGTTGACTTATTTAATATTATAGCTTAAAACTTTATATTATGACACAAAAGGGTGAGCCCTTGTTTAATGAAGTCATGAAGTGGTGACAACTTAATAAAGTATTAAGATTTTAATGCTCATCATAAAAGTAATAGAAAATTAATGAGGTATTATTATTTTTATACTTTTTCAAAGGTTGGAAAGGAGAATGAATAACACGCCATATGCAATTAAGTGATGTTAAGTGTATAAATAAATCTCTCTAGTAGCGTCAAGGAGAAGATGCAGGCTGACTAGGGTTAGGGATTTTATTATTGCTTCTTGAGAAGATAATCGGATGCATTCTTGATCCCTTTTTACCTCTGTGTGAATCCTTGTGTGGAGTTGCTATTTGTTTGGAGCTCCGAGAATTGTAAATTCTTGGTGCTAAGAGCACTTAGAATGGTTGTGTATTCCCAACGATTTGTGCACACTGTTATGGCATTACTCAAATGTCATCGATGGGAAATTTGATGATCGAGACTGGTTCTTTCAAGCAGTAGAAATAGTGATAAGGAGGCTACATTTAATATTATGCAAGCAACTTTATTAATATTGGGCACAACATTGATCATCTACAATAGTAAACAATCTGTAGTTGTAGCATTAGTCTTTTTGGGTTTGTGTCTTTAGTAGAAGGGCCTGATCTTGTGTTCTAAGAGCCTCGCATATGATTTGTAAGACTCGGTGTTAAAGATAGTGCGTTGGGCTGGTGGCTAAAATACAATCCTAGACTGTAAAGATCCACGCTGAAGCAATAGAATTTCCAGGTGCATAGTTGGATTTTAAATATTATATAGTTTTTGTAATTGCATTGTAAATATTACAGAAGAAATAAAGTTTGTTAAAGGTTCTCTATGCATTTGAATGATTAGATTTAATTGCATTGAAATTTCCTTTCCTTATATTTGCAAAAAAAAAACTCCAAAAAGCACATATTTAGAAAACCCCAAAAAATTGCAAAATTATAAATTAAAAACAAAAGAATTTCAAAGCTAGCTAAGGGTTAGAGACAACAACGCTCTTACAGACTAAGGCCCAACCACTACACCAAAAGACCTATCTGGTGGTGAGGGCGACTACTCGGGGTGTTAAGGGTGGCATTATGGGGGACATCTCCCCTCCATCGAAGCATCTGAGAGTGGGGACCAATCCCCCAATTACATAGACTCTGAACACGTGGCTATTGGGTCAAACCACATGGGTAGAGGACATTAGAACCCACCACACTCCATGGGTCTCGACCTCAAGACCTTGGACCTGATACCACTAAGGCCCAACCACTACACCAAAAGACCAACCTAGTGGTGAGGGAGGCTACCCATGATGTTAAGGATGGCATTACGGGGCACATATCCCTTCTGCTTGAGCATCTGAGGGTGGGGACCACCCACCAATTAAGTAGTCCCCGGACACGTGGTTGTTGGGTCACACCACCCACACATGGGACATTACAGTGTGAGACTTTATGACATCAGTTTGACAAATTTTGGACTGCTCCTTAGTCAACCTTTCACAAAAGGTCTCAAATGATGGCATAACAAATTGGTCACCTAACCCATCCATAATGGCATGTAAAGAAGTGGAAAAATAAAAGAGAAAGCTTACCAATTTTGACAAAATAAGAAAAATACATTATTTTTCATTCTTATATTTTCCACACCCAACCAATTGAGAATGCAAGGATTTAAATTTGACTAAATACTCTTTAATTGAAGGAAAATATCAATGGAAAGTGATGCTATCTATGCTTCTAATTGCATTGACCAAATTTAACTAGCTAACCAAAATTATTGTTGAATTTATCTCATACCTCTTTTGGTGTGGTGCAGACTTTGATGTGAAAGAACAAGGGTTCTAAAATATGGAGGGAAATCAAGCCCATTGTGTCGTCACACATACTTTGATGTGTGAATTTCTTGTATTCTTTGGTGAAATTGGGTTGTTCCTCATTCATCATGGACCATAACCCTTTCAACCAAAGTATTTATTTTATTTTCATCTTTTAAGTGTGATAGTTGTGGGGGCTGAGAATTTTAAACCCTAATTTTACAATTTTGGATGATAAAAACTTTTGTCAAAAACATGCCACAAAATTGAGAAAATTTGCACTTAAACTTGCTTACAAATTAGCCTATGGGGCAAAAAAAAAGTGTAGAATAATTGAGGGGTCAATATCCAATGCCATAAATTATTAAGTGACCACCAAATTAAGCACATGAAACCACTAGGTTGTATCACCTTGGGCACATATATTTAGTCAAAGCTTTACTAGAGGCCACATTTTGGTCTCTCCTTAGGATTGGACTCTTTTGATGTTGTTGTTTTGGAAGACTCACTAGATTTGAGCTTGGTTTTATTCTTTTTCTACCATTTTCTTTGAGAGTAGTGGTAACTAATGCATGAGACTTTGTGACATTAGTTTGACAAATTTGGGACTGTTCCTTAGTCATCCTTTCACAAAAGGTCTCAAGTGATGGCATAACAAATTGGTCACTCAACCCATCCATAATGGAATAGAAATAAGTGGAAAATAAAAGAAAAAACTTGCCAATTTTGACAAAATAAGAAAAATACATTCCTTGTCTTCTCTTTTCCACACCCAGTCAATTGAGAATGAAAGGATTTAAATTTGACCAAATAGTCTTCAATCAAAGGAGAATATCAATGGAAAGTGATCTTATCTCTACTTCTAAATGTATTGATCAAATTTAAGTAACTAAACCAAAACAATCATTGATTTTATCTCATATATCTTTTGGTGTGGTGTTGACTTTGATGTAAAAGAACAAGGATTCTAAAATATGGAGGGAAATCAAGCCCATTGTGTCATCACACATACTTTGATGTATGAATTTCTTGTATCCTTTGGTGAAATTGGGTTGTTCCCCGTTCGTCATCGACCATATTTGTTTTGACCAAAGTATTTGTTTCATTTTCACCTTTTAAGTGTGATAGTTATGCGGGGTGAGAATTTTAAACCCTAATTTTATAATTTTGGGTGATAACAATTTTGCTAAAAAACGTGCCACAAAATTGAGGAAACTTGCACTTAAACTTGCTTACAAATTAGCCTATGGGGCAAAAAAAAGTATAGAATAATTGAGGGGCCAATATCCAATACCGTACATTATTAAGTGACCACCAAATTAAGCATAAGAAACCACTAGGTTGTATCACCTTGGGCACATATATTTAATCAAAGCTTTCTGGAGGTCACATTTTGGTCTCTCCTTCTTAGGATTAGACTCTTTTGATGTTGTTGTTTTGGAAGACTCACTATTTTCAAGCTTGGGTTTATTCTTTTTTCTACCCTTTTTCTTTGAGAGTAGTGGTAACTAATGCATGAGACCTTGTGACATTAGTTTGACAAATTTTGGACTGCTTTTTAGTCACCATTTCGCAAAAAGTCTCAAATGGTGACATAACAAATTGGTCACCCAACCCATCCATATTGACATAGAAAGAAGTGGAAAAATAAATGAATGGTTCATAAGGAACAATACTTGGTGAAAGTTTTGCAAATGAGGTTGCAAGCAGAGTGGGTTTAACCATGGAGGAAACTCTGTGAGCATCACCTAGATGGACAATGAGTGCTAAGTGTCCATTCATTCTCATGAGAGATGGGTTCATGTGAGCCACTACACATGAACATGGGATAATGAGTTTGACCCAAAAAACTACATAGTTGAATCCTCATAGCAATATCACAAAATAAAAGAACAGATCACAATCTCCCGATAATTTATTGTTTTTTATATAAAAAACTAAAATACTATTTATCGCTTCAATGTGATATTAAAGTCCCTTATATAAACTGCCACTTATAAAGACCCACGAGCTCTTCTTCCACAACAAACCCCAAACAAACAAACAATAAAAATTGCACAAACTTTATAATAAATTTTGCACAACCAATCACTGTTTCAAATATATCGCTGCGAAAAAACGAAGTAAAATAAAGCAATCTTCAAAGTAATCTGCAGCTAAAAAAAACAGTTCACCACCTTTAGATATTGCTGCAAGGAGTTACTGAGCCAGGATATGAAGAGCACTGCTCAGTATTGGTGTTGATCCACAGAACAAAGAGTGCACAAGACATTTCGCACACTTATGGAAGGGGTCGGGTTGTAAACAGACCTCAACAAAACAAAAATTGCAGTTGAATAAAAAATATCATAACTTTCACATCAACAAGGATTATCACTGTTATTTGCCTAGGGCAATGAAAAATAGTAGAGGTAAAGCAATCATCATAAAATACAACACTGAATTATAACTATCGCTGCCAAAGGAATATATATATCATAGTCTACAGGGAATTTTTGAATGAAGAAACTACCAATAGCAAATATTATTGAAGCCGATCCACAGAAAGAAACAACTGATCCACAAATGATATCTCTGTGATCGGGTGTATTTGGCCGGATTGAGCCAAATACAATTTGTTTACAGAGCAATATCGGATTGGACAAAATATCTGTAGCAGAATAATCAAGGCATGGATTGATGAACTCCTCAGCACCTCAGATTCTAGATGAGGGATGGAGACTCATTGAAGCCTTCTTGCTCTGATACCATGTAGGAGATGACAATTAACAAGAAATCGCCATGAAGTTGCAGTCTTCAGAATCACAATAAAAGACAACCAACCAGGAAAAGATGAAAGAATGAGATGCAAGAGAAATGATTTCTTTCTTGATTGATGATTTTTACCTAATGTACTTGATATCCTTCTTATATAGGCAAGGCATGAGCAGAAACTACCATAGCAGAAAACACCCAAAAATTAAGTTACCTAAAGAAGCTTAAGCAATTGTAATTTAAGATAAACCACTTTACTCCATCATGTAATGTATGATGGGCCAAAAGTAATAACTTCTAGGACAATGCTTGCAAGCATTGATTATAAAATTTGGTGATGGAGCCAACATATGGGATTTCAATTTCCTAATTAAATCATGTCATGTGGAATATTTCAAGCTTTACTTTAGAGTGTTTTGATTGGGTGTCAAGTTAGAGGAAAATTATCTTTGATAGATGTGTTTATAGTAGAAGTTTATGTGAGAACTCATCTTAGTGACTTTGACTTATTGTACTTATGGTAGGCTATATTAGTACAATTAGTGAATTATTTTGTACCAATTATAAGTAACTATTTTTCCGTAATTGAAATATTTCTAAAGTTACAATATTTGTTTATTAATTTATATGTTATACAAATTACTTATCTCAAATATGATTGGTTGAATTGGTTTGGTGTTAGAGGACCCTTTTTTTGCAGATTTCTCCATATTGCATTTTTCGGACAAATTGTCAAGTACACATGACATTTATTAAAATAATATTGATGATTTAAGTAGAGATGTTTAATGCAAATCCTTTTTTACAAAATTAATAATTTGAAAGTCAACAACATAAAAGATTTTATGAAAGACATAATTAACTTTTATAATTATCAATGTTATCCAATCAACAACAACCAAATATTAATAAATTTGGCATTTGAGCTTTAAATCAATGTTTGAATAAGATGTACATTATTGATATAGTTGAAAATATATTATAACATTTAATATATTAAAAAATATAATAAATTTTACATAAATTTTTTATTTATGTTCTAAAGAAAAATATTAAATAATAATATTTTAAAAAATTATTAAATAAAAATAAAAAATTATTTGAAAACATAGTTTGGTGTCTTTTAATCCTTACGTCATTAAAATATAGTAATGTAGAGTCATTAATGGTAAATTCTTGCTACTCTTTACCATATTACAAAACAATAAAATGATAGAACAAACTATTTCAAAATACGAATCAAAATTTGCAAAAATAAAATAAAAAAATATTTAATATAATTTTTTTCTTAATAAATAATTTGAAGATCAACAATACAAAACAATTCATTGAAGGCATAACTAACTTTTCTAATTATCTTCCAACCAACCAGTAAAGTTAACATTTGAACCTTGAATTAATGTTTGAATAAGATGAACATTATTGATATAGTTGAAAATTTATTCAAGATTTCAATACATTGAAAATATAATAAAATTTAAATAATAATTTATCTATATGTTGACCATTCTTAATATGAATTAAGAAAAAATTAAAAAATAATATTTTAAAAACTTTATAAATTATTTAATATTTTTAAATTTTGTAAGATAAGTAACTATCTACTAGATATCATTATTAATGTTGGTGCCATTAGAAAAAAACTACTATATTAATTTAGAGTCATTATTTTCAACTATAAATTAAACAACAATAAAAAAATTTAAAAATATCTATTAACTCTAACCTACAATGCATAAACTATATTTAATATTATAATGACAATTAATTTCTAAACTAAAAGGCAAGTACTGCCATTACGTGGCACTTGTAAACATTACATAGCTATTTGGTATTGTATTAGATTATGCAACAATTACATGTATACTTTTGGGACGTTATGAATCATTTTGTGATACTTGAAAGGAACTTAACATTTGGAAAATAGGTGTTTATTTGAGACAAAAGCCTATTTGATGAAGTAAAATAATTTGTATCATGGTAGATGTCTTAAGTGGTCTACATATGGATACATGTAGAGTCTTGGTTTAGGCCCTATCTCTTAGGTCTAGGATTCTAGCCCTCTTTAAATTTCCTTCTAGACCTAGATTATAAAATGAATCAACTATGTATTATTAAATGCACAAGACAACTAAGAAGTGGGGTGAATCAATTGTGATAAAATTTATACATAGTCTCTTGAAATATATCTACAAAAACCTTATTATAATCCCTTTATCACTCGATAATGTAAATATGAAATGAATAGATTAAAATCAAGAACCATGATACATCATACACAATGAAACACCAAATTTACATGGAAAACCCTATTAAGGGAAAATCCACATAGAAGATTAATTCTCAATTATATAAACACTTGTTAAGGGGACACCTGATAAGGTGATTTTTACAAAGAATGTTCATTGCAAGAAAAGGCTCACTACCAAGATGAAAAAGAGTAAAACAACAAATATCCACCATTAATTCACTTCTACAACTTGACTAAAAGATTTGTACATGTACCTTCTTCTCACTTCTTTTGGTAGCCAATGCATTAAATTCCACATTACATATCATAACACTTCACACCAACTCATATCCACACATACAGGGAGATAGATTCTCTTTCACAAATCCTCATCGCACACACTCCATCAACAATTCATCCTTTATTTATTAAATCTTCATACTTGCAAAAACTCCCAAGGTCGACTAAGCATCTTAATTGAACATAATTAAAATAATGTTGGCACTTAAACATTCCTGTGGTGGAAAGGAATGAAAAGTGGACCACATCACATCTTGAATAGGACCAAAAATACAACATACACGTTACTATTCAATTTACATTCACCATAGCTTTTTATATGAATGTGTGAACAATCAAAGATGACCAAACCTAGAGTAAACACCATCATACTTTGAACACACACCTGTAAAACACAAAAAATTGCATGATCTAAATCAAACAAAGATAAGAAAATTATAAGTATAATCCCAAATCCACAATACCATAAATCAACAAGTGGAGAAATGAAGAGCATACATTTCACACATAAAACTCTAACCAACAATATTATACCTTGGTGAACAAAAATTCCTTTAGATTGTGATCCAAAGAATAAAATCTTGAGCTAAATACCTCTAAATAAGTTTATCAACAACATATCCAAATTACATGAATAGATTTGCAATATAGAAGAAATGCAGAGAAAAACTCTCAACACCATTGCATAGAAATTTAAGAACATCTACAACAACCAATCACTAGTGACAACAAAAACATGTTCGCATCAATGACAACATTAATAACTCATTCAAATTCTCATTTTTCTTAAACCCACAACAAATACATATTTTTGTATACATGTTGTATCATTAATCCTTTTATCATTGAATCACATAATGTATCAAATAAGAGTTTAGAATAATAAATTTTATTTAAAGAATAAATCATTCTTAGCTTAAGCCTCTTAAAGGATTCACCCTTTTATTGTATTTTAGTTTGTACCATAGTAATCTCTTGTTGAATTTCATCTACATTTTATTCATAATCTCTAGTTGCATCCACTTTGATTAAATGCTTTAAGTACTTTAGATGGAGTTAATGATTCTTAATCTCTATAGTTTTAAGTTCAACTTGAAGAATCCAACATTATTTTAGAGATATATTTATATTACATTAATAATCTAATCTTATTGTCACTTCATCTATAATACATTTATCCAAGGAACGATGATTTTATCTATAAATATGTAGACATATCAAACTTCTATTCATTACTTTTAGACACAATAATAGGAGATTTCTTGTGTTGAGATTGATAAATTATAGCCTTTTCATGTTTTGTAAGCTAATTAATTTTATTTGAAGATGGATACTATTATCGTCTTTATTCAAATTTATTGTTTTGATCTTATGATTTGAGTATCTTCATTGGAGATATTTTATTTGTAGACATTAGATATTTATGCTATCTAGGCTTGATTTAAATATTTGGTTGCATAGATAGAGACAATCTTTTTCAGCTGATAATAGAAATGGTTTGGATGGGTAACTACAAGCTTTGTTTTATCTTAAATTTGTTCAAAATTCTTATGATTATTTATTTAATTTCACCAGTCCATTTCTAGTGAAGCTTGAAAATATTATGTATTATATACTTAAATTTCAAATTTATTATTGTTTCTATTTTAAAGAAAGCTAATTGAAGACCTTAAAAAATAAAAAATTGCTATAAATTTTTTTGATTCCCTATTTCTTATTTGTACTTATTTTCATGATGGAACCATGTATTCTCTTCTCTTGCATTGTGGTGATCTTGAGAGTCAAAAATAGATTTTACCACTTGTGCGATCTAAATATTGAGTTTATATGCCCTCCTCTCATGTGATTTCTCAGTCTTAGGAATAAAAGATTCATTCTTCCTTTTTTGAAATTTTTTTGACAATCTTATCTTGGATTTCAAAACCTAACTTTAACCTGAACCCACATTTTTCAGGAGTAGAATATAGAAATTAAGAGGAAAATTGAAAGAATATTCCTACATTGAATAAAATTTCATGTTTGGTGCAATATTATTCTAGAGAATAAATTTAAGTGAGAAGAGATTCAACCCCAATCACACACCTTAGAAAACTTTCTTGATTTTAAAAACTTGGGCCTCATCCACTATTGAAAATATATTTGATTTCTTTAGTTAAACTTATGCAAGCCTAGATAGGTGAAACTTTTAGTCATTTGATATTTATAGTGCATTGATAAGTAATTGTCCCTATGAATTTACTTACACCACACGTTAGTGAACTATCTATCTTCCCATCTTGGATTGTTGTGTGATCTTGAGGATTAAGAGTGGTAAGGGCCTTGATATTAATAGCTCATATTATGTATACTTGAGCTAAAATATATTTGTGGGCATACGAAGCCAAACACTCCAACTTGATAAATTCTTACATTTTCTAATAAGTTAATAACTTAATCAAACCTTTTATAAATCCAACCCAATTAAGAAGTAAGAAATTGTGATCACCTTTTCCAACCAATCCAACAATCCCTTCAACTTGATGATGATGATATCCTTTTCTTTAAGATGAATATCATGAGGATGTTAATATTGTGGATCAATACAAATATACTAATGAATTTGTTGATGATATTATCTCAAGCAAGCTATCCATAAGCCATAATGACCCACACATAACCATCAAGAGTCCTTGATCCAAGAGTACTATCACATAAGCTATCTAGAGAAATGAATCCCAAAATCCATTGGTTATCTCCAATGAAAGTGCAAGACCTTATTGGACTATTTTCTAAGATAATAGAGGATTCTATGATTATATTCATCATAAGCATTGAATTCAAGCTTCCCTTAAACTATCACCTTGAACACCAAAGAAAGGCATCATACCAAATCACTAAACATAGATGGTTAATCCATACCCTTAAAATATATTAGACCCTCCACTTATCCCTTCTAATTTCAATCCTAAACCATTAAATTTTGCATCCATGTGTATAAATCCTAATCCAAGTATACTCATCCCTATAAATACTATATTTCATATAAACCTATAATCCATCACTCATTAGGACCACAATAAGTTCCTATAAATCCCATAATATTTTTTCATCCACTTATCTAGATTTAATCCTAATATATCAACCCCTACAAGCTCTAAATCATTCATCATTCAACCATCCACACTAGTTCTAATCTTAATCCATCTATGCATCCCCCATCCCTACAAAACCTACAACATTTAATCGTACCTCCATCCGTGATATCAATATAATCCTAATCCATCAACCCCCCCTAAATTATAGTCCATTGACCAATGAGCCTCATAGTATAGATGACCAATCCATTGATAGCCGAAAAGTGGAAACAATTCTATAAATAGATGTACCTCTATACCTAAATAAAATTGATATACAAAATAAGATTAAAATAGTACATGTCTCAAATGAACATATAACAATATTATCCCGACACAATTTCTCCATAGCATATTGCAGACACTAAAAATTGTCAACCTCCTATGATGGCATTTTTACCTAGAAACTTACAATGATCACCTTCCATCCCAAGAGAAAATCATCCTTCCAGGTTAGATTTATAATCCACCTCCTAAGAAAGACCATTATTTCCCTTATAATCCATCCAATGACCCTCTTCCATGTCAAGATCAAATTAATCCTCCATGTCCACCTTAACATCTTGTCAAAACTCCATCTCCATGTCATAATCCTCCCAATCCACCAAAAGATCTCATCATCCCTCGATATCCATGTCATAATCTCCCATTTCCACCATAAGATCCCATCATCCCTCCATCTCCATGTTTTAATCCTCCCTATCTACCACAAGATCCCATCATGCCTCTATATCCATGTCATAATCTCCCATGTCCACCTCAAGATTCCATAAACCTTATCCAAGTTAATAATGAGCTGATTACATATCAACTTGGTTCATCCACTTTCATTCAGTTTGGTCTACTTCATAGTCATACTATTCCATATGTGCCTCCTCCACCTCAAAATGGGCTCGTATCTTGTTTCAAAAATAATCGATATCCAATTGCCAAGAATATTTGTCATAGAATGTATTATCAAGGAAAGGGCTTAAGCGTCAATGAACAATGTATATTAGAACCCCTTTATATAAATAAAATCTATATTATCAGGGCCTTGGCTATATATATCACCATCAAGATGTTGATATCCCCTCTACATACAAGATTCCCCATATGAACCCAAGCATACACATTCCCCATCACCTCCTCAATCCATTTTGGGTCCTCAAATCCCAAATTCAAAGTCTTTGTCCCTTCCATCCATCTTAGATCCATATATTCCTCCATCCACTTGTTCACAATCCACTTACCCTTGCCCTCATGAAATTCAAAAAAGTCACACATCTTTGATAATCATATACCCATCCAAAAGGCCTCTATACAATTCCTATCCAACCATTAATAGCACTTCCCTTCCAAGCCATTTGGATGCCAAATATAAGGTCCATAAGTCAAGAAATCCACATGCAATCATGGATCAACATGTCTTATTTAGTCAACATGTAAAAACAAAGAAAAACATGACCCAAAACAAAAAAGAAATATCCAAAAGGCCACAAAGGCTAATAAAGAAAAAAGAAAAGTCAAAACCTATATGGGTTCATAAATTCCTTGTACAAGCAATGGATTCCAAGGACCCATAAAAGAATAAAAATTTAAAAATAATTTGGATTCCCAAGCAACTCCTCGAAGCACAATACCTCAAAGAAAAATAAAAATTATCATCCAATCTTACTATCCCAAAGGCTCCCATCAATAATCCAGATAAATTCCTCTCACCTTTTAAATCCATTTTGGGCCCTTATGTCCCAAAATCCATGTCTACTCCTCCATCTAAATCTTTGATGCAGGAGCATCCTGGGTGTAAGAGCAATCTTGCATCACCCAAAAATATTTCTATTTTTGTATTCAATAAGGGCTATCTTGTGCAGAGCTGCTATTTATGGAAACTTTCTATTTTTAGTAAGTTGGTCTTATGATCTCGGAATGTTCTGATTTTACATGTGGAGGTTCATCTCAGTCATATCAACCTGCCAGTAAAGTTTCATGGCTAGATTAGGTCTAGTTCTGAAGATATTGAAGATTTTTTATATTGGTAGCAAGGTACAAAAACTTTGAACTCAGTCTTGAAGGCTTTAGAGGCCCCGGATGAGGTCAAAAATTTGGGTGATAGGTGCTTGCACAAGTCAAGCCTGTAAAGTGCTTTGTGGCCTTTCCGAAATGGGGTTATAATAGTCAATCGGGTCAACTGGTGATGACTTATGGTCTCCGGAAGTCGGGTCACTTGAAATGGTGGAAAATAATTTTCCTTCAAAATTTATGTTCAGGTTTCAAAAGTTATTTTGAGCTGACTTTGATGTAATAAAATGAAAATAAAATACTTCTAAGTTTGGTCGGCCCTTAGGGCTAAATTTCTGGAACCTTCTCGAGCAGTGGAAATTGCCTATATAAAGAAGGCCCGTAGTATTGTCTTAGGCAGTTCGAGACAATTTTGGGTAGTAGATCTGGGTATTGATTCGAGGCTTTGTCCTACAGAATATTATAAGGGAATGCCCATGTGGCTTTGCATATTGTAATTCTGAAAGTTTGTAATTCCACATTTATGGAGATAATAAGAAGCCAATTTTCTGTTCTTGCATATTGTTGTTGTTTCTCTATTTCTGTTATGTGTTTGTGGTATTAAGGGGAGCACCCTTCATCAATCTCCAAATCCAAAATCCATTTTTCTTCCATCACTTCACCACCCCTCAAGATGTGTGCCAATGTTGATCTTTCCAACATTTCTATCCACCAATACACAATTCTACCAACACATCATTCATTATCCAACACCTACTTTCCATCCTTCCATCCCCCTTATCCAATCCTATTCAGAAACTCATACCCTAGTCCATTTTATCATCCATTTCATCCCCTTTTTCCCATTACCCTATTAACATCTTTGACTATACTTTCAACAATCATGGTCCATTACATGATGTCCTTCAGGAATACTATCCAAAGAACAAGGTGCTTGAGTCCTTCCTTCATGTCATTTCCTACATCCATTGTCTCCCAAAAAGTCAAAATATGTTAAAAAATGAAAAATAAAAAATGTTTTTCTTGATGAAAATATAGCAAATAGACATCTTTTGTGAAAACAAAAAAATAGAAATCAAGAGAAATAATGCATCCTATGTTGAAAACCACTTCTTGTAGCGCCTTAGGAAAGTACCATGATGAAAACCTGACAAACATACCGCATGTGTAATCCATTACCTTCTACACTTGGGGGCAAGTTTAATTCATGCAATCCTACCTATCATATCCTTCAGAATCCTACATCCATCCATATCCTTTTATTTTCCCATCTTTTATCTTGACAAGGCTTTATGCATACTATCTACTTCACTTTAATCTTTACCCTACAATACAAATCCTTTGTCTTATCCATCCCTTACTTTTGTCATCCATTGTCATGTTTCATATTGCCTATCCCAAATCCTTTTCTTGATTTTGATCAAAATTAAGGACATAAATTGAAGAGCATATTTTCAAAAACCTCTTGACATGTCCTTTCCCATAGATCCCATGTCATTCAAATGCTTCATGTCATTGCCTACATAGACGCATATCCAATCCCTTAAAGCTTGAGTAAATATGTTATCCCATTGTGAGATGGTCCTTACATCCAAATCAACTCTAATTCCATTTTTCACCTATCCATTTCTACCCCATCAAATCATTCATCCATTCATAACATTTCTTGTCTTGCTAGACACTTGGGAAAATAAATACAATCATGTTTATTAATAAATCTTGACATGTGTCTTTCACCTCATTTAGTGATTTAAAATGTTCTGAAAAAAATCCACAAAAATAGAGCAAAAAGTCTTGAAAATATCTAATAATTGAAAAAAAACCCTTAAAAAATAAAACAAAATAAGAAAGTGTCCTAAAAAAACAACAAAAACATTACAAAAGACCTTCAAAAAGTTCAAAAAACATCGAATAAACATAAAACATTCATCTAGGGTGACCATGTTTAGAGTGTCTATGATAAGGGTCTTCACTTATGTGATATGCCACACATACCTCGACTCCAAACATACAAACTCTATAGTGGACCAAAAACATTGTGAAAAATCCCAAGAAAAAAGGTCCAAGACAACCAAAAAGTAAAAAAAAATGATTTTTTTTGCAATAAATATCCTTTTTACATAAACCAATTCTTTAGAAATTTTAATAAGCATTGAACGACGTCATACAATAAGTATGAGATTTAACAGAACCAAGTCAAAATAGTCAAACTAAGTCAACAGGTCTTCAGCTAAATTGATCCAACTATCTTATCTAGAAAACCCAACAAAACAACACAACAATTTGTCAAAAACATATTGTCTTAGACAAGGGAAGGAACACTCAAAATCAAACAAAGCGGTCTTAGACGGGGTACCTTATTCTTGAAATCAGATAGCATCAACAAAATGTCAAAATTCAATGTCCTAACTACTACAAAAATACAAACACATAATCAGTATGGTTGCAACTTGTTGAGTTGAGTCTTATTATGTCTTGATTTTCGAACGTCATGTTCTTATGCATCTGCGAGATGTCCACAAGTGATTTAGAGATGTTGTGATGGTTCATGACTTATTTTCTATCTTTTATTTGTGGAATATTTACCATGAAGTCTTAAAAGAGCAATCTGGGTGTCTGTGATAAGATCCTTCACATCCACATACAATATCTAACTACAAAATTGCGAAGGATACTTCAGTTTTGATATATCGCACATACCTCAACTCTGAATGCTTGACCTAGATGGATCGACACATATTCCTTGTGTGTTTAGAGTGTATTTTTTAATGCAAGAGGAAAATCATGCCTAGATCATTCATATCTTGGTAGGAGGGTATCCATGTTTGCTATAATAAAGTGGCTCGATGATGATAAATAAATTGCTCAAATTAGTTGGAATTAAAATGTGGCTAATAGATTTAAGGTTTCAATCATGATTCATCCTCATTCTCTCCTCTCCTAACATTCTATCAATCAATTCTAACATTCTATCAGTTAGTCAATCAATCAATATATCAAAATGGTCAAATCAATTTTTAAATCATTCAAATCAATTAGTCAATCATTTCATTATCATTTATCTTAGACAAGGTATATCTTCCCTAAAACTAGACATCATCATTTGTCTTATATAGGATGTACCTTTCCCGAAACCAAAAATCATCATTTGTCTTATACATAATGTATATTTCCTAAAGTCGGATGTTGTATCTTGTCTTATACAGGGTATGTCTTCCTTGAAACCAGACATTGCCTCTAGTCTTATACATGATGTGTCTTTCCTGAAACTAGACATGATTCTAATCAATAATTTATATGTCCAATTTTGATTGAACAATCATCACAATCTACCAACATTCTTCACTTCTTACTAATTATTATTTTCTTGCATCATTTAATCTAAATATTATTTCAAGAGATCATTCATGCCTTTCTTGCATAAACAATCTCTTGAGGGGGCATCATTTACCTTGTCACCACATTGTTCCCATTGGGGCATACCGAGGCATTATTTTTATCAAATATTTTTTGAAACAACACCTAAAATGCATTGTGTCAAAGAGGGGAAAAATGTAGACACTTAAAAATGACAATTTGTTCTAACAATTTTACTAACATTCATCTTAAGTTATTAACTAATCTTTATTATTCAATCAATTTGTGTCATTCTACTATATTCTAAATTCAAAACCATCATTTCTCCTTAATTTCATAATTAAGTGATTTTAATTAATTACTTTAATTATATGTTTATGTTGAAAAAATGACGTTCAAGTTTGAAGGACTCTCTGTGGGAGCTAGGGTTTTTTTTTCCCCTATAGATACTCCACAGCTAGGAAGTGGCAATGGGGGTAAGGGTTTGACAGTGCATAGAAATCCATCTTTGAACAAGGTATGATGTGTGGCTTTATAGGCTGGAGCGGAGGACTATGTGCCTCTAAAATAGAGATTGAAGTAATCCAATTTTATAGGTTTTGAGCTGGGAGATTCATCATAGACACTACAGGGAAAAGACAAGGGGCATGTAAACTATCTACAGGGACAACATATGCTAGGTTCGATGTGTGGATCTAAGAATTTGAGAGGAAAATTATCCCTTGAGTATGGCGCTCAGTCACAACAACATGGATTCATTGGGGCTCCTTTTAGGCATGGAAAATTTTGAATAGGAAAAAACCCCTCTATGTCGGCCCATAATACATTTGTGTCGTCGATCAAAGCCTACTCAATGGTTTTAGATCTGGAGATGCAAGAGGAGGTAAATCAGAACTTGGTTTTTTTCTCAAATTTATGGTTGATTGGGTGTTTTAGAGGCTTCTGGCCTAGTTTGGTTGATCTTCATAGGTGGATTACAAAATTTTGGGGACCAATCCTTGATGGGTGTGTGTAGATTTACCCTTCAACAAAAGGGTTTTTTATTGTTGTGTTTGAAAGAGAACAAGATAGGCAAAAAGTTTTGTGTAATTGTCAATGGTGGTAGGAGAAAAAAATTGCTTTGTTTTTAAAGCCTTGACACCTAAATTTCAAGTTGAATAATAAATTTTTTGATAAAATTTCATTGTGGGTGAGACTCCCTAATTTTCATCTACACTTGTGGTTTGACTCGTGTCTTGAAGCTATTGGTGATATTATTGGGGATTTTCTTATGGTGGATGAAGGCTCCTCTAATCTACTCCATTCAACCTTTGCGTGAATCCTAGTGGAGGTGGACATTACAAAAGGGCTTCCTACTGAGATTATAATTAAAACTCTTAAGGTCAACTGGACTAAACCCTTAGATTATGAAGGCATTCCTTTTAGATGTAGAATGTGTTTTCAAATTGATCATATGGTTGTTGAGTGTGGCAAAGGGAGAGCGCACAAGAAAGATTCTTAGTGGAAGGATGCTACATCCCAACACTACACAGTGGAGAAGAAATTGGAACATCAAAAGAGTTTTGCTCAAGCGGTGTCTAGGGATCCAAAGCAGTCACTTCCTAAAGAGAAAAAGGTGCATCCTATATCAAGTATTGATAGCAAGGTTGAAAGGGAATGTGATGAAGGGATTTAAAGTCAATAAGTTATCACTCTAGTGGGTAAAGATAGAAAAACTCTAGTAGGCACACAAATGGATGATCGAGAGCTAGGAAGGGGTCACTCTCAACAAGATATCTTGGATGTAGAGAACTCCCATAAGGGTAATGTTTTTGATTTGGAATGGCAAGATGAGGTTGCCCGAATTGAACATGGTTCGTGTATTGTGAAAGGTAGGAAGAGTAGGAAAGCAAATGGAGTTTCTTTTGATATGAATCTTTGCTCTCATACAAAGGGAGGAAGAAATTGTAAGTGAATAATTGGTTTTATTGTGCAAATGCAATGTAGACGGATTTGTAGGGGGTTGAGATGATAGGTTTATGATGGGGCTTTGGTTTATCTTAAAGAAGATTGAAATTGGGAGATGTTATTGGGTAGTTTTTTTATGTTGATGATGAATCTTATATAAATCATTGATTTTTAATAAAAAAATTATTGTTACCGATAAAAAAAATTAATTAGTTTAATTTTTTTTAAATTAATTTAATTATTGAAAATAGTTATTTAATAAATTATTCATCTATTATATAATTAAATAATTAACGTTATTTAATTATATCCTATCTCATTATAATTAATTAAATAAATCATATCATTTAATTAATATTTCCTCTTTCTAATTATTGTATTTATGGAGTAATTAAATCAAACCTCCATTCACAATTAAATAAATTATATGTATTTAATTAAAATTAATTGTTCCTCCCATAAATAAATAAAATAGTTTATTTATTTATAATTACTACATGTGCAAGTAAATAAATTATTTTATTTATTTAATTATAATTATTCTTCCAAAGCTAACTCATACTAACTTTCACTTCACTAATCAACCACAATTCCTAACTATCCAATCAACTCTCTTAACTCCAATCTCTCTCTTAACTAATCAATCTATTTAGTCTTCTATTCCACCTCATCAATTAAGTCTTCAATCAAATTAGTCAACTCTTAATCTATTTTGTTGACAGATTAATCAATCCTATTAAACAAAGGAATCAATTGAGTTGAGCTCCCACTCACTCTCAGTTCAACTCCTCAATCACAGCCAATCCACCCATCAATCAAGAAATCCTGATTGAAACCTCCAAAATTCTTATAAATAGAGAGCTAATTCTCTGATTGAAGGAACCACACACTTTGAATTCTTATGCTAGCATGGTCTTGAGCTTATTATTGAGAGCCCAACATTGCATGAAGAAGGAGAAGAACAAAGGAGGAATTATGGGTTTGCATATGCTTTTGTGTTATTTGATTTCAATATCTTGATCTGTGTATGCATTTCTCTTGTTTCCTTTTCTCTTTTAGTTTTGAGATATTAATTACTCTCTATTAATGATCTTCTTATGGTTTAGATCATATTTTTATTGCAGGCTTATGATTATCAAATTATCTTGATTATAACACTTTGTTGAACTTTTCATTATTATGCAAATATGACATTAAAGATGCATGCTTATTATTTATCGGCATGCTAGGATCAACCCTTGTGGAATCCCATTTGACCCCACATACCAAAAAATATTAAATGTACCTATCTTTGCACATAGAAAAAACTTGTTAGATAAAATGAACATATGAAACTGTGTGTTTGGTAATTCTTATTTTCTTAGACATCTGTGATAGACTAACACTTATTATGCATTTGGAGATCAAATTGTATGTTTACATATAAGGGTATGTGTAGTGTATGATGATCCAACATTGCTTAGATAGTTGATCTAACATCATTTTATCACTCAAATGCAGGGACTATGAGTAGCAAGGAAGCAATGGCTAGGCGCAAGGGCAAGTGAGAGGACTAAAGATTATGTAGAGAAATTCAAACTGGACAAGTCACCCTTCACTACCTGTGCCTTTTTATTTCATATCATCTTAAAATGTATAGTATTATTTTCATGTGCATAGTAATGGTTAGTCTCACAGCTTGTGTGAGACATTATTCATTTGAATTCTCAATAAAGATTACTTTTCTATAAAAAAAATTTATATTCTCTCCAATGCCATATGAATTTACATAATGCAATCTAATATTGTAAGGTTTTGTTCTTTTCTTTATGCACATGAGTATGATTCAACAAAACTAAGATATACCTTAATTCATTTTAAAATATAAAAGCTCTATCTAATGAGCTTAGCGGCAAAAATTGGTAACATTTTTGGTGACTTATGTGATATGTTTGTCTGCTAAACATTATGACGAGTTTCCTAAGCCTATTCATTGTCCATTGAGTCACTGAGAAACATGACAACAACTCAAAAAATTTATTGCACAAACTATTGTAACGTTTCCTAATTGATTGAGTATGGGTGTATGCTTTGTGATAGTGAACTATCAGCTTCAATGTCATAAATTATATATGTTTTCTTGATGAATCAATAAAGGTTTAAAACAACAAGAAAAAACTTCTCATTTTTTGCAACTTGAAAGTCTAAAAACTTGGAAACTTATTGAACACCAAAACTTAGAAGGAAACAAAACAAATGTGCTAGACAACACTTAGGGAAATTAAAACTTTGTATCTAAACTACAGTGTATAAAAACTTTATTGAAAGAAAAATACCTAACCTAACATATACAGGGGTAGATCAAACCTCAAAACACCATTTGAGGTGTATCCCATTAACTCAAATAGACAAAATTTCTCCATCAATATTTGATAACTGGATTGTGTTATGTTCCTTGTACGAGCAATGATAATAAATGATCCCCTCCACATCTTGTCAAAATTGGTGTGTTATCATAGATTTCTCTTCAATACATCCCATCTTAGCACAATATCACCTTCCTTGAGTACTCAAGGTGTGGTTTTCTTATCAAAAACTCTTTTTTCTTGGAGTTGATGATACTCTATGGACTTCGTTGCTTTATCTCTAGTTTCTTCTAGCTCCATGAGCTGAGCATATCTGACTATCATTGGATCTTATCTTCAAATATTTCTAGTTGATGTGTGATCTCAAGAGCTATAAGCTCCACAAATAAAGGAAATCTTGCCTCCTATCCATAAACTAGCACATAATGGGAATTTCTAATGGATCTCTTAGGAGTTATCCTATCCGACCACAAGTCAAATTTTAATTTTGTATGCCAACTTTGCTGAATATCTATTATGGTTCTTTTGATAACCCTTACAAAATTCATATTCATTGATTCTACCAAACCATTACCCTACTGATAATAGTGATATGGAGCATTCAAATTTATGTCATTCCTGATAGCCCAATCACTTAATCTGAACCCCAAAAATGCCAAAGCATTATCTGATATAATTGATTTAGGTACACTAATTCTTGTCACTAAATCATCATAGAAGTTTAATACAATAGACTCATTGGCTTCTTTCAAAACCAATGCTTCAATCCATCTGGTGAAATAATCAGTGGCAGTAAGTATCCACCTATGACTTGCACTTGAGGATGGATTACTTTGTCCTATAAAGTCTATGCCCCACCTCATGAAGGGTTGTTCAAATTGAATTGGTTGCAAAGGAAAAGCTGGTATCTTTTCTTTACCTATAAAAATGACACATTTTATACATTTTCTCGCTCAAGCATGGGCATCTTTAAACAAGTTTGGCCACTAATAGCGAGCTCTCATAATATTCCAAGAAGTAGTTCTTAGGATTAAATGACCCTTAGAAGTTCCATCATGGAACTCATGAAGCACTTTATCAATCTGATTATGATCAATACATCTTAAAGAACACCATTAAAGTCCTTCCTAAAAATAACGTTGTCAACCAACACCCATGGAATTGATTGCAGTCTGAAATATATTATCTTGTCTCTATCCAAACTTGGTGGACACTCACCAACCTGCAAGAAGTGAGCCATATCTCATATCCAACTTTCACCCAAAGCAGGTGCAACATTCAAAAGCTCATCATTAATGACTAAAATGGTCTCCTTTTTTGTCTCAAATCTTGTAGCTAGTTGTTCACACAACCATTTTCCTCCTACAAGTTTGGTGATTTTAATGTCAACACCATACTCCATCACCCTGGTAATCCATCCTTCTCTTTCCTCATTCAAATCCCTTCTTAGAAAAAACTCCTTCACGCTAGAGTGAGAAACCATTAGATTTGTCTTTCTATTAGAAGCTAGAGGCTTAAATTTGTTCAAACTTCTAATGAAAGAAAGGACATCTTTCTCTAAAAAGTTACATCTCTTCTCATACCCCTCGAAACCTTGACTAAAAAAATCAATAGGTTGTTCAAAGTCATCATTATTTTCCTATACCAGAATTGCAGAGATGGAATCTATGTTTTCATAGGCATACAAGATGAAGTCTTTAGAAAAAAATGGGGCTCACCAAAGTAGGAGCTGCTGATAAAGCCTCTTTTAAAGATTCAAAACTCTTTTTAGCTTCCCTAGTCTAGCTGAAACCTATATTGTTCTTAAGAATAACAGTTAGGGGTTTCAATAGATTACCAATATCATGAATAAACCTCCTAAGAAAATCAATTCTACCAAGAAAGTGTTGCAACCCCTTCTTATGATTAGGAGAAGGCAATTCTAGAATGGCTTTAACTCTTTTTGGTTCAATAGAAATTCGCTATTTTGACACTATGTAACCTAGTAATTTTCCTTCATGCACAAAAAATACACTTTTTGATATTAAAAGATATCCCAATTTCCCTGCACCTCTCAAATATCTACCTTAAATGCTTTATATGATCCTTTGATTCCTTAGAGAAAACAATGATATCATCTAGGTACACTAGGACAATCTCATACGTTTAGTTGTCAAAAGTCATATTCATGGCCTTCTAAAAGGTTACCCCGGTATCGGATAAACTAAAGTGAATCTTCTTATAGGTCATGGTACCCCACTTGGTAGTAAATATTGTTTTAAATTGATCTTCATCCTTTACTAAAATATGGTTATAACCAGAATATTCATCTAGCAATGAAAAATATTCTAAACTTGAAACAAATTGGAGAATCTACTCATGGATGGAAAAGAATGATGGTCTTTCAATAAGGCCCTATTTGTATCTCTAAAATCGACACACAACCTCCATTCCCCATTCTTCTTCGTAACAAAAACAAGATTTGAGGGGCTCCAATTTAAGATTTATAGGTCTTTTTTTGCCTTACAAACTTGGCATTAGGTTCTAATTCTATAGTATGTTGGGCTAGATCTAAGTTAAAACCCTTTAAATCACTATATTCCCATGCAAATATATCATTAAACTCTTGAAACAACTGAATAAAAGAAATTTTATCTTATATTGTACATACCTTTCCCAACTCGAGCAATTTTCCTTTCAAGACTTCATCTTCTTCATGACAGTTCTGTTGAACTTGTATGTTGGCCTTAGAATTCCAAGACTCATCATCAGTATTAAATATAGATTCAAGGGTGACCGAACCCTTCAACGTCTTGTTATTCTTGTGCTGGATGATTTGGTCAGCATACCAAATGCTAAAGCTTCTCTTGGTTAGCATGTGAGAACTCAACTTCTTCTCTTAAAAAGTTCACTATTTATTTTCACTCTCAAAATCCTACCAGTGTATGTTGTTATAAGGTAAAGCAGGCCTTACCACTATTTTTAACATGTTGGCTACACTTGTCACTACTGATTTCCAAGGGAATATCAAATCCAACACCGACAACAACCAACCTATCAGCATGTTTATTCTGATTTTTTGGGTATGAAAATCAGATTATATGCATCAAAACCCTCTAAAATGTCCCACACCCTGTGTTTATAAGATTTGAGCAAGTTAATATTTGTTACATTGAGGTTCCTCACCTAATTACAACCATCTCATTGTCCCCATACACTTTCAAAGAGCTAATTCCCATTCTCCTTGTCCATTCTAGCCCATGAACGAGGGAGTCATACTCGGTCATGTTGTTTGAATAGATAAAACCGAACCTGCAGGATGAATAATACATTTTCCACTTGGGGAAACCAACATACAGCCACCACTAGCCCCAACCTTACTCCTGAAACCATAAAAAAAAACTCCCAGACCTCATTATCTTGTTGCCTATTTTGCTGATCTGCACTCTTTACTAAATTGGGCATGAACGAATCAGTTTCATGCATGAATTAAGTACCGAAACCAAACTGTTCTAAATTACCATATCAATTTTGTACCTAATTTTGAGCAACCCACTCATTCAGAAGTATTTTTGATATATCTTCAATCTGTGTTTGATCCTCTTGAATAGCCAGTTGTTCTTCTAACTCACTTGCTAGTAAGTTAACATTAATGGGAATTGGAGTATAAGGTTCAATGTGATGCTTAGATATGGGTTCAAACTTATTAGTAACTTTAGTTCCATATTTGATCCTAAAAAGCATGTGTGACCATTCTGAAGAAAATAATTCACCTATTTTAGCAGTAAAGTCCCTAAAGAGCATATTGCAAAATAAGGTGGTAGCTCAATAATGTAAATATCTTGTGGGATGGAGGATTTTGGGTAGGATTTCAAGGTTAAACTAATCCTTTTATAACTCCAACTATTTTAATAATTGTACCATCCAATTAGGAAACTCCCTTTTCAAGTGGCTCATATTCAATCCCTAGTTTGTCTACAAACTGTTTAGGCATGACCGAGCTACTGGCACCCAAATCAAGCATATAGTTATGCACAAGGTGGTCTCCTATTATTAATGGCACATAAAAAGGAGGAGGTTTGGGTTTTAATGCTTGTTGTTCCTTTTTATTTTTCAACAACGTTTCTTAATACAACCTTGGTCTTTTCCTTATTTGACTTACTAGAAATATTCAAATCTGAAAAAGTTGATTGTAAAAGGTCCTTTTGACTAGGAATACTTAACAAAACCCATATAGACATGGAAACATTAACCTTTTTTATATGATCAAGTATGTTAAATTGAGGCACAATAATCTTGGCTTGGCCTTTATGAGCAGCAATTCCAACATTAACAGTTGTTGGCAACCCCGATTAAGTTGTAGTCTTTGGTTGCTCCTTGCTTGCTATAAGTTGGTCTTTCTGCAGAATGTGGACATTTTGAACACCTTACTAGTTAGCATCTCCTATAGTTTTTCTTGCAACAAGTCCAACACTTGTAGAAGGACAAGAATTACTTTGTTTGCCTCTTATCACTTGCCTTGTTGGTGTTGAACCCTGTACATTCTATTGTCTACCATCAAGCATGCTTTTTTTTACTTCTTGTATTATTTGCAATTGATGGACCGACATGATTAACACCACAAAAATCTTCACTTTTCCAATTCATAAGTATAATTTCTATTGGTTTTTCTTCATGATTTTAAATTTTGGTCTCTTTTGAAGCACTTGGTTGTAGATTTGGAACACTCTACACCATTAAAGCCTGATTAATAATCCCATTTTTACATGTGCTCTAATTGTGAGGTTGGTTGCATGAAAAAAAACCACTCATAGTCATGTCCAAGGTTATATTTTATAGGTACAAGATCCTTTGAAGAGTTTGGAGCATTTAGGTTATATGACTGATGAGGCCTATTGTTAAGAGGTCTTTGGCCTTGCTTATTATGTTGGTAAAAGGGACTAGTCCCCTGATTTTGCTGATATTGAGGCTGATAGGGAGGTTGGTAAGGTCTATAGTTATGATTCTGTTATTTTTTCATACTTACAATCTCATTGCCAAAATTTTGCAAAATTCCTTTTATCTCTTGTAACTCAATTGATTGAGTTGGAATAACACTTTGATGATTATTAGGTTGTGACTTGGGTGTTCGAAATACTAGAGCTGTTGGAATAAAAATTATGGGGGTCTCTTACAAAGGCACTAATGCAGGAGCATCCTGGGTGTAAGAGCAATCTTGCATCACCCAAAAAAAATATTTCTATTTTTATATTCAATAAGGGCTATTTTGTGTAGAGCTACTATTTATGGAAAGTTACTATTTTTGGTAATTTTCGTATGTGCTCAAAATGATCTGATTTCATTCTTGGAGGTTCATTTTGGTCATATAAGTCTGCCAGTAAAGTTTCACTGCTAGATCAAGTGTATATTGGAAGATATTGAAGATTTTCGGTATTGGCAGCAGGGTACAAAAACTTTGAACTCAGTTTTGAAGGCTTTAGAGGCCCCGGATGAGGTCAAAAATTTGGGTGACGAGCGCTTGCGCTGGTCAAGCCTGTAGAGCGCTTCGTGGCGTGTCTGAAATGGGGTTATAATAGCCGATTGAGTCAACTGGTGATGACTTATGGTCTTCAGAAGTTGGGCCACCTGAAATGGTGAAAAATAATTTTCTTCAAAATTTCTGTTCAGGTTTCAAAGGTTATCTTGAGCCGACTATGATGTAATAAAATGTAAAATAAAATAATTCTAAGTTTGGTCGGCCTTATTGGCTAAAATTTTGGAACCTTCCCAGGCGGTGGAAAATTGCCTATATAAGGAAGGCTGTATTATTGTCTTAGGCAGTTCAGAATAGTTCTGGGTAGTAGATCTGGGCAATAATTCGAGGCTTTGTCCTACAGAATATTGTAAGGGAATGCCCATGTGGCTTTGCATATTGTAATTCTGAAAGTTTGTAATTCCACATTTGTGGAGATAATAAGAAGCCAATTTTCTGTTCTTGCATATTGTTGTTGTTTCTCTGCTTCTGTTATGTGTTTGTGGTATTAAGGGGAGCACCCTTCATTAAGTGGTATCAGAGCTGGAGTTCCTGAGTGTGTAAACAGATCACCGACTATGAGGCAGTTTGCACCAGGACCGTGGTTAGGGTTTGAGTGCGCATCGCAAAAATGCCTCCACGAAGGGAACGTGGTGGAAGAGCTGGTGTTGTAACACTTGAGGTTAGGGCACTGCAGAGACAAGTGCGAGCATTGCAAGAAGAGATTCGTAGAGGAATGAATCTTAATGTCAGAGATGAAAGCGAGGATGAAGCTGAAGAAGAATATCAAGAAGGAGAAGTTGAAATTGTGAACCAGGAGGAAGAAAGACTTTTTTGGGCCATTTCTAAGATTGGGAAAAGACCTAAGATTGAGATTCCTACATTTTCTGGAAATCTTAACCCAGAAGAATTGATCGATTGGATCAATGAATGTGAAGAATATTTTGAGTATGAAGATGTTGAAGATCTTGATAGGGTCAAATTTGTGAAGGCCAAACTGAAAGGTCATGCGAAGATATGGTGGCAAGAGATTCAGTTGGAGCGAAATAGAAGGGGAAAGGAGAAAATCACGAGATGGGATCGGATGGTGGATAAATTGAAGCGATAGTTCATTCCTGTTGATTATGAGCTTGACCTACTGAAGAAAATGCAGAGTTTGAAGCAAGCAGGAAGATCTGTTCAAGAGTATACAGAGGAGTTCTATCGACTTCTCATCAGAACAGGCCATGCAGAAGCTGATAAGGAGAAAGTTGCCCGATACCTTAATGGGTTAAGGCCAAGCATTCAGGAGGAGCTGAATCTGGTTCGAATGAACAATATTGAAGAGGCATACCAGTTTGCCCTAAAAGTAGAGGAAAATCTGAACAAGAAGTTTGAGAGCAGACAAAATGGAAGAGGTCGCGGTGGACGATCTGGTGGACGGTCATATGGTGGCCGAAATGAAGATTCGAAAAATAAGGATGAGGCTAGTAGCAGTCAGAATCAACAAGGAAATAATTCCAATCACTACCAGGATCAGAATGATTGAGATCAGAGAGGAAGAGGAAGAGGACAAGGATCTGGAAGAGGTGGCTTCCGTGGAACATGTTTTCACTGTGGAGAAGAAGGTCATAGGGCATTTGAATGTCCTCAGTGCCAAGGCAGAACAAATAGGAGAAATGAAGGCCAGGCCAGAGTTGCACATGTAGATGAAGATGCCAGATCATCAAATTTTGAAGATGCTGAAAGAGGAGAAATGTTGATTAATAGAAGAGTCCTGTTGAGTGGTGAGAATGAACCCGAGCAAAGGAGGAGCCTGTTTCGCACCAGGTGCAAGTGTGAAGGTAAATGTTGTGATGTGATTATTGATAGTGGAAGCACTGACAATTTGGTGTCAGAAGAGATGGTGACAAAGTTGAAGCTCAAGAGACAGAAACACCCACATCCATATCGGATTGCCTGGGTACAGGATGACCACAAGGTCATGGTCAATGAACAATGTCTAGTGAAGTTCAAGGTTGGCGGATACCAAGATGAGGTATTGTGTGATATCATATCTATGGATGCGTGTCATATGTTGTTGGGTAGACCATGACAGTTTGACAGATGTGCTGTACATGATGGTCGTGCGAATACCTATTCCCTGACAAAGGATGGAGTGCGACATAAGCTAAAACCATTGAAGGAGACTGAAGAAAAGGTATGTGGTAATGCAAGGATAACTTTTGTTGATGAAAGAAATTTCTTAGATGGTATGAGGCATGAGCATGTATGTTTTGCTTTAATTCCAAAAGCTGGTAAAGAGGAAGTAGAAGATGTTCCTGTAGAAGTTGCAAATTTGTTGAATGAGTTTCAGGATATTGTATCCGATAACATACCTGATGGATTACCACCAGTCAAGAATATCAGTCATCAGATGGACTTGATCCCAGGAGTGAGTTTTCCAAATAAGGTAGCACACAGAATGACACCTGCAGAAAGTGAGGAGTTGAACAGACAAGTACATGAGTTGTTACAGAAAGGATTGATTCGTGAGAGTCTGAGTCCCTATGTTGTACCAGCGGTATTAGCACCAAAGAAGAATGGAGAATGGAGGATGTGTATAGATTCTAGGGCAATAAAAAAGATCACAATCAAGTACAGGTTTCCATTGCCACGAATGGATGATATTATGGACTGTTTGAGTGGAGCTGTGTATTTTTCAAAGATAGATCTGAAAAGTGGATATCATCAGATTCAGATAAGAGAAGGAGATGAATGGAAGACTACCTTCAAGACAAAGGAAGGACTATATGAGTGGTTAGTCATGCCTTTTGGGCTAACCAATGCACCGAGCACTTTCATGCGGCTCATGAACGAGGTTCTGAAAGAATTTCTGGGTAAGTTTGTCATTGTTTACTTAGATGATATTTTGATCTTTAGTAAGACATTAGATGAGCATATGATGCATATTCGTATGGTATTTGAGAAGCTGAGAGAAGAGAAATTGTTGATTAATTTGAAGAAGTGCAGTTTTGTGAAGAAAGAGTTGGTGTATTTGGGGTTTGTAGTTTCAGGAGAAGGTCTAAAAATGGACCCAGAGAAGGTACAGGCTATCCTTGAATGGCTTACTCCAAGGAGTGCTACTGAGGTAAGATCTTTTCATGGTTTAGCTAGCTTTTACAGAAAATTTATCAAAAATTTTAGCAGTATTTGTGGACCCTTGACTGAAATAATGAGAGGGGATAGAAAAGAGTTTAAGTGGACTAATGGGGCAGAAAAGAGTTTTCAATTGTTGAAACAAAAAGTTACAGAACAACCTGTTTTAGCACTTCCAAATTTTAATAAGGTGTTTCAAGTAGATTGTGATGCTAGTGGTACTGCAATAGGAGCTGTTATGAGCCAAGAAGGTAAACCTGTTGCTTATTTCAGTGAGAAGTTAAATGATGCCAAGAGGAAATATTCTATTTATGATCAGGAATTTTATGCTATAGTTCAGGCATTAAAGAAGTGGAGACATTATCTACTTCCTAAGGAGTTTGTTTTGTATACTGATCATCAAGCTTTGCAATATTTGAATAGTCAAGGAAAGTTGAATCAGAGGCATTTGAAATGGGTTGAGTTTTTGTAGAGTTATACATTTGTTTTGAAACACAGGAGTGGAAAGTCCAATAGGGTTGCTGATGCTCTTAGCAGAAGCCAACTATTGCTGACAGAAATGCAGATTGAAGTGGTTGGGTTCAAGGAACTCAAGAATTTGTATCCAGAGGATCCTGATTTTGGTGAAGCTTGGAAAGCTTGTACAGAACCTGTTACTCTAGACAGGATGAAATGGTTGGATTTCATCATCCAGGATGATATGCTATTCAGAGGGAGTCAGTTGTGCATTCCATGAAGTTCTATGAGGGAGAATCTCATCAAGGAGAAGCATAGCGGAGGATTGGCTGGACATTTTGGTCGTGATAAAACCCTTGGTTTGGTTAGTGAGAATTATTATTGGCCACAGTTGCAGCAAGATGTGAAGAAGTTTGTACAAAGTTGCATAGTATGTCAGATGGCGAAAGGAGTGAAGCAGAATAAAGGGTTATATCAGCCATTACCTGTACCAGAGAAGCCTTGGGAGGATATCAGCATGGACTTTGTTCTTGGTTTACCGAGGACTTAGTGGGGACATGATTCAATTTTTGTGGTGGTTGACAGATTTTCAAAGATGGCACATTTCATTCCCTACAAGAAGACTAATGATGTTGTTCATGTAGCAGAATTATTTTTCAGAGAAGTAGTGAGACTTCATGGTTTGCCAAAGACCATAGTTTCAGATCGGGACACTAAGTTTGTTAGATATTTCTGGCATACATTGTGGAAGAAGTTGAAGATAGATTTGAAGTTCAGTTCATCACATCATCCACAGACTGATGGATAGACAGAGGTGGTGAATAGGAGTTTGGAAAATTTGCTGAGATGTTTGGTTGGAGATAAGCCAACAGGATGGGATTTGATTTTACCACAGGCAAAATTTGCATACAATAATTCTGTCAAAAGGAGCACTAGTAAATCACCATTCCAGATTGTATATGGAAGTAGTCCAAGAAATGCATCTGAATTGAGGAAGATGGATAAAGGAGAAATAAGTAGTGCTGAAGCTGAGAATTTTGTAGAACACTTGAAGAACATCCATGGGGAGGTGAGGAAGCATATTACCAAGATGAATGCACAGTATAAGGCTAAGGTAGATGAGAAAATGAGGTATAAAGAATTTCAGGTTGGTGATGAAGTCATGGTTCATTTGCGGGAGGAGCGGTTTCCAGTTGGTACATATAACAAGCTGAAAATGAAGAAGTTTGGACCATGTAGGATACTGAAGAAACATGATTCAAGAAACGTATATGAGGTAGAATTACCTACTGAGCTAAATATTTCACCAGTGTTTAACATTTCAGATCTGACAGAGTATCATGAAGGAGGTGTTGAAGATGAGATCACAACAGCACAGTGGAGTATTCCAGCAACTGGTTCAGACACTAAGGAGATCGAAGATATACTGGACAGTTGTGTTGGTAGAAGCACAAGGAACAGGACATATGAAGAATATCTGGTCAAGTGGAAAGGATGACATGTTGAAGATTTATCATGGCTGACAAAGGAGGAGGTTAGCCGTCTTGGTTTTCCTCTGCACACCTGAGTCGTGATAGCGTCACTTCTCAAATTACCCTGGGTGTCTGATGCAGGAGCATCCTAGGTGTAAGAGCAATCTTGCATCACCCAAAAAAAATATTTCTATTTTTATATTCAATAAGGGCTATTTTGTGCAGAGCTGCTATTTATGGAAAGTTACTATTTTTGGTAATTTTTGTATGTGCTCAGAATGATCTGATTTCATTCTTGGAGGTTCATTTTGGTCATATAAGTCTGCCAATAAAGTTTCACTGCCAGATCAAGTGTATATTGGAAGATATTGAAGATTTTCGGTATTGGCAGCAGGGTATAGAAACTTTGAACTCAGTTTTCAAGGCTTTAGAGGCCCCGAATGAGGTCAAAAATTTGGGTGATAGGCATTTGCGCCAGTCAAGCCTGTAGAGCGCTTCGTGGCATTTTTGAAATGGGGTTATAATAGCCGATCGGGTCAACTGGTGATGACTTATGGTCTTCAAAAGTTGGGCCACCTGAAATGGCGGAAAATAATTTTCTTCAAAATTTTTGTTCAGGTTTCAAAGGTTATCTTGAGCCGACTATGATGTAATAAAATGTAAAATAAAATAATTCTAAGTTTGGTCGGCCTTATTGGCTAAAATTCTGGAACCTTCCTAGGCGATGAAAAATTGCCTATATAAGGAAGGCTGTATTATTGTCTTAGGCAGTTCAGAATAGTTTTGGGTAGTAGATCTGGGCAATAATTCGAGGCTTTGTCCTACAGAATATTGTAAGGGAATGCCCATGTGGCTTTGCATATTGTAATTCTGAAAGTTTGTAATTCCACATTTGTGGAGATAATAAGAAGCCAATTTTCTGTTCTTGCATATTGTTGTTGTTTCTCTGTTTCTGTTATGTGTTTGTGGTATTAAGGGGAGCACCCTTCATCAGGCACTATTGGTTGTATTATAGGTGCTACAAGAAAAATTAGCATGGGAGGTCTTGTGGCTATTTGGCCAACTTGTATAAGGCTATTCTCAGCTCTAATAGTTGTCATAAGCTCCTAGGAGAGTATTTCCTCCCATGAACTGAATCATTACAGATATATTACTATTGCCAATTTTCACTACATGCTCAAATTGTTAAGTTGATTTAGGTTGTTAATTCTTAAGTGATTATTGTACTTTTCCTAAATTCTTTCATCAAATTTTAATTACAAAAGGAAATGTTAAATCATTATGCAGTTTGCTGCTTTGAGATAAATCTTTTTTTTTTGCCATAAAAGAAAAACAAAGATATTTTTTACAAATGAACGAAAATTATAATTTCTGATTGCAGAAAATAATTACAAGTGTTCCATTTCTTTATAAAGGAAATGATGTACAAATTAAATTTATGTTTTGAAATGCAAGAAATACAAATGCATTTTCCTTTTTTATGAAGAAATTGAATGGATCCAACACAAGCCATGTGAAAGCTCTAAAAAAAATGCAAAAGGAATGTACAGGTAATGAAAGTCAAGATTTAAGAAGAGAGTAAGGGTCTTCCATTTCTTAATGGAATGGTGGATTGAGATTGAACTTTAGGTCAGCTAGCTGCAATCAGGTTGCTCCATATCTTCAAGGTACCTGCAAGAGTTGGTAAAAGTATGGTGTCAATCCAAAGACTGAAAAATGAAGGATCCAAACACTATCCCTAAGAAATGACTTGCCATACAAGCATATTTCAGTTACATCAATACATTAAATCAGAAAAATAGAAAAAGCAACTGAATATGCAAATCAAGCAGATGTTTTAAACTAATAAGTTGTGTCATGTGTAGGAATGAAGTTAATAAACAATTAAAGGGACATGTTTTTATCACATGAAACCTTTTATTTTAACTAATGAAAGTAGTGAAAACAATAGAACTATTGAAGGGACATGTATTAATGACATAAAACCTTCTAGTTTAGGATCATCAAATGCATTATTTTCAAATGAGAAAAGAATGCAGATATGTCAAAGGAATAGTATCATTATCTATATGAACAATGATCACTAATGACATAAATTGTTGGAGTTGATGATAAAACAATTCATAGCTCCCAAGAACACCTACATGCAAACACCTGTCACAGAAAGAGAGAGAAACAAAAGCTATGGAGGCCTGAATGCATTAATCCACGAGAGGGGAGACATCCTTGATGTGCAAAAAACAAAAGTTTCAATCAAATAAAATGAATGTGTTCTCAATAAGATTACAAAAGAGATCAAAACCCTAAAAAGGGTGGACAAACCTAGGTTGCATGATATAATTAATAAAACAATTAATTATTATATGTCTAAATTTTAGTTTAAGTAGAAAGATATTATAAGTGACTTAATAATTAAATCAATATGATTCAATTAATAAGCAAACAACTTATTACTCTAACATAAATATCCAAGGAGTGCATTCATTGAATTGTAAAAGAACCATTCAAATAGTAAGAAATAACAACATAGAAAGCATCATCATAGTCATACCTTACCAGGGGTCAAGAGGTATAAGTACAAATATATTGTCATAATCATAGAGGTAATATGAAATTAATAATCAAAGTGTGAATCAAGTATTAATGGAAGATCATGAAATCATAGCATAAAGGGAACACATATGCATTAAATAACATAATGTAGTCAATGTGGTAAGAAAGTCCTTTGTTTCTATATTCTTTATTAAAAGGAATAATCTTATTCATGTGTCATGCAAGTCCTTAAACAATCAGCATTAAGGGCCATAGCATTCAAAACACATATATTTGAGATCTAAAGACATCATAAGGTAAAGGTGCAATTAATTCTCAAGGAAAAGACGTCAGATTGTTGTCATGAGAATACAACAACTGCTGCAATTAATATCAAATAAGGAAGCATGAAAATTAATATGAAAGTGTAGTTAAAGTTCATAGATTAGAAATGAAATTCATGGAAATGACATAGAGAGAAAATTGAAAGGACTATCATGATAAACAAAAGGACAATATTATGCAACATTACATGAATCTTCACTACATATACATCATTCAAAATAGGCAACATAATAGAAATTCCTTATTGTCATATTCACTATTAAAAGGAGCAGTGTTGCAAGTGTGTCATCAAGAAGAGTTACCCAAATCAAAAAGTCCAAACAGAATTCATACATAGTCATTATGACTATAGAAAGCTCACTTATACAAATAGTAATGATAAAAGATGCATGAGTTACAATGGAATTAAGGGATCAACACTTAATACAAGATTGGTCATATTTATGTGAATAGTAGTAATTAAGGTGCACATAATAGCAATGAAATTCAGCACACAGTCAAGTCAAGATAGGTGATCCCATGAATCATCGTATGCAGTCATAGAAGGGCCTGAATATTTTGTAATCTTTATACAAATAATGATCAGTATTTTCAATGGTGGATGGTAAAGTCAAATATGGAACAATGAATTGAGAGCAGTGAAAAATATGTTGATGACAAGAAAGGATTGCTACAACAAAATAATTTTTTACAGATCAATTAGAGTAGACATAGAAGATGATTATTTCATTGAAAAAAAAAAGAAGATAAAATGTTAGATTGCATAATATAACATTGAATCACAAAAGGTAAAACATGGTGCCAGCATGCAATCTTAGGAACATAAAACATTAATGTTATTATTGCTATGAAATATATTGTGATGCAATTATAGTGCAACGACTGTTTAGACAATGCAAAAGATCTCATAAAAAAATACTATCTTGAACATTCAAAGATTATTTGTATTGTTGTTACAGAAGTCACCATTGCACAACACTTGAACTAGTGGAGCACTTATAAGACAAAATTCTAATGGTTATGGTGCTGGACATGATAAAACAGTGACTATATGATGTAGATATAGTAAAATCAAAGATAGAAAGACAAGAAATTTATTTTTAACAGGGAATACATAATGTTAAAGGTCCTAGAATATTGATTAGATAACTCATAAAAGTCATCCATGATAAAAGTTGAAGTCAAATGCAAGGGAGTTATCATTTTTAGTAAATGGAACAATTACAGATTTCATAAGAAAGTCACTTGAAAGAGAACCACATCAGCATCATATGAGGAAACCAAATATAAAAGATAAAGTTAAAAGTGAGAGTGCATTTACAGAAAAAGGATGCTACATCAAATTCTACAACTGAACCAATGGAGACAGACGCCAAAGATCTATTTATTTTATGAACAATAAGATACAGTTACATTCATGAATAAACATTTTAATCAACTGGAATGGGTTTTTAGAAATAAGGTAGCACACACAACTAAAGGGGGGTGAATTAGTTGTGTCAAAACCAAAACTTATTAATACTTAACTTCCTTACTTGATGTGATGATTAAAGAATTGAGCCATAAACATGAGAACATATAACAACATAATTTTTGCATGGAAACCCTATTAAGGGAAAAACCACAGAGGGGATCAAACCCACTACATGATATACTAGCACATATAACCTTGTTAGAGGTACAATAAGGGAATGCACATGCATTCAGGCTCACTACCTAGAGATCACTACTCAAATACAATTGAGGGCAACAACCCTAAGATTGAAACAAGTGAAACAACCCAAGATGGACTATAATCCACTAAATTATAAACTAACTGATAGCATCTTTGATATGTTAATACAACTTCAATGAAGTACAACTCTATTCTGACTTTATTTTAGACTCATAACACTTCGCACATCTATTGATGTATATATCCATCCAACATCTCTCTCACTCTCAATAGAAAAGATTACATCTTTAAATACATTACACCAACATATTACAACAAGGTCATCTAGTGACCTGGTTACATAATATTACAAAGATTAATACACAATTATTGATGTTATCTGAGACATGTCGATAAAGACATAGCTAGGACCCAAAACCTTCATCCACGAACACACTATGATCCATAGATCACTTCATAAATCTTTGCTACATAATATCTATCAAGTTAGCCAAGAACATCAACACGTCAAAGATAAATTACTGAACTTGATTACAAAACCCAATGTGATCCACCAACACAAATATAACATGATCTAGAAACATGGGCAAGCAACATGAATTACCACAAAAGAAACATGACCATCTTTGTCTCAGAATTTACAACTATCTCTACTCTGTTCATCAAGAACACTAAACATCAACCTCTGTCACTCAAAAAAAATGCCTTGCCAACATCCAAATCATGAACCATCCAAACTAAGAACACACATCCATTTCCTTAACTCACCACTAGGTTAGTAACCAAACATATTGTGTAACTGATCCTTACCGAATCAAAAACTGCAACACTGTCTCCACTAGAAAATTGTCTTATGATAAATCAACCATTACTTCCTCAAATCATAAAGAAAACCTCTGCAACTTGAACAAGATCAAATACAAACATTCCAAAATACTTCTAAAACTTTGCAACAACTGATCTGAAATACACTGTCCATACCAAACCAAAATTCTTAGCTGAACAAACCAGGAAATTGTCAAAAATAAAGAAATATGTTGATGTCAATGACAAAACATTATTGTTAGTACATATATGCATGAAATATCCAAAAATCTCCCCCTTTGGCATTGATGGAAACACATGATGTGAAAAACCAAATCAATGTACAAAGAAATCATATCAGTAATAATATTCACATTATATCAATTACTCCCCCTAAGTCTAACACTTGACTTTCTCATAGAAATCTCTCCCTTCATTTATTCCTTGTTTTTCACATAGCTTGTAGATCTCTATAATTTTGTTGATTATTAGTGACCCACACTTAGTCATTTATCTAGGCAATGATGTTCGGTCATCACTGTGACCGAGTCATTATGTAAAGGCTGATTTATGTAATGTTTACTTACCGAGTAGCAGTACTGCCGAGTAAACTTATGGTCACTATGTATTATTGTAGTATACCGAGTCTAGTTTTGCCAAGTCATATATGCAATGATTAACGAGCGCCAGAGATATCAACATATGCCTAGTATAGTGAATGTTGAGTATCAAGAATGACATTTTCCGAGCTAGCCAGGAATGACATAAGAGTTTGTTTTGGCACAGTGATTGAGGTAAACCGTTTTGGCTGACATTCATGTTTTGTATTTTGTTTGTTGAGATAATTACTGAGGTAATTATGCATCTACTTAGCAATCATTGATCCCTATGAAATACCTTGAGCCAATCAGAAATTAGTAAGGCTTAAGCGGCAAAAGGAATTAATCTGAACTGTAGATCTTGAATCATGAAGATGTTTTGGTGATTATATAAGGTCAAGATCTAAACCCTAAAATGTAGTAGCAAGGGATAGTGAATGTGAAGGGAATAAGCAGATAGGTATTATTCAGTGAAGAGAAGTATTCAAATAGAGTTCAGTGATCGAGCTAAGCAGTGAAAGGACAAAATAGAGATAAATCTAATAGAAGAGATCAACACAATACAGTAAAGAGATGATATGTAATCTGCATACAGTGCAAACTGAAAGATCAGGTACTGAGACATTCTAACCAGTGTATCAGGGTAAATCTCTTAACCGAGTAGTCCTAGCAGATTTTTTGTAATCTCTTAACCAAGTGCTTACTTTGTTGTAAGTTTCAAATCCTTTAGCAAGGTAGGCTGTATAAGTCTTTTAGCTCTTAATAAGGCAAACCCCTCACAGGGTAGATCAAGTTTTGATCAAGTTTTGTAAGCCCTAATAGGAAAATTTATTACTGTAGTAGTGAAGATTTGTGGGTGCCATCCCTACCCCAATTTTACCTTTCAAGGGTTTCTGGGTAACCAAAATCATTGTGTTATGAGTACTTTCATGGATTCTCTTTTGATCAAGTATTGTTGATGCTATGCAAAATTTTTATTTATATGAAAATGGTTTAGTAGGTGATATCTAGTTCACCCCCCCCTCTTAGTATCACATTTTCCAATTATATTTCCAACAATTGGTATCAGAGCCCTAAGGTTTCTCATAGAAAGTCTAACCACTTGAAAAAAAATATCTTGAGATGGAAGTCTATAAGTTGGGAAAGGCATAGAGAATCATAAAATTGATGTACAATTGGCATTACAACAACTGGAAGCAGTCAGAAGCGAACTGAAGAAATCCTTGAGCAAAAGGAGAGAAATTGCTATTCAGCAAAATGAATCACAATATCAGGAAGAAGATACCACTGGATTATTTGATAATGGGAACTCTGCTGAAAGTGACAAAGCCATAAAAGAGCTACTGGAGAAGAATGCCATACTGAATGATGACATCACAAATCTAAAGAGAGAACATGAAATTCAATCTGTTAGACTTTATGAAGTAGTTGAACAGAAAAAGAAAGCTGAAGATGATAAGACAATGGATGAAGAAGACAAAAGACAAATTGCAATGAGATTAGATGAAAGGACAAGTGAGATGCAAAGGTTGACTAATAATCAACTGGACATGGTAAATCAACTACTGCTAGTTAATCAAGAGTTGGGAAGGAAAAATATGGAAATCAACCAACTAAGGTCTGAGAATGATCAATTGAGGAATGAACTAAGATCTGAAAAGGAAATCAATGAAAATATCAACAAACCTAATGAAGCTGCAAAATATTTTGAAGAGCTGTTAAGGTCACCTAGAAGATTTGATGATAGATTTGGACTTGGACTAAATGAACATGCTTCATCTACTAAAGAAGGAGAATCATCAAAGAATGGAGAATAGAATAATGCTAAACCAAAGAACAACAAGCCCACATGCCATCATTGTGGAAAGCCAGGACATACAACCAACATATGCAGAAGCAAACATGGTAAGTTTGATTCTAAACCTAAGTTCAATGGACATTGCTTTAACTATAATAAACATGGACATCAGGCACATGAATGTATGTCTAAGGTCAATAACCCACCTACCTCACCTAAGTTTCAAAGCAATTGTTTCAATTGTCATAAGTATGGGCATAGAGCATTTGAATGCAGATCTAAACCAAGATGGTCATCAAATGAACAGACTAAGCCACCTGTGAAGAACAACTCATACAATTGGGATTATAACACTTGGTACAGTTGTCATTACTGTGGAAAATATGGACACATTGGAGCAAATTGTATGAAGACTCATTTCAGAGGCAAATCCAAAAGATGGATGAATGGAAGCATGGTATGTTACAAATGTAATAAGATAGGTCACCTAAAGAAAGATTGTAGATCACCTATGCCAAGCAATGATCAGAATCAGAATGAAGATATCCGTGAAAAATTGAAAAATCAGATGGACAAGACATGGAAGAAGAAAGAAGAAGGAAGCACTAGTGAATCTAGCACATTTGAGGTCACCCAATCCGATGGATCAGGTGATCACACTTCTTCTAACTAAGCATAGAAGGTATGTTTGGAATTGAATTTTAAAAAGCTTTATTTTACATCAGTTCCTAACATAAAGATTGAGTAGAAGTCCAATCTGCATAGATAAAGATGCATTAGGACACATCTGAGCGAAATAGAAAATTTCATTTTTGATGCCGAGTGTTAGTATCCTGACCAAGTTATTAGTGTATATCGAGCACCTATTATGGCCAAGATGCTATATATACCGAGCTGTGTCATAACGGTTATATTGACCGAGCTTGTGTTAGCCGAGGTTAGCATGAGTTTTTTGAGACAGCTGTATTCCACTTACAAATTTTGTACAGAGCATTTATGAGGCCCTAATTTTACTTTTTGGAATCTATAAAGTGGAGAGTTGCCACTCATTTCATTTCACCTAGAAAATTGATATTTCTTTGAGCGATTTAGAGTGCGAACAACTAGTTTGTCAAAGATGATTCCGAATCTCTACAGTGTGTCATTGGCAAAAATCATCTACAAGATACTTATGAGAAAAAGGTACATTACTGAGCAAACATTTCCTTTCAAAATTTTTAAAAATTAAAATGGCATCATCATATGCTATAGTGAAGAAACAAGGGATGGAAGTTTTCAACACATAATTGGTAAGAAATAAAGTTTCCAAGCCACAGACTTTTAAGAAAATTTTGGAAACCGTGATTAAAGGAGATTTGTCCAGAGCCCTATCTTCAATTCCAAAAAATGTGTTGATGATGAACGCTATTAGGTCATGTTATATGTGAAAAATTGGGGAAATCAGAGATTACGAGATCAGGGAGGCATATGATAAATTATGTGTTAATGGAGTGTTGAAGCCGGAGTATAAATCGGTTTCCGAACAAGGGTTAGTGCATGCCCTAGATTTCCTACAAAATTTTAAAATTGAATGGATAAAAATAGTGTTGATTCAAGTACATGACATGCAACTATGGCTGGAAGATGGACCCGTGAATATAACAAAGGAAATGATCCAACGAGTCACTGGATACCCTATGATTCAAGTAAAAAGGACAATGAAGTGCTCAAGCAAAGAAGAAATTCAGGCAAACACACAAGAGATATGGAACACATGTGGAATGATGATCTCTACCATTACAGATCCAGAAATTGACTTTGTTGTTAGGGTTATCTCACACAAGTTCTACCAATCCAGTCGATTGGACAGTGTCCCCTGTATGGCAGTGGACTAGGCATGGAAAATCATTAAGAAAGGACACACGTATGATCTTGCCGAGCTCCAGCTGACTCAACTTGCTGAGAACCTCAAATCAATCCAGACTGCAAAGAATTCAATGTGTAAGTTTGGTTCTTTGCTAATCTATCTATTCTTTTAAGTAAAGAAGAGTTTTCCTACTCATGGAGGTGTAATATGGGACAAGAAGAAACCCATACAATGCAAATCAATGAGTTCATAGGTCAGATAGGAGAAAGTTTTAATGGAGTGATGGACAACTATTTTGTTGAATTTAAGAAAAAAATGAGGAAGAGGAGTAGAATCCCTGTGTCATTAGTTGAAAAGTACAGTAATGATATATGTTTTCTAGTTGACACAGACTTCACTTATGCACAAGCAGTTCTTCCTAGGGTTTCATGGCTCATGCCACTACCCTATGAAGTCAATATAGATGAAGCTACTGCTGTTATAATAGCCCTCTTAGCTGAAGAAATTGATAGTAAAGAGCCCTACTTTGGAACATATGACGAAGCCAAATAAAAAATCTCTATGGGTTTAACAGCTGCAACTTTAGAGAGGAAAAGAAATAAGATAGTAAAGAATGTGGAAAAATATGTGAATGAATCAGAAAAGGATGCTCCACTATAATTAACCCAAGGTTTGGGAGAAGATGAACCCAGTGAATCAAGCGATAATGAGAAAGAAGAAGAAACTCAAGTAGAAAAGAAGAAAGGAAAGAAATCAATAATTGTCGAGCCCCCAACCAAGAAAAGAATACTGAAACCTAAAGTGTCTTCGACACCTATGCTGAGGCCTAGAACAAGGGGAGCAACTATTGAAACTCCTAAGATATCCCCTGCATCCAGTAAATGAAAACCTGCACAACCTAAGGCAGTTTCGAGTAAGGTAAACAAAAGGCCTAGAAGGAAACTTGTATTGGAACAAGAAGATGATGAAGAAACTGAAAGTGATGAAGAGGTGAAGAAGAAGATTGCATTGCAAGATGTTAAAACTACTATGGATGAAATATGCCACAAGATCACAAACTCTGCAGGAGTGGATGACTTGAAAGAATTAAAGTTTGAAAGTCTGAGTATAGGAGAGAAGGAAAAAGTTGAAGATACTATTCTTGAAATGCTTTGCACTTTCAAGATGTTACCTATTCAGTTGGAGAACTGAATCCCTAAGGAGCTAAGCAACAGGGTTGCACAAAAATGGGAATATGCTCTTAATACTTAAAAAAAAATAAGGGAGAGCACCTTAGCACAAGTGGAATCAAGTCTCACCCCTGCCAACATTAGAAAAACTATGGAGAAACACCAAGAAAAATTTGATCCTAAGCTCATAGCTTATTTAATCCTTCAACACAAGGTTGAGGATGTTATACAGGAAAGTGTCAAGATTTGGAAGATAGTGTTTGGATTGTTGCTTGATAAAGATGGAGACAATGGTGCTAGTAAATCTTAGGATGTCAAGCCTGCAACAGAACTAAATGTAATAGAATCACCCATTCAAGAGACAAAAGTTCCTAAGGCAGAGGAAATGTAGAAGGAACCAGAAGTACACATTGTTGATATAACAAAGGATACCCCAGTTAAGAATCAGGTATTAACCGAGGAAGATATACAGGCTGAGAAAGAAAAAGACACATCTTTTCCAAGTAGTAATACAGTACTTTTTCAAGTCAAAGCTAATCCAAAAATTGATGGGACATCAACTGGTAACACCACTCCTACCAAATCTAAATTTTCTATAGTTGACATGTTAGTCGGTACAAGTACTACCGAGGAACCAGATAAGTTGGCACCAATAATTCAACCCACATCTGCTGAGGAGATACACTAAGAAAAAGAAGAGAAGTCAGAAGAAAAAGCTACTAGTCCTGATGTGGAGGATAAGGGAACAGAAGGAAAAGAAGGAAAAGACAAAGCTATTGAGGTACAAGAGCCTACAAAACAAAAAGAAATACAAGCTATTGTATAGATGTCGAGTGGGAGCACACCGAAGAAGGCACTCAAGCAGAAAATGGAAGTCTTTTCACCAGAGGTAACCATTGATGAAGTTATTGTTATTCCTAAATGGGATTTTGATAACTTATCTTATGAGCAGATGAAAATATTAAAAGATTTATTGACAAGGAAAAGTAGACAAGAAGAATTGAGAAGAGAACATCAATAGAAACAGGTTATGTATGAAATTAAAGACATATTTAATGATGTTTATGAGTTGTCAAATGTAAATAGTTCCGCTCCCATATTGGAACAACTTGTACATATTGTTCAGAAGGTAAATAATGAAGCAAGTAGCACCAATGATAAGTTATTTGAGTGGTCAGAAAGAAAGTTTGAGACCAAGATGCTGGAGAAAGTATTTGTCGAGATTGCAATTAAATAGGTCACACTTTCCACTTTGGTAGCACAGACTGAAGAAGTAATTGTAAATGCAAACTCTCTGCTCACCAAACTTTGCAATGTAGAATAGTTCACTGAGGAGAACCAACGATTGATCGATCAATTGCAGCAAGAACTCAAATCCACCAGTCAGTCCTTAAGTGTGGATGCAGAAAATAGTTCCAGCTATTATGCCAAGATCATGCATACACAAGGAAAGATAGCCGAACTGATGGCTAATGATGGAAAGATTAGATCTCACCTACTTTCTATGCAAACAATTTTAACACCTCACCTGGAGGCAATACAGAGAAAGTGGGTCAAGGCTAAGGACTTAACCCAGAAGGATCCAAATCTATCTACTGCTAAGAGCCTAATCAATCTAGCTACCAAGCTAGAAGTGCAGTCTGAAGTTTTAATTGTTGCTACTGGTGGATGGGAAACTACACTACACATGGTTATGATGTTGCACAAACCATTTCTAGAGAAATACTTTGAGATCCCCACTCCAGAAGACATTCGTCGTGTCAAAATCAAGGGGGAAGTAAAATGACATGACATGACATGAAAAAGGGAGGTAACCAAATTTTGAAAATTTTGAATGTTTATATATCTCAGGGGGAGTATTTTGCTTATACTACATAGTTTGAAAAATACAGATGTAATGTCATGAAAAAGTGTTTTTGCCACTAATGTCAAAGGGGGAGATTGTAGATCTCTATAGTTTTGTTGACTATTAGTGACCCACACTTAGTCATTTATCTAGGAAATGATGGTGGGTCATCACTGTGACCGAGTCATTATGTAAAGGCCAAGTTATGTAATGTTTACTTACCAAGCAATAGTATTGCCAAGTAAACTTATGGTCACTATGTATTCTTGTAGTATACCAAGTCTAGTTTTTCCGAGTCATATATGCAATGATTACCGAGTTCCAGAGATATCAAAATATGCCAAGTACAGTGAATACCAAGTATCAGGAACTGCATTTGCTGAGCTAGCTAGGAATGACATAAGAGTTTGTTTTGGCACAGTGATCAAGGTAAACCAGTTTGGCCAAAATTCATGTTTTGTATTTTGTTTGTTGAGATAATTACGGAGGTAATTATGCATCTACTTAGCAATCATTGATCCCTATGCAATACCATGAACCAATCATAAATTAGTAAGGCTTAAGTGGCAAAAGGAATTAATCTAAACTGTAGATCTTGAATCATGAAGATATTTTGGTGATTATATAAGGTCAAGATCTAAACCCTAAAACATAGTAGCAAGGGATAGCAAATGTGAAGGGAATACACATATAGGTATTATTCAATGAAGAGAAGTATTCAAATAGAGTTCAGTGACCGAGATAAGTAGTGAAAGGATAGAATAGAGATAAATCTGATAGAAGAGATCAACACAATACAGTAAAGAGAAGATATGTAATCTGCATACAGTGCAAACTGAAAGATTGGGTACTAAGACATTCTAACCAATGTATTAGGGTAAATCTCTTAACTGAGTAGTCCTAATAGACTTTTTGTAATCTCTTAATCGAGTGCTTACTTTGTTGTAAGTTTCAAATCCTTTAGCAAAGTAGACTGTATAAGTCTTTTAGCTCTTAACAAGGAAGACCCCTCATAGGGTAGATCAAGTTTTGATAAAATTTTGTAAGCCCTAATAGGAAAATTTATTACTGCAGTAGTGAAGATTTTTGGGTTTCATCCCCACCCCAGTTTTACCTTTCAAGGGTTTTTAGGTAACCAAAATCATTGTGTTATGAGTACTTTCATGGATGCTGTTGTGATCAAGTATTGTTGATGCTATGAAAAAGTTTTATTTATATGAAAATGGTTTAGTACGTGATATCTGATTCACCCCCCCTCTCAGTATCACATTTCCCAATTATATTTCCAACATAGCTATCTCTCCCCCTTTGACATCAATGAAAAACGCACATATATGCACAGAGTCATAGAGGCCAAACAAAAATTAGCTCATCAAAATTTTGAACAACATACCTTGCAAGACCAACTACTCCCCCTAAGGAGCATTCCAAAAAGCACCAGTCCAGAATGAAAAATAGTCTCTATAAAAACACTAGACCAATGGAAATCTATGCATTTATAGCTCTAATCAGGAGGGTCTATCACCCCAAGCTTACCTCAGAGATACTCAAAAGTATCATTTGGCAAGATCTTCATGAATATATCTGCAATTTGATCTTTTGTAGACATATTCCAATCTGACTTCTTTTCCATTCATGTTATCCTTCAATAAATAATACTTTGTGTGTGTGTGTGTGTGTGTGTGTATTTTATTTTTGAATGCAACACAAAGTTCTTAAAAATATTGATAGCACTTGAATTGTCACAATAAATAACAATAGGATCACCGAAACTTATTTTGATGTCTTCCAGCATTTGCTTCATCCAAACTACTTGATTACAGTTCGTAGTAGGAGAAACATACTCAACTTCAGCAGTAGATTGAGATATACAAGTTTGTTTCTTATTGAACCAAGAGACTAACTTCTTTCACAAGAAGTATGTTCCACTTGTAGTATTTTTCATGTCATCCTCATTACCTACACAATCAACATCAATATAGACACACAATGTAAGATCATCATCCTTAGGATACCATAGGCTATAGTCCATTTTCCCTTTCAAGTATCTAAATATCCTCTTAATAGAAACAACATGTGATTCCTTCAGTTCTTGAAGTCTCGTAACAATGCAAACAACAATAATTATGCCTAATCTACTCTAAGTCAAGTATAACAACCCATTGATCATTGATATGTACCTTTTCTAATTAGCGAGAGGGGAATCATCATTATTTGTTAAATTTCAATTAGTAACCATAGGGTTTCCAACAATTTTAGAATCTTCCATTCCAAATCTCTTTAACAACTCCTTCACATATTTAGACTTTGATATGAAAATCCCATTTTCTAATTAAGTAATTTGAAGACCAATAAATAATTTTATCTCACATATCATTAACATCTCAAATTCCTTTTGCATTTCATCAACAAAATCTTTACTCAACTTGTTATTTCCACCAAAAATGATATCATCCACAAATACTTCAACAATCAAGATATTGTCATGATCAATTTTCAAATACAAATTATTGTCAATAGATCCTTTACTAAACAAAGTTTCATCAAATATTTATCTAACCTTTCATATTAGGCTCTCGGTGCTTGTTTCAACCCATATAATATTTTCTTCAATCAAAAAACCATGTCACTTTGATCAATCAAAGGAAAACCATCAAGTTCTTCAACGTAGACTTCTTCTTCTAATTCTCCAATCAAGAATGCGGATTTAACATCTATCTGATATGCTTTGAAATCTTTGTAAGTAGCATATGCAAGAAGTATTTTAATAGCTTCAATTTGAGCAACATGAGAAAAAGTCCCCACAAAGTCAATGTCTTCCATCTATAAATATCCTTTTCAAACTAATATGGCATTGTTCCTTACCACTTCACCATATTCTTTTAGTTTATTTCTGAAAATCCATTTTGTTCCAATCACATTCTTGTCCTTTGGTCTAGGAACTAAGATCCATGTTTTATTCTTTTCAATTTGTTCCAATTCTTTTTTCATTGTCTTAATCTAATTTTCATATTTGCAAGCTTCATCAACATATTTAGGTTCAACTTTAGAAATCAAACAAATTGCATGTCTAATTCTAGCTTGTTTTCCTCTAGTCATGATACCTTGATCTCTATCACTAATAATTTGATTTTTTGAGTGATTAAAACTTACGTACTTTGGAGTCTTTGGATTTTCTTTTGTAGTAGACTCTTATGTTTCCACATCTTCCTTATTTAGAACTTCTTCATCATGTTTGTTCGATCCATTTTTATTCTTATTTTGATTTTGTGCTTGTATAATCTGATTTTCTTCTTCAACATTTGATTCATAATTGCATGGATTGACCTATTTCTGATAATTTTCATCAACTTTCACATTAGCACTTTCAACTATCTTTCTCAACTGATTGTTAAAACATTTATAAATTCTTCTCATTGTATAATATCCAAAAAAGATACCTTCATCACACCTAGGATCAAACTTCTCTAAATCTTCATCTCTCTTAATATAGCATTTGCTTCCAAAAAATTTAAAATACTTCATTGTGGGAACATGACCATACCAAAGTTCATAAGGTGTCTTACTAGTACCATGATTTATCTAAAATCGATTCAATGTGTAGACTGCATTACTCATGGCTTCTATCCAGTACATCTGAGGTACATTTCCTTTCATCATCATAATTTTTGTAGTGTCAAGAATAGATCCATTCCTTCACTCTGCAATTCCATTCCGCTGAGGGGTTCATGGAGCTGACATCTATCTTTCTATTTCATTCTCTTCACAGTATGTATTAAATTCTCCTAAAGTAAATTATCCACCCTTGTAGGATCTTAAACATTTCATCTTCAATCTTGTCTTGGTCTCAACCATAGCTCTAAAGATCTTGAATTTGTCAAAAGCTTCAAATTTTTATTTAAAAAATGTAACCTGTGTCATCCTTGAATAATTATCAATGAATAGTATGAAATATTTGTCACCATAATAACTCCTAGTTCTAGTAGGACCCCATAAATGTGTATGCACCAAATCTAACAATCCATTTGAAGAATATGTCTTGCTCTTAAAATTGGATCTTGTTAGCTTTCCCAATTGATATTCCTTGCACATCACATTATCAGGCTTCAATAATCTAGGTAGATCTCTTACAACATGTGTAGCATTTATCTTCATAATGTTATCAAAGTTTACATGAAAAAGTCTCTTGTGGCATAACTGTCATCCATTCTAGCAATCAAACATTTATTCTCTATGCTATTCAAATGAAAAACATTACCTATAGTCTTGGAACCTGATGCAATCTCTTTTCCAGAGCTTCCTCTAATTGTGCACTTTCCATCTTTGAATTCCAACATGTATCCTTTACTAACAAGTTGTCCAACACTCAAAAGATTATGCTTCAAGTCATCAACATATAGGACATCATCAGTATTATTCTTACCATCTAGTATAATTGAACCTCTTCCTCTGATAAAATAAGGAGTATTGTCACCAAATATGACATCGCCATCATACTTTTCTAATTTCACAATTAGTTCTTGTCTCTAGTCATATGATGTGAACAAATATTGTCTATCACATAATCATATTTTATTTCAACATGTGCAACTAGGGCTTTTTATACATTCAAGAAGGTAGGATTCTCATCTTTAATAACAATATAGACAATCTCATCTTCACTCTTTTCAGATTCATCATCAGTCACACCATTAGCAGTAGCTAGATAACATTTCTTGTGATACTTAGGCTAAAACATTCTAGGCTTATGCTTCGGTACTCTCTCAAGACATCTAGAAGAAAAATGATCAATCTTATTGCAAGAAAAATATTTTAAAAATGGATTCCCTTCATACTTAACTACACCCTTGGCTACTCTTTTTTCAATTAGGGCTTCTAGCTCTTCCACCTTTCTTTCCTCTTCTTCAATCTCTTCCCATTCCTTTGCATATCTCAATCCAATCTTAGATAAAATTTCTCCAGGCTCATAGTTTGGATTATCCTTAGAAATAGTAGCTTTAAATTCAGATTCTTACTTAAGAAGATTTTCACGAAATTTAGTCATTTCAAAAGTAGGTAACTTACCAACTATTGAATCCCTTGTAACTTTAGAAACAGTCATGATCTCTTTAATTGCAACAACTTTGTTATTGTAAACACCGAAAAGTGGATAGAATCATTCAATGAGTATTCAAGGCAAATCAAGGCAAAATCAAGGTAATTGAATCGAAACAAGTAGTTAGCCAATCAAAATTAAAATAAAGTCTTAATTCAATATAATTCAAAATCTAAAGCCAAAAGATCAATCAAGAGCATTTTAATCAAGTGAAATTAAATCAATGTGCAATTAATTCAATTATAAGCATAGTTCAAAATTAAATAAACTCAACCCATTCAAGGGGTACACTTGGCTAAATAAATGAATTAAAATCAATTGATTAAATCCTAATTTCTCTCAACACCAAATGGGAGGAAAAAGCCTCAACCAATAGGATTTAAGGAAAGGAGCTCACATGGATCAAGCCAAATTCAATCTCAATCACTCAAATCAAAAGAGCATCTTGTCTACTTGTCCCAAGCTTTGAGGACACAATATTTAAATTGTCTTCAAAAGGTGGAACCAAAGACTCAACTCAAGCCTAATCATGATCAACTCTACCACACCCCCTACCCTTGCCTAAATCTATAAAAGGAAGGCTAAATCACTCATAAAACAATCCACAAATCTGAGAATAGCATCAAACCTCTTGCATTTTATAGCTTGAAAGGAAAATTAAGGCTAATTAGTTGTATTTCATTTGGAATTGAACAATTTAGCCTGTTTATCATATCATTTCTCATTCTAGGACTGTCATTAATGGAGGCTTGCTAAGAGCTTCACATTAACACTCTTAGTTAGAGAGCCATAGGATGCTTAATTATTCATTCATTTGCTAAATAGATTGCTATATTGTGGTTATTTAGTTTCTATTTCATTTATTATTCAATACTAATTATATGAAGGTACAAAATCTTGTACACAAAATGGCACCCACCATGGGGCTCTAGGCTTCACTTTTTAAAAATTTCATAATCTTCATATTTGTTCAAATTTTTGCATGTTTAACTCTCGGTTTTGCAGTGAAACAACACTTTTGAGACTTGAAACGACACTTTTGAGCACTGTTTCAGTGCTTCCACGACAAATTTGTGTGCCTTTGCACAGTCAAACAACGCTTTTAAATCCTTCTGACTTTTGTCTTAAATTCTAACAGCGCTTATTCCCTTAGTACCGAGCGCTTTTGCATACTTATCCAATGCTTTTACTTACTTTTAGAAGCCTTTGCTTGATTATTTAGCGCTTTTACTATCTGTTTCTGTGCTTTTAAAAGTTTAAATAGTGTGTTTGAGCTGATCTACAACGCTTTTAAAGAGTTAAATAGCACTTTTAATCATTTCTACATCGCTTTTACATAAACTACAAATTTTTATATTCTGATTATCAGAAAATGAATTTTATGACTCTGCAGGATGTTTGATCACAGAAAAGAAAAAAAGATAGAGAGTAGATTCAATCAAGAAGGCAAAGCTTTAACAAGGAAAATCAAGGAGGAGGACATTGCTCATATTAAACTTGTCTTGGAGAATTTGCAGCAAGAGGCTCGAGTATATGATCATTACATCAAAGTTGTAGAAGCATATAAGGAAAAGTTTGTTTCATTAATTTGGATATTTTCACCTTAATCAAGTTTTTCTTAAATTTGACAAGTAAGGCTTAAAGTTCAATTTTGTCTTTGTTTCTTCAATTTTATTTTGTTTTCTTCATTGTTGTTGGTTTTGTTGACTAACTTGTTGGAGGAAAAACACATTGGAAAGGAACAATTGTCAAGGTAAGCATAAAAATGGCAAAATCAATCAAAAATGCCCCTAGCCTTTTGCTAGCTACAAGGAAAAGGTAAGCCTAAACTTAGTCAAATTTTGTACTTAAATTGTGGCTTTGGTGCTTTCAAAATCTAGTAATTAAAATGCAGCCTATTATTGTTTGAGAAATTGTGACACTAGGCCTATGCTCTTCACTTCTTTTAGTGAATCAAAATTCCAAACATGTCAAAATTTCTTGATTCAAAGAAAGGTTAAGGAAATCAAACACATAAAATTTTAAACCCCTTGTTTGTGGAGGAGAGTAGTAATACTCAAATCCCATTAGTTTAGTGGGTTTGGTAATTGAACATTGTTAATTGTGTTTGGAAAATTGAGGAATAGTTAGGGATATGTGCAAAACTCTGATAGTCCTCACGGAAATTTTTGAACTTCCTCGAGTGGTCCTCACGGATTGCACAAAACTCTGATATACCGGTGGTGGGAAGCCTCTTAATATACTTAGAGGATGAAAGTTTAATATCCATTTTGAATGGAATATTGATTAAAACCTTATTAACTTAGCAAAGACTACCTAATAGAGCCATGTTTACGAACCAATCTTGAGATAGGTAGATTTCTTGAAGTGTCTTTTGTACAAAAACCCGTGATAATGTTCTTTCAAAATTAAACATTCTGTGTTAAGGGTTAAAAAGAGACAAGTGTATTTGTGATTGTGTGTTTGGAAAAACATAAGACAAGTGAGATATTCATCCAAAGATCAATCTTATATTTGTAATCTCTTCATTTAAAAACAACAATTATCAAATCAAAAGATCAATTCCAAAGAAAACCTTGTTGGATGCATGTTTCCACATGCTCCCATAAGTTCAAAGGGTCTTTACAAGGAGATAGCACTTGCGTAGCTAGAGAAGTTCCTAAATTTGAATACCAAAGTCTTTTCAATGATCACAATCAAGGGGACAGTCTCCCAAACCTTTTTGAAGAAAGACTTAACAATATGGATCAAAATTTTGCATTTTATGATCATCAACATGGAGGAAACAATGACAACATTAATAACACCAATCCACCTCCTAAGGAAACTCTTGAAGAGAAAGTTGAGAGAGCAGCCCAAGACATGGAATTCCTAGAAGTCATGGATAAACTGATAGAGAGGGATAGAGAGAAAGTTTTCTTAAACCTAGCCCAAGCGGGAGTAAAGCTCCCACATGACTATGATATAGACCAACTAAAGAAGACTCAAGAAGAAGAGAACCTGATGAGTGCTATGACTAAGAAATTAAAAATGTTCCAAGAATAAATTGACTTAATGAGAAAAGTTGTTGAACCCAAGCCTTTTTCTATTAAGGCCTTGTGTCCATTCCCATTTGATAAAAGCTTAACCATGGCACCTTTTCCTTTCAATACCATCTTTCCTAAATATGATAAGTATATGGATAAAACAGACACACATGATCATCTTCGTGAATTTTGTGCCTTAAGCATTGAGTTCATGCATAACACTACGTATCTAATGAGACTTTTTCCTAGGAGTTTGGGAGGTTCTACTGTGGAATGGTTCTCTAAACTCCCATCATGAATTAAGACTTTTGAGGAATTAGCCTCCAAGTTTGTGACCCACTACTCCTATAATATTGAGCATGAAATCACAATGCTCAAATTCTGTGATACCAAATAGAAAGATGGTGAGTCCTTAGGATTCCTACAAAGGTGGAGGACCATTTTTGCACAATATCTATGAAGTATCCCCAAAAAAGAGAAGATGGAAATATTCACAAAAAATTTGACCATGGAGATGAATTACTGTAATCACAATGATAAGCCTAAGTTATGGTTGAAAAATAACAATAAAAATCTTGTGTACGATGGAGTCGTAGAGGCTAACAATTTGAAGGCCATCCCTTTTGATTTATCAAGTGGAGCCAATTATTCATATAACGTTAATCAATCAAACAGGGATCCATTTAATTCCAACAATTCCAATAATTCCAACAACAATTCCAACAATCCGAACAACAATGCTAATAATAATCCTTATAATAATGCTAATGGGAATAAGACCAAACCCTTTTTCTCCACTTATTACAAGATAAAATTCACATTTCTAGGTGAAACCTTGGAGAACGCATTAAGAACCTTGGTTGCTAACAAGATCATCACATTACCTGATTTGAGAGATTATGAACCTCAAATTAAACCTAATTGGTGGAATGATTCTCACCATTGTGAGTATCATCGAAATAGAGGTCATAAAACCAATGAATGCATGAGGTTAAAACACTTAGTGCAAGACCTAATAGATGATGGAACTATCAAAATTGAAGGGCCTCAAAACAATGAGGATCATACGGCCTTCAAGAACCCATTTCTAAACCATGAAAAGGGTGAATCATTTAATAACAACCAAAATAAAATAAAAAAGGTACTGAGAAGGTGAATTTTGCTCACACTTACAATAACATAATCAATACTCTAATTGAAGAAGATAATGCCATAAATGTTATCGTGGTAAAGGAGAAATTAAAAGAAGCATCACCTAACATTGTCACTAGGGGGCAAGCTTCCAAAATCACTCTACCCAGAAATGCTCCAAGGATTGTTTTAACCAACCAAAAAACACCTTCATCATCAAAGCAATATAACTTGGTGGATCAATTACAAAGGACTCCCGCTCAAATTTCAATCTTAGAGTTGCTCAAGTTATCACCTACCCAGAAGGAAATTCTAGAAAAATCTTTAGTGAAAACCAATGTGCCACTAAACCTAGATGCGGACAAGTTCCAAAATATGGTGGGACATCTCTTTGCTCCTCATTGCTTATCATTTTCAAAGCAAGATGACATGTCATTGAACCATTCACATAATTTACCTTTTCACATAGAGGTTCTTATTCACAAACATCAAGTTGAAAGAGTGCTTATTGATGGAGGGGCCAGTTTAAACATATGTACCCTAAATTTGGTCAAAGCCCTAAGATTTTCTGAGGAGGCTATTGATTCAAAGAAAAAAATAATGATCAAAGCTTATGATGATGAAGAACAAGCATCAAAAGGAGTCATAATACTTCCCATAAGAGTTGGTCCTATGCTAAAGGAAACAATCTGCCAAGTGTTAGATTTAAAGTTGACCTACAATATCTTGTTAGGGAGGCCATGGATCCATGAAATATAGGTCATTCCTTCAACTTACCACCAATTTTTAAAGTTTCCTTATCTAGGGAAAGAAATAATGGTAAGTGGGTACTCAAACCCCTTCCAATATTGTAACAAAATCAAGCCTATCAATGACTCTCTAGTTCCACACAATGTAGAGGGGTCTATACCTAATCAAATGGAGCAAGGGAAAAGCTCTAAAGACATCCCATTATTGAAGGAAAAAGAAAAGATAGAAAAGGAAGTTGTTATTGAATACATACCAAAACTCACTAACCTAGCTACATCGACTAAGGGAAAGGACAAGATTAGTGAGGATAATAATATTGAAAAACTGAAAGAAGATCTAACTAAATCTATCCAAGTATACACCAAGGAGGCCCACTATCATAAAATGGACCAAATGATGAAGAATTTTGATGAGCAATGTAAAATCAAGCAAAAAGGAGTAGGCGAATACTCCCTATCCATGATGGGCTTTCCCTTATCACCTAAGTCCTATGGTAGACCACCTAATATACCCCATAAATACAATGATCATTTTGTGAGGCCTAGCACTTCATCATCCATGGATGCAGATGATAACGAGATCCTAAATTGGCTTTACAAGGATGAAGAAACAAGTGCACATGTCAAACACATCCAAAATATCAACATTCCCACACATCAATATGGGAAAGGATTTCAAATCATGCAAAAAATGGGATACAAAGCCAAGGACCTTTGGGCACTAAGAATGAAGGACTCATTGAACCTATAGAAATGACATGGCGAGATAGCAAGGAGAAAACAAGATTATGGTATCTTGAACAAGGGTATACTCAAAAACACTATCCTAAACTCTATGATCAGATATTGTAATTAGAATCCCATAGTGATGAAGATTCCAATCAATGGGAATGGAAATTATTGTCAATTGATTCGTGCCATGATAAGGAGATAGATGTGATTCATACATACACTTCTAGCAAAGACAAAGGACAAATAGCAGAATCAAGTCCAAATCAAGCATCTAGTTCGAATCAAGTGATTTTAGAGAACCTTCAAATTCGAGAGATTGCAATAAATCAATGGGTAGGTTAACCCTATGTACCTTCATGGAGACCTACTATGCAGGAATCAAATGTTAGGTTTAATCCACATGACTTTTATCCAAGGGAAACCTTAGAGGAGTCTAGTGAGGAAGGCTTTGACCCTACTTCTTTGGAACATTTAGAAGAGAAACATGTCATTTACTTGAATGATACAATGTACAAACCATCAAATGAGGTCTTATCCTTAAAACCCATTGAACCAAGACAAAGTTTTGATCCTTTAACTCTCATATATCCTGAATTAATCGAATGGGATTCCATTGAGCCAACCATCCTCCCAACCTTTTTGAATGAAAACGTAGTGTCCCAATACCTCAATGCGGTTGAACCTTCTATTAATAATATTTAGAACAACATAGAGGGGGGGGGGGGGGGTGAATCAATTGTTCTCAGGTCCCGATGTATAAAACAATCTCATAAACTTATCCTTAAATCATATCCAAAACAAAAAAAAACTCGGTCATCACTGATTCAATAATAGAAACATCTAACAATGCAGTCCACTACCTAGCTGTAACTTAACTTGTAAAACATAGCAATGTTCAGATCTAAACATTCACACAAGTATAAACACCAAGATTTATAGTGGAAACCCAATTTGGGAAAAACCACTTTGTAACATGCTACTATTATTTTCACTCTTCTGAAGTGAGCTCGGTAAAAAGCCAACCCTATCAAAAGTTACAATACACACTGTCAAATGTGACCCGATTAAAGGATTTCAATCACCCTTTTAAAAGTGAGCCTAGTCATAGGACTTACATACACTCCATTAGAATGCAACCTTGTTCAAAGGATTTAACATATGACTGTTAGGTCAACCTTTGTTAAAAGGATTTTGACTGTTATAATGGTTAGAAAGTAGCAGCAGTATTATCTGAAAAATATACAACTCACTTTGCAAATATTAGATATGATTCCGTACACTAATGCTGGTTTACTAACTTTGAAACTTTGCCATTTCCATCTCTGATATGCTCAGAACTTTTCTTCAAGAAATCACCACCATTCTCCTTCAGCCTTTTCTTCTTATTCAGTCAATAAAACTTTTCTCTTCCAGCATTCTCTGTTCACCATGTACATACATATCACAATGTTAAGGTTCCCTTATATTTTCCTCAATTAGGTTAACTCATCTTTTGCTGCTCAATCTCATTTGTAGATCTTAGGGTTAGGTCAAATTAATTGAATCTACCAACTTTATGTTCTTCGGCTCCTTTTCTAGAATCATCTCAAATCTCTTAAAGATTTACAATAAAATGTTTTACAATGCATTTAATGCTTCCAAACAATCAAGAAATAAAGTCAACACATTTTACATAATCCAAGAATTCAACAATGTTGGCTCCAAAATTAAATTCTCTTCAAATATAAAATTGCTGATGCTCGGTCAATACTGTGATTATTCACTTGGTCTTCATGAAGAACGCTTGGTCAATACTAAAAATGTTTCCTCAGCTTGCACTGTCTTCCTCGGCAATTTACTGATGCTCGGTCGACACTATAATTTTTCTCAGCATATACTAACTCAGTCGACACTAACATCACGCGACTTAAACATGATTTTTCCATTCTTTGCTTGGTTAAGCCTACCAATATAGTCTTCAGTCTTACTGAGATAAACAATACATTATCTCATCATAGTGCAACATAGTCAAGTACACTTTGTAGTATCAAGATAACTCAACCTTTCCTTAGGTGCTATTGTTACTAACCTTGCTTAGCCCCTTAGCAACACTCAAATAGATATAGTACTTTACTAAGTAGCAACAGTCTTACCAATTAAGGTTTGACATCAATGACAATACAACAATTGTTTCAATTCAGTTTCCAACAATCTCCCTCTTTGGCATTGATGGAAACACCATATGATATCACCTGAATAACACATGGATTACCAACCAATCCAAAATCTTATCTGTCCATCAGAAACTTATTTATAATATCCTTAGCTTCATTTTGATTTAGAATCCTGTAAGCCTCACTCCTATGACCGTCAGAAGTATTCAGATCTCCCTCTATCCTAATTCTTCATTTCAGTTCCTCATCCTCTTTTCTTTTAGTATCATGTGTTATCATATTAGTATCATGTGTTATCATATCAGTCTATTCTCCCTCTTTGACAAAAATGCTAAAGCAGCAACTAAAACATACATCTAGCAGATGTAGATAATATCTGTGCAGCTCAGTGTTTCTCCCTCTATCATCTTGCTTATGACTGATTCCTTGTCTTTTCTTCTCTTGACAACTCGAGGCCAGCCCTAAAGTGTGACCATCTTCTGCATCAATTTGACAAATGTTCTATTGTAGCACATTTGATGCAATGCTCCTAGCTTATCTAGATAGCCTCAGTTAGGGGAAGAACCCCTAATTGACTTCTTAAATACTCATGAGCTTCTCTGGGTAAAGCTTTAGTGAATATGTCTTCTAGTTGTTCTTTTGTATTCACATATTCGATTCAGACTTCTTTGTCTTGTACTAATTCTCTCAAGTAGTGATACTTGATTGCAATGTGCTTTCTCTTAGTGTGCATCACTAGATTCTTAGAAATATTGATAGCACTTGTGTTGTCATAGAAAATAACAACAAGTTCAGTGATTTCTTCTTTCATGCCTATCAACAATTGTTTTATCAATACCAAGTTCGAACAGTTCACTGCAACAGCAACATACTTGGCCTCGGCAGTAGATTGGAAAATGCAATTTTGTTTCTTGCTTGTGCAGGAGACTAATATTTGTCCAAGAAAGAAAGCTCCACCACTTGTACTCTTTATGTCATCTACATTTCCTGCCCAATCAGCATCTGTATAAACTCGGAGTTCAAACTTGTCATCCTTCTTATAATATAGACCATAGTCAGCAGTTCCTTTCAAGTATCTCATAATTCTTTTCACGACCATCATATGTGTTTCCTTAGGATTAACAAAGAATCTTGCCACAATCCCAATAGCTAATGCAATATCTAGTCTATTGTGTACAACATACTACAATTTTCCAATCATGGATATGTACAGAGTCGGATTCACTTATGCAGCATCATCATTCTTAGATAAATTTTGTCCAATAACCATAGGAGTTCCCACTGGTTTAGCATCTTCCATCCCCAAAGTTTTCAGTATTTCATTAACATACTTAGACTGTGTAATGAAAATTTCATTCTTCCTCTAATATACTTGTAAACCAACAAAGAATTTGATCTCACCAAACATACTCATTTTGAATTCAGTTTGCATTTCATTTGAAAAACTTTTACATAATGCATCTTGTCCACCAAAAATAATGTCATCAACAAATTTTTTTGCCAACGGGATACCTTTACCTTCTTCATCCTTCATGTACAGATTGCTTGTGTCATTTGTTCTTGAAAATACAATCTGTATCAAGTAGTTGTGCAACCTCCCATACCATGCTCTAGGTGCTTGCTTCAATCCATACAATGCTTTGTTCAGTTTGCACACCATGTGTCTTTTGTTTGGATTAATAAAACCTTTTGGTTGTTCTATGTAAACTTCTTCTTCTAGTATACCATTCAAAAATGCAGACTTGACATCCATTTGATATACCTTAAAATCTTTATAAGTAGCATATGCAAGTAGAGTTCTTACTCCTTCCAATTTAGCTATAGGGGAAAATGTCTCCCCATAATCTATTCCTTCTTCTTGTGTGTAGCCTTTACATACTAGCCTAGCTTTGTTCCTAATGATTTCACCATTTTCATTCATCTTATTCTGAAATACCCACTTTGTTCCTATAACATTCTTGTTTTTAGGTCTCGGCACCAGAGTCCAAGTATCATTCTTCTAAATTTGGTCAATTTCTTCATTCATTGCTTGTATCTAGTCTTCATTCTCCAATGCTTCTCTAGTTGTCTTCAGTTCAAATTCACATAATAGACATGTTGGATCCTTAGTCTTACTTCTGGTCTGGATTCTACTATCTTTGTCTCCAATTATCTGTTCAGGCTTATGATGTCTTCTCACATATTTTGCCAAAACAGGTTCAGCTGTTCTCTCCTCTATTTCATCATGTTCCTCAATAATATTGTTAGATTCAACTTCAGAATGCTCGCAACCTCTTCCTAATACTCAACAACATTTTCTTGTAGCTCAACATGTTCTTGTTCTCTCTCAGCACTGTTTTCCTGATGCTCAAAAGCTTTTGTCTGTCACTCGGTGTTTCTTACTCGAGACTCGGCATCAGGTGCAATTCGGTCACTTGCCTCTTCTTCTTTCAATGTACACAAAAGATCTATAATCTTCTGGTTCTCTTTTACTATCAGCTTCATTTCTTTCTGCATACTCATCAATTTTGACATTCACACTTTCCACAATTTTGTTAGTGTTAGAGTTCAAACACTTATAAGGTTTACTTTTTGTGGAGTACCCTAGGAATATGCCTTCATCACTCTTAGCATCAAACTTTCCATTCCTAGTGTCTTTTAATATATAGCACTTACTTCCAAAGATTCTAAAGTATTTAACACTCAGTGCATGTCCATGCCATAATTCATAAGGTGTCAGATTTGTACCTTTCTTGATCTGTACCCGATTAAGAGTATAGACAACAGTACTTATAGCTTCTTTCCAATATTTTTGTGCCACATTATTTTCAATCATCAATGTCCTTGCACAATCCAAGATAGATCTATTTCTCCTTTCTGCTATACCATTCTGTGGAGGTGTTCTAGGTGTAGACATCTGTCTTTTAATTCCTCTATCACTGCAAAATAGATTAAATTCATTTGATGTAAATTCTCCACCTCAGTCAAATCTAAGACATTTCAGGTTCCTACCTGTCTCCTTTTCAACCTTAGCCAAATAGCACTTAAAATATTGAAAAGCTTCAGATTTTTCTTTTAAAAATATCACATGCATCATCCTAGTATGATCATCAACAAATAAGATAAAATATCTAGCACCACAGTAACTTTGTACACCCATAGGTCCACAAAGGTCAGTATGAACCAAATCTAAAATATTTTCAGAAGTAAAGGATTTGTTCTTAAAACTTGACTTTGTCATTTTTCCTAACTAGCATTCCTTGCACATCACATTCTCAGGTTTCTTCAATCTAGGTAGACCTCTTACCTTTTTCTTCTTACTTGTCTCTACCAAATTGTCAAAGTTAACATGACATAGCCTTTTATGCCATAACCAAATATCATCAAGTTGTGCAATCAAACATGTCTCTTCAGATAGGTCAAGATAGAACAAATTACCTCTAGTCTGATCTCCACTTCCAATCAGTTCTCCAACAGCATTAAATATTTTAGCTTGCTTGTGATGAAATTCCACTCGGTAACCAATTTTGTTAAGCTGAGCAACACTTAACAAATTGTAATTAATACCTTCAACCCAATATGCATTTTCACAAGATATCTTATCAGTTAGTTTAATCAAACCTTTTCCTCTAACAGGACATGGTGCATCATTACCAAATTTTACACTTTTACCTCTGTAATGATGTAAGGTCTCAAACTTATTTTTGTCACTAGTCATGTGATGTGAATAGCCACTATCAATAATCCATTTATCATTCTTGTTCACATAGGATATCAATGCTATTTTCTCATCCTCATCAGATTCATCTTTCATTGCAACATAAACTACCTCAATTTCAAAATCATCACTATCAGTGTCAGTCTCTTTTTCAGTAATGTAACAAGATTTCTTACCTTTTCCCTTGTAATCTCTATTCCATCGGTAGCTTCTGTCATCTTTTATGTCTTTGTGTTTTCTTTTCCTTTCATCATCTTTATCCTTCCTGTCAGGACATCTAGCAGCTATATGACCAACTTTATTACATGAAAAATATATAATAGGGAGTTTACCTTTATACTTTCCTTTTCCCCTTCTCAGTCTTCTAGCCATGAGAGCTTCTAGATCTTCTAGGTCTTCATCAGAAGTGTCACTGTCACTTTCACTTTCACTTTCACTGATGCATCTTTCTTTTTCTTTCTTTGGCTTGTTCAGAACTAGCCGTGACTTAAAAGAAGATTCAACATTTCCAATAATTCCAACAATGAAATTATCATAATTAGAGAGTTCAAAAGTAGTCAGCTTACCAACCAAACTTTCTAAAGTAAGCACATTAGCAGGATTACATCTAGATTCCTAAATAGTTGAGATCTTAATAGCATATATAGGACGCAGGGTTCTTAATACCTTCCCAATTATAGTTTCATCATCAATAGTCCCATTAGCTCCTCTAATAGCATTCACAACTTCTTTTATTCTACTACAATATTGTGCAATGTTTTCACCTTCTTGCATTCTCATTTCATCTAACTTACCTCTAAGACTCTCGGCCTTTGCTTTCAGCACATTCAAGTCACCACCATAGATCCTTGCAAGAGTGTCCCACATATCCTTTGCAATTGTGCAGTCCTTAATGTCCTCAAATTCTGGATAGCTTAGGTTGATGCAATTTCCAGCATTGCCTGATTATGTTCTTGCTTAGCTCTCATTTCTTCGACAGTCAAAGGTGTGACAGGTGAGACATAATTGTTCTCAATGTAGTACTTTGCAGAGTCACCAATACCAGCTAGATGCAGCTTCATCAAGCTTTGCCATGCAGAGAAATTTTCTTTGTTTAGCTTCAGTACCTCCTTATACATCCTGATCATTTGCTTCAAGCCCCTTTAAACTTGATATCTGTCAACACTAAAAATAAGCAACTTAGCTCTGATACCAATTGTTAATATGATTTAGAACAATAGAGAGGGGGGGGTGGGTGAATCAGTTGTTCTCAGGTCCTGATGTATAAAACAATTTGATAAAATTATTCTTAAATCAGATCCAAAACCAAAACAAACTCGGTCATCACTAATTCAATAATAGAAACATCTAACAATACAATCCACTACCTAACTGTAACTTAACTTGTAAAACATAGCAATGTTCAAATCTAAACATTCACACAAGTATAAACACCAAGATTTATAGTGGAAATCCAATTTGGGAAAAACCACTTTGTAACATGCTACTATTATTTTCACTCTTTTGAAGTGAGCTCAGTAAAAAGCCAACCCTATCAAAGGTTACAATACACACTGTCAAATGTGACCCGGTTAAAGGATTTCAATCACCCTTTTAAAAGTGAGCCTAGTCATAGGACTTACATACACTCCATTAGAATGCAACCTTGTTCAAAGGATTTAACATATGACTGTTAGGTCAACCTTTGTTAAAAGGATTTTGACTGTTACAATGGTTAGAAAGTAGCAGCAATATTATCTAAAAAATATACAACTCACTTTGCAAATATCAGATCTGATTCCATACACTAATGTTGGTTTACTGACTTTGAAACTTTTCCATTTCCATCTCTGATCTTCTTGGAACTTTTCTTCAAGCAATCACCACCATTCTCCTTCAACCTTTTCTACTTATTCAGTCAATAAAACTTTTCTCTTCCAACATTCTTTGTTCACCATGTACATACATATCACAATGTTCAGGTTCTCTTATATTTTCCTCAATTAGGTTAACTCATCTTTTGCCACTCAATCTCATTCGTAGATCTTAGGGTTAGGTCAGATTCATTGAATCTACCCGCTTTATTTTCTTCGGCTCCTTTTCTAGAATCATCTCAAATCTCTTAAAGATTTACAATAAAATATTTTACAATACATTGAATGCTTCCAAACAATCAATAAATAAAGTCAACACATTTTACATAATCCAAGAATTCAACAATGTCGGCTCCAAAATTAAATTCTCTTCAAATATAAAATTGCTGATGCTCGGTCAATACTGTGATTGTTCACTCGATCTTCATGAAGAACGCTCGGTCAATACTAAAATTGTTTCCTTGGCTTGCATTGTCTTCCTCGGCAATTTACTGATGCTCGGTCGACACTATAATTTTGCTCGGCATATACTAACTCGGTCGACAATAATATCACTTGGCTTAAATATAATTTTTCCATTCTTTGCTTGGTTAAGCCTACCATTATAGTCTTCAGTCTTACTAAGATAAACAATACATTATCTCATCATAGTGCAACATAGTCAAGTACACTTTGTAGTATCAAGATAACTCAACCTTTCCTTAGGTGCTATTGTTACCAACCTTGTTTAGCCCCTTAGCAACACTCAAATAGATATAGTACTTTCCTAAGTAGCAACAGTCTTACCAATTAAGGTTTGACATCAATGACAATACAAAAATTGTTTCAATTCAGTTTTCAAAACCTTCTTCTACTATGGAATATCATGAGGAAATGGTAAAGGGGAGTATCTAAACTTTCAATCCACCTAAAAGAGAAAAAAACAAAAAAAAATAAAATAAAGAAAAGAATCTAATGTTGAAAACCACATAGTGGCAGCATTAGATCAAAAAGAAAAAGAAATAAAGGATGTTTCCGAAGGTGAAAACCCAATTGAGGCACCTAAGGAGGGAAGTTTGGATGCTTTACCTAAACATTATGAAGAGAGATCTCCAATTTTGATCGAGCCTATAGAAAAGATAAACATTGGGTTATAAACTGAGCCAAAGATCATACATCTAGCAGCATCCTTATCTAGCAAAGAAAGAAAAAAATTCATTAAATTCTTTAAGGAAAAACAAGTCAATTTCGCATGGTCATATGATGATATGCCAGGCTTAGATCCGAACCTGATTATGCATCATCTAAATATCAAAGAAGGAGCCAAACCGGTCAAACAAAAGCTCAGAAAGATGCACTCGCATATAGCCTTGCTAGTAAAAGTGGAATTGGAAAAATTTCTAAAAGTGGGATTTATTAGGGCCATTGATTATGCACAATGGATTTTAAACATAGTGCCAGTATCACAAGCAAATAAGTCCATCAGGATTTGCACAAATTTCAAAGACCTAAACTTGGCATGTCCTAAGGATGATTTTCCTCTTCCAAGTATAGACGCCATTGTGGACCTAACAGCTGGACATTCTATGTTCTCACTCATGGATGGATTTAGCGGATATAACCAAATAAAGATAGCACTTGAGGACCAAGACAAAACAACATTCACATGTGCATGGGGAACTTTTTGCTGGAATGTCATGCCTTTTGGTTTGAAGAATGCTGGAGCGACCTATCAATGAGCAATGACCACTATATTCCACGACATGATGCATAAGTTCATGGAGGACTATGTTGATGAAATATTAGCAAAGTCTCATTCAAGAGAGGAGCACTTACCAATTCTAGAGAAAAAAATTGTCAAATTAGAGCAATTCAAAGTAAGGCTCAATCCAAAAAAGTGTGCATTTGGGGTCCAATCAGAAAAACTACTAGGCTACATTGTATCAGTGAAGGGAATAGAGGTAGATCCCGCTAAAGTAAAAGCCATCATGGAGATGGAAGCACCTTGAACCATAAGACAAATGAGGTCACTACAAGGAAGAATTCAATCCATCGGGAGGTTTATATCCCAATTGGCAGAAAAATGTCACAACTTCACTCAACTTCTCCATAAAGATACAATTTTCAAATGGGATGAGAAGTGTGAAGCTTTCAACATGTTAAAGAAGTATCTCATGAATCCTCCAATTTTGATGCCACCAATCAAAGGCAAACCCTTAATCCTATATATTTTAGCGACTGAGCATTCATTAGGGGCACTTTTGGCACAAGAGGATGAATCAGGCAAGGAAAAAACAATATACTACATAAGTAGAACTCTAGTCAAATATGAGTTAAACTACACTTTCATCGAAAGGGCATGCTTGGCTGTGGTTTTTGCTTCACAAAAACTACTTCACTATATGCTAGCTCATAAGATAAGACTCATTGCAAAGATTGATCTGTTGAAGTATCTACTTAGCAAAACAACATTAAATGGAAGGCTAGCCAAATGGGTGATGGTGTTAAGTGAATTTGACATTGAGTATGTAGACCATAAATCAATCAAGGGGTAAGTCAATGTTGACGAACTAGCAGAATCACCACTACAAGATGATCATCCAATTCAAGTAGAATTTCTAGATTATGAGATTGTGAATATAGAGGCAAAAACATGGCAACTATACTTTGATGGTTCATACACCCAACATGGATCAGGAGTAGGCATATTATTGATAACTCCACAAGGGTCTACAATTCCAAAATCCTATAAATTTCTATTTCCATGTACCAATAACATAGCAGAATATGAAGCCTTGGTCAGTGGAATCAAGTTGGCATTAGAATGGAAGGTGACAGAACTGAAGGTTTATGGAGACTCCCAACTAGTCATTAATCAGATTAATGATGAATATTAGACCAAAGATGACAAGTTGGTGCCTTACAATAACATGGTGGAAAAAATTAAGAAGTACTTCACTCTTATTACATTCAAGCAAGTGCCTAGAGAAAAGAACAGAGCAGCAGATGCAATGGCAACTTTGGCCTCACTTCTACAACTACCAGATATGAATTCCTAGTAGAAGAAGTGGAACAACCCGCATTTGACCCCACCCATCCTCATACTACTTGCTTGTTAACTGGACAAGAATCACCTTGGTATGGAGCCATTTACACATACCTCAAAGACCAAATCTTACCAATGGACCAAACCAGGAACCAAAAGAAAAGCTTCATTCGCCAAGCCGCTCGATATGCCTTAATATTTGAAACATTGTATTGTAACAGTCTTGATGAAATGCTTCTTAGATGTTTAGAGAAAGAGGAGTCAAGCATAGCCTTGTGATAAATCTACGAGGGAATCTGTGGGTCACATTCAAATGAATTAACCCTAGCTAAGAAACTTCTTAGGATAGGATATTTTTGGCCTACGATGGAGAAAGATGCTTGTCATTTTGCTAAGACTTGTCAAAAGTGTCAATTTCATGGAAACTTGATCCATTTACCAGTCCAAGAGCTTCATCTGATGACAACACCATGGCCATTTTATCAATAGGGATGATTCATCCACCATCTTCCAATGGTCATAAGTTCATCATCACTGCTACAAAGTATTTCACTAAATGGGTGGAAGTTGTACCCTTGTCAATTGCAACAGGAAAACAAATATCCTTGTTCATTTTGAATCACATAATTTGTAGATATGACATACCTCATGCCATCATCACAGATAATGAAAAACACTTTAAAAACAAGGATCTAAAAGAGTTGTGTACAAAGTTTCGCATGATACATCATTCCTCTTCAATCTATTATCCCCAAGGTAATGGACAAGCTGAAGCCACAAATAAAAATATCTTGAAGATATTGAAGAGAACAGTGGACAATTCAGGTAGAGATTGGCACATAAAAATAAACCCGACCTTATGGGCTTATAGAACAAGCATTAGAACGCCAACAAGAGCTACTCCTTTTTCCTTAGTCTTTGGAACATAAGCAGTCTTACCTTTGGAGGTAGAACTTCCATCCTTAAAGACATCTCTTCATGGATTGATAAGTGAGGAAGATTATAGAGTTGTTAGGTTGCATGAACTAGAACTGCTAGATGAGAAACATCAACAAGAATTTGATCACTTAAGGGTATATCAAAACAGAATGTCAAGGACTTATAACAAGCACATCAAGTCAAGAACATTTCAAATAGGTGACCTAGTTTTGCGAGAGAATCCCAAGAACCAAGCAAAAAGGGGAAAGAAAGGAAAATGGGAAGCAAAATGGTTAGGACCTTTTGTTATCACTTCATCCTTTGGCACCTGCACCTATAAGTTAGTAGATTGTGATGGAGAAGAGCTACAAGAACCTATCAATAACATTCACCTAAAGAGGTTATATACATGAGACAGATGAAAGAGTATAAAGAGTACCAGAAAATCAGATGGCAAGCATCATATTTATTGTATAGAGTTAAAAGAGATTTTAAAAATAACAAAAACATTTAAAAACAAAAAAGAGCAAACAAATTGGAAAAGCATAAAAGATCAAAAACAGTGGAAAATTGAGCATGAAGAAAACAAAAAAACATTCATATAGATCCTCAAAAGATGTTGTTTTGGTGAAAACCTAGAAAATAGGCACCTTGATGATGAAAAAGGAAAAAATTGAAAAAAAGAAAAATACAAATAAAATCAGAAAAAGAGAAAAAAGTATCTTGGTGAAAACCTAGCAAATAGACACCTTGGTAGCAAAAAAAGAGAAAAAACTTTAAAAATAGAAAAAGAAAGCAAGATCCATTCAATCGGTGAAAACCTGGTAAACAGGTGCCATTGAAAGTCCAAGTCAGTGCCAAACCTAGAAGGTCACCTTGTAAATATTGCATTCGCCAGCATTTGTATATATTGCATAATAAAACCCCACAGTTGCATTTGCAAGTACCTAGAGATTTTGGTCACCTAATCTAAAAATTGTCCTAAGTCCAACTTTGAAATCATATCAAGCTAGGGGCAATTTACTCGAAAGGAGGAAGGATTCATCAAAAGAAAACTTCAATCAATCAATGAATCAATTCATCAAAAATGCAAGTAATCAAATCTTCAATCCCAATCCAATTTGAACCAACAAAAAAATTTGATCTAAGATCTTACATGACCTTATCTTTATCAGGATTAAAAGTATGAAATGGATGGAACAACACTTGAAATATAGATTTGAAAAACATTGCAAAAAAATTTCTAAGTGTTGACTTGATTGATGAAATCATGTCTTTCTAGCAAATCGATGAAAGTTTTTAAACTAGAAGAGCTATGATGAAACTATGATATTTTAGTTGATTTTTGAATGACTGTCTTAAGATCAAAGTTTTAAATCATGTATTATTTATCTAAGGACATGATCATCAAAGGATTGTCAAGGATTTGTATAGAGGATAAAACTGAGATTTTTGTTTGTTTACGCAAAAGGATACTTTGGATATTTTGATCTTCAATATCATAATACCAAAATCCACTTGCAACATAGAATCTGACAAAATCGGTATTTGCATTCTCATGATTGGTTTCAATCAGTGATGGTCGTACCAGAAAAAGGATGGGAAAGAAAAACACAAGATGTGCAAAAAGTATTCATATCATCATGGTTGAACTAGTGATGATTGTACTAAAACCGGAATTCCAAAACTGCTCAATGATGACTATAAGCTCCAAATTTTTGAATAATGATAGTTAGTTGCATACATCTTAGATTAAATGCATTTAATGTATTTTTCCTTTCTTATTTTATAATTGCAAGAGAGAAAATTGACAAAACAAAAGGGGGTGTGGTCAAAACAAAAAAATCAAAGGATCATCAAAAACTATATGTGATCGAGTGTGTTGGAAATCAAAAATAAAAAACAAAAGTGCATCTCATTAGGTCACTTGCATTTGTTAGGTTCATTTATCACTATTGCATTCCATTGCATCCCATTGCATTAAATCATTGAAATCATTTCCACTAGATTCACTTTATCTTACATTCATTTAAGCATTTTCATCATTTAAACCATTAAGTTCATTGCATTAAGTAGCATTAATCTTTATCTTTAGAATCATTTGATTCAATTGCACTAGGTTGCATTCATCATATTAAGTCCATTAAATTGCATTAGGTTGCATACATCACCTTAAATTTATTAACTGCATTAGATTGCATCATTCAAGATTCATTTAGTATGCATCATTCATGGCAAAAGAAAATCATTCATTTTACATCCATTAAGTGCATATATCATTACATCCATAAAAGCAAAGCATTAATCATTAGAATCCACATCATCGCATTCATCCATTTTTTTTATGTCATACATAAGACAACCATTTAAGCATCATTAGAACATGTGCATACATTTCTAAAATTGCATCTGAAAAGCATAAAATAAAGCATATAGGAGATAGAACTGCCTAGATCTGCATATCATGCTAAAACACCTGAAAAGGAAATCCAACACATCATGACATCATATATAGTGAAAGCTATCAAAAAGAGTATCGAAGTCTGTAACATCATCATGAAGTAAACAACATATCAGAGTCTATCAAATTGATCATAAATGCAATATCCAGATAATCAAAGTCTATCAATGCCCATCAAACTATCAAAGTATCAACATCAACAACATAGATTGAATAAAAAATGATACAAAAGAGTCCAATGTCTCGATATCAATAATAGAAGAATGAGATCATGTATAACAAATGATCAGGAATATCTCATATCATATCTCAACTGGCTGAACCACCAGCACCATCTCCACCATCAGGACCAAGAGCACTATCCGGAGGACTACTCGAGCTTGCTTGTAATCCCTGCTAACTCATCGCGGTGAGAAAGGTCTACATCATCGAACTCAGCTGAGTAACCTATTGTTGCATCACTAACATCTAAGACTGAAGAGATATAACATATGATGCTAAAGATGGGGTAAGAGCCCGTGCTACAGAAGTATGTGGTGGAGGTATCAAAGAAGAAGGCATCGAAGAAGATGATGGAATTGACAGGGATGAAAAAAAACTGGAAGAAGATGGACGTGAAGAAGATGAGGGCATCATAGTAGAAGTAGGTGCCTAAGCAGAGGAATCATGTGGAACAACTGGAGGTATCACCTACTAAGCAGGAGGACCTTGTGCCTGATCAACTAAAACCTGTGCAACCTATGCATCAACCTCTTGTTGTCGCCTAGCCCTATGTCAGTCTAGTCTCATAGCTGGATCCCTAGAAACCTGATGGAGTGCTCTATCTGCACCACCTCTAACCTGATCAACCCTAGGAGGGATAGGAGCAACAACAATCACTGGAATAAGAACCCTGCCTACTCTGACTGCCCATCATCTGCGCCGTGCTCTAATCCTACCCCCACCTCTCCCACCATCTCCTTCATCTGCATCATCTCCCCCATCATCCCCCACATCACAACCATCTCCATCTGATAGCTCATCAATACCTAGAACTCTCTCCGCGGGATCAGTAAATCTCAGAAATGGGTACCGATGCAACCACTCAGCATAATCCTCTGTGATCCTAGAATCCATAACATGCTTTCTCATCGACCAAGGTATATACACAAGGTCTCAAATCTCTCTGACAGTTGTGCCATAATCAACACAAGGACCCCACAAAGATCTCTCTGCCTACACTTGAGCATACATCGCTACTCCCTATGGCATACCCTGTTTGCGCCCATACTGACGCAATACTCTCTTAAATCAAAATCTCTCAATGATATAAGTGGAACACCCAATCATCCATCAAGGTAAAAACATATAAGGTAACTCAGAGTCATCCTCGGGCCAAGCCTCACAACCAACATATGGCCTCCAAACTACAGGATCCATATCGTCGATGACACGACGCTAATAATCTAGCTTACCCATATGGGTCTGAATCACCATGCCCTCATAAATCCAGGCGAATGGCCATCCTGGATCTCACTATCGCGTTGTGATAGGCCGTGTCACTGGGATATGCTCCCAAGTCTAGAGCTGTAGTAAAATCGCTCCTGTAGTGAGCGTAGAAGATTGTTTGTACACCATTGTATGTAGCTCATGATACAACTGAGCTAAAACACAGGAACCCCAATCAAACCTCCGGGGATGCGCCAAAAAGTCTTCTAGAATAGGACCCCATCCGATGGCAAATCTATGACCATGTCTGTCGGGAAGAAGAAACCCACCAATCAGAGTACCTAAGATTTTTGGAAGCACCGGAAAGGAAAGAAACTATGTCCACAAGATATGATCGTCTCCAATGGTCCGATCCAAAAACATCTACTGACATGTTGAACCATCATATACAGAATCATAATAAACTAACTCACCTCTGGTAGGCGATCAAAGGATATGATACACATCCTCCGGGGTGATCGTCATCTCGCCCATCGGCAAATGGAAGGTGTTATGGTTTGAGTACCATCACTTAGCCATAGCAGTGATCAAACCCTAATTCACGTAGAGCCAGAAGGAAAGATAAACCACACAGATTGACATGTCTACAATAAGCCACACTCAAGTCCTAGATCATACTAAAACGCAATGGGTATGAACCACAAACACCTAATGACTTGAGCACAACCTGCACAAAGAAAGTTCAATCACATTAGTTTTGAAATCAGTTATCATTTGGATTATCCTAAGTCAATCAAACATTTACAAATATCAAAACCACAATCAATTTTCATGTTTATACTCAGATAGGACGGAAAATTCATCATCACCCATCATCTAAATCAAGATTGACAATCCAACATTCAAATTATGACTGACTCATATTGACATCTTACGACTCGCTATAACATCAAGTTTGTTGAGGCAGGAGCATCCTGGGTGTAAGAGCAATCTTGCATCACCCAAAAATATTTATGTTTTTATTCAATAAGGGTTATTTTGTGCAGAGCTGCTATTTATGGAAAGTTGCTATTTTTGGTAATTTTCGTATGTGCTCAGAATGATCTGATTTCTTTCTTGGAGGTTCATTTTGGTCATATAAGTCTGCCAGTAAAGTTTCATTGCCAGATCAAGTGTATATTGGAAGATATTGAAGATTTTCGGTATTGGCAGCAGGGTACAGAAACTTTGAACTCAGTTTTGAAGGCTTTAGAGGCCCCGGATGAGGTCAAAAATTTGGGTGACGGATGTTTGCGCTGGTCAAGCCTGTAGAGCGCTTCGTGGCGTTTCCGAAATGGGGTTATAATAGCCGATCGGGTCAACTGGTGATGACTTATGGTCTTCGGAAGTTGGGCCACCTGAAATGGCGAAAAATAATTTTCTTCAAAATTTCTGTTCGGGTTTCAAAGGTTATCTTGAGCCGACTATGATGTAATAAAATGTAAAATAAAATAATTCTAAGTTTGGTCGGTCTTATTGGCTAAAATTTTGGAACCTTCCCATGCGGTGGAAAATTGCCTATATAAGGAAGGCTGTATTATTGTCTTAGGCAGTTCGGAATAATTCTGGGTAGTAGATCTGGGTATTGATTCGAGGCTTTGTCCTACAGAATATTGTAAGGGAATGCCCATGTGGCTTTGCATATTGTAATTCTGAAAGTTTGTAATTCCACATTTGTGGAGATAATAAGAAGCCAATTTTCTGTTCTTGCATGTTGCTGTTGTTGTTTCGCTATTTCTGTTGTGTGTTTGTGGTATTAAGGGGAGCACCCTTCATCAAGTGGTATCAGAGCAGGTTTTCTTGAGTGTGTAAACAGATCGCCAACTGTGAGGCAGTTTGAACCAAGACCGTGGTTAGGGTTTCAGCGTGCATCGCGAAAATGCCTCCACGAAGAGAACGTGGTGGAAGAGCTGGTGCTGTGACACCTGAGGTTAGAGAGCTGCAGAGACAAGTGCAAGCATTGCAAGAAGAGATTCGTAGAGGAATGAATCTTAATGTCAGAGACGAAAGCGAGGATGAAGCCGAAGAAGAATATCAAGAAGGAGAAGTTGAAATTGTGAACCAGGAGGAAGAAAGACTTTTTCGGGCGATTTCCAAGATTGGGAAAAGACCTAAGATTGAGGTTCCTACATTTTCTGGAAATCTTAACCCAGAGGAATTGATCGACTGGATCAATGAATGTGAAGAATATTTTGAGTATGAAGATGTTGAGGATCCTGATAGGGTCAAATTTGCGAAGGCCAGACTGAAAGGTCATGCGAAGATATGGTGGCAAGAGATTCAGTTGGAGCGAAATAGAAGGGGAAAGGAGAAAATCACGAGATGGGATCGGATGGTGGATAAATTAAAGCGACAGTTCATTCCTGTTGATTACGAGCTTGACCTACTGAAGAAAATGCAAAGTTTGAAGCAAGCAGGAAGATCTATTCAGGAGTATACAGAGGAGTTCTATCGGCTTCTCATCAGAACAGGCCATGCAGAAGCTGATAAAGAGAAAGTTGCCCGATACCTTAATGGGTTAAGGCCAAGCATTCAGGAGGAGCTGAATCTGGTTCGAATGAACAGTATTGAAGAGGCATACCAGTTTGCCCTAAAAGTAGAGGAAAAGCTGAACAAGAAGTTTGAGAGCAGACAAAACGGAAGAGGTCGCGGTGGACGATCTGGTGGACGGTCATATGGTGGCCGAAATGAAGATCCGAAAAAGAAGGATGAGGCCAGTAGCAGTCAGAATCAGCACGGAAATAATTCCAATCGTTTCCAGGATCAGAATAATAGAGATCAGAGAGGAAGAGGAAGAGGACAAGGATCTGGAAGAGGTGGCTTCTGTGGAACATGTTTTCACTGTGGAGAAGAAGGTCATAGGGCATTTGAATGTCCTCAGCGCCAAGGCAGAACAGACAGGAGAAATGAAGGCCAGGCTAGAGTTGCACATATAGATGAAGATGTCAGATCATCAAATTCTGAAGATGCTGAGAGAGGAGAAACGTTGATTAACAGAAGAGTCCTGTTGAGTGGTGAGAATGAACCTGAGCAAAGGAGGAGTCTGTTTCGCACTAGATGCAAGTGTGAGGGCAAATGCTGTGATGTGATTATCGATAGTGGAAGCACTGACAATTTGGTGTCAGAAAAGATGGTGACAAAGTTGAAGCTCAAGAGACAGAAACACCCACATCCATATCGGATTGCCTAGGTGCAGGATGACCACAAGGTCATGGTCAGTGAACAGTGCCTGGTAAAGTTCAAGATCGGCGGGTACCAAGATGAGGTACTATGTGATATCATCTCTATGGATGCATGTCATATGTTGTTAGGTAAACCGTGGCAGTTTGACAGATGTGCAGTACATGATGGTCGTGCGAATACCTATTCCCTGACAAAGGATGGAGTGCGACATAAGCTAAAACCATTGAAAGAGACTGAAGAAAAAGTATGTGGTAATGCAAGGATAACTTTTGTTGATGGAAGAAATTTCCTAGATGGTATGAGGCATGAGCATGTATGTTTTGCTTTAATTCCAAAAGCTGGTAAAGAGGAAGTAGAAGATGTTCCTGTAGAAGTTGCAGATTTGTTGAATGAGTTTTAGGATATTGTATCCGATAACGTGCCTGATGGATTACCACCAGTCAGGAAGATCAATCATCAGATGGACTTGATCCCAAGAGCGAGTTTACCGAATAAGGCAGCGCACAGAATGACACCTGCAGAAAGTGAGGAGTTGAACAGACAAGTACATGAGTTGTTACAGAAAGGATTGATTCGAGAGAGTCTGAGTCCCTGTGCTGTACCTGCGGTATTAGCACCAAAGCAGAATGGAGAGTGGAGGATGTGTACAGATTCCAGAGCAATAAACAAGATCACAATCAAGTACAGGTTTCCATTGCCACGAATGGATGATATTATGGACTGTTTGAGTGGAGCTGTGTATTTCTCAAAGATAGATCTGAAGAGTGGATATCATCAGATTCGGATCAGAGAAGGAGATGAATGGAAGACTGCCTTCAAGACAAAGGAAGGACTGTATGAGTGGTTAGTCATGCCTTTTGGGCTAACCAATGCACCGAGCACTTTCATGCGGCTCATGAACGAGGTTCTGAAAGAATTTCTGGGTAAGTTTGTCATTGTTTACCTAGATGATATTTTGATCTTTAGTAAGACATTGGATGAGCATATGACACATATTCGTATGGTATTTGAGAAGTTGAGAGAAGAAAAATTGCTGATTAATTTAAAGAAATGCAGTTTTGTGAAGAAAGAGTTGGTGTATTTCGGGTTTGTAGTTTTAGGATAAGGTCTAAAAATGGACCCAGAGAAGGTACAGGCTATCCTTGAATGGCCTACTCCAAGGAGTGCTACTGAGGTAAGATCTTTTCATGGTCTAGCTAGCCTTTACAGAAAGTTTATTAGAAATTTTAGCAGTATTTGTGGACCCTTGACTGAAACAATGAGAGGGGATAGAAAAGAGTTTAAGTGGACTAATGGGGCAGAAAAGAGTTTTCAATTATTGAAACAAAAAGTTACAGAACAACCTGTTTTAGCACTTCCAGATTTTAATAAGGTGTTTCAAGTAGATTGTGATGCTAGTGGTACTGCAATAGGAGCTGTTATGAGCCAAGAAGGCAAACCTATTGCTTATTTTAGTGAGAAATTAAATGATGCCAAGAGAAAATATTCTGTTTATGATCAGGAATTTTATGCTATAGTTCAGGCATTGAAAAAGTGGAGGCACTGTCTGCTTCCTAAGGAGTTTGTTTTGTATACTGATCATCAAGCTTTGCAATATTTGAATAGTCAAGGAAAATTGAATCAAAAGCATTTGAAATGGGTTGAGTTTTTGCAGAGTTATACATTTGTTTTGAAACACAGGAGTGGAAAGTCTAATAGGGTTGCAGATGCTCTTAGCAGAAGGCAACTATTGCTGACAGAAATGCAGATTGAAGTGGTTGGGTTCAAGGAACTCAAGAATTTGTATCCAGAGGATCCTGATTTTGGTGAAGCTTGAAAGGCTTGTACAGAACCTGTTACTCTAGACAGGATGAAATGGCTGGATTTTATCATCCAAGATGATATGTTATTCAGAGGGAGTCAGTTGTGCATTCCACGAAGTTATATGAAGGAGAATCTCATCAAGGAGAAGCATAGTGGAGGATTGGCTGGACATTTTGGTCGTGATAAAACCCTTGCTTTGGTTGGTGAGAATTATTATTGGCCACAATTGCAGCAAGATGTGAAGAAGTTTGTACAGAGTTGCAGAGTATGTCAGATGGCGAAAGGAGTGAAGCAGAATACAGGGTTGTATCAGCCATTACCCATACCAGAAAAGCCTTGGGAGGATATCAGTATGGACTTTGTTCTTGGTTTACCGAGGACACAGCGGGGACATGATTCAATTTTTGTAGTAGTTGACCGATTTTCAAAGATGGCGCATTTCATTCCCTGCAAGAAGACTAATGATGCTGTTCATGTAGCAGAATTGTTTTTCAGAGAGTTAGTGAGACTTCATCGTTTTCCAAGGACCATAGTTTCAGATCGGGACACTAAGTTTGTTGGATATTTCTGGCGTACATTGTGGAAGAAGTTAAAGACAGATTTGAAGTTCAGTTCATCACATCATCCACAGACTGATGGACAGACAGAGGTGGTGAATAGGAGTTTGGGAAATTTGCTGAGATGTTTGGTTGGAGATAAGCCAACAGGATGGGATTTGATTTTACCACAGGCAGAATTTGCATACAATAATTCTGTCAACCGGAGCACTGGTAAATCACCATTCCAGATTGTATATGGAAGTAGTCCAAGAAATGCATCTGAATTGAGGAAGATAGATAAAGGAGAAATAAGTAGTGCTGAAGCTGAAGATTTTGCAGAACACTTGAAGAACATCCATAAGGAAGTGAGGAAGCATATTACCAAGATGAACGCACAGTATAAGGCTAAGGCAGATGTGAAAAGGAGGCATAAGGAATTTCAGGTTGGTGATGAAGTCATGGTTCATTTGCGGAAGGAGCGGTTTTCAGTTGGTACATATAACAAGCTGAAAATGAAGAAGTTTGGACCATGTAAGATACTGAAGAAACATGATTCAGGAAACACATATGAGGTAGAATTACCTACTGAGCTAAATATTTCGCCAGTGTTTAACATTTCAGATCTGACAGAGTATCATGAGGGAGGTGTTGAAGATGAGATCACAGCGGCACAGTGGAGTATTCCAGCAACTAGTTCAGACACTAAGGAGATCGAAGATATACTGGATAGTCGTGTTGGCAGAAGCACAAGGAACAGGACATATGAAGAATATCTGGTCAAGTGGAAAGGAAGACCTGTTGAAGATTCATCATGGCTAACAAAGGAGGAGGTTAACCGTCTTGGTTTTCCTCTGCACACCTGAGTCGTGACAGGGTCACTTCTCAAATTACCCCGGGTGTCTGATGCAGGAGCATCCTGGGTGTAAGAGCAATCTTGCATCACCCAAAAATATTTATGTTTTTATTCAATAAGGGTTATTTTGTGGAGAGCTGCTATTTATGGAAAGTTGCTATTTTTGGTAATTTTCGTATGTGCTCAGAATGATCTGATTTCTTTCTTGGAGGTTCATTTTGGTCATATAAGTCTGCCAGTAAAGTTTCACTGCTAGATCAAGTGTATATTGGAAGATATTGAAGATTTTCGGTATTGGCAGCAGGGTACAGAAACTTTGAACTCAGTTTTGAAGGCTTTAGAGGCCCCGGATGAGGTCAAAAATTTAGGTGACGGGCGTTTGTGCTGGTCAAGCCTGTAGAGCGCTTCGTGGCATTTCCGAAATGGGGTTATAATAGCCGATCGGGTCAACTGGTGATGACTTATGGTCTTCGGAAGTTGGGCCACCTGAAATGGCGAAAAATAATTTTCTTCAAAATTTCTGTTCGGGTTTCAAAGGTTATCTTGAGCCGACTATGATGTAATAAAATGTAAAATAAAATAATTCTAAGTTTGGTCGGCCTTATTGGCTAAAATTCTGGAACCTTCCCAAGCGGTGGAAAATTGCCTATATAAGGAAGGCTGTATTATTGTCTTAGGCAGTTCGGAATAATTCTGGGTAGTAGATCTGGGTATTGATTCGAGGCTTTGTCCTACAGAATATTGTAAGGGAATGCCCATGTGGCTTTGCATATTGTAATTCTGAAAGTTTGTAATTCCACATTTGTGGAGATAATAAGAAGCCAATTTTCTGTTCTTGCATGTTGCTGTTGTTGTTTCTCTATTTCTGTTGTGTGTTTGTGGTATTAAGGGGAGCACCCTTCATCATTTGTTACCTTAACCAATCATTTGATCAAGGACGTTGAACAGTTTGAAAGTTGACTATAGCAATTTAAAATCTTTTCTAGCAGGGTGAAAGTGCTATTTCAGGCTTTAAAAGTGCTAAAACGCAAACGCGTTGTTTAAAGGTGTAAACGTGCTACTTAACAGCTCAAAAGTGCCATTTCAAGAAAATGCGCTAAAATAATTTGAAAGTGTTGTTTTAAAATTTGGAAGTGTTATTCTAATTGGTAAAAGTGAAATCAACATCAAAATGCGCTATTTGACTAGGCGAAAGCAGTCTAGGGCCAAGAACAGGCGTGTAAACGCACTGTTCTGAAACACGGAAGTGCTGGTTAAAAACACAGAAGTGCAAGTTGAAGGGTAAAAGCACTATTTAAATTTGCAAAAGTGCTATTTGGAAAAAAAGAAAAAGAAAAAAAAGGGAGTTTTATCATAAAAAATTTAAATTTTTTGGAATTAAATGCATAAATCGACAAAACAAACAAGTTCAGGCACTCACCAGAGGTATGTAGTTCTGTGGCTGCTGGAACCGTCGACCACGCTCAAATGTGTGCTCGCGAATCAAGATAGACATTGCTGGAAAGTCAAAAGAGATTAGAGCTCAAAATTCAAAAGGGTGAAAATGAATAGTGAAAAGACTTTTTACCTCTTTATATAAACCCTTTTGACCTAAAAAAGGGTATCTTTGACCTAAAAAGGGAACCTTTCACCAAAGGGGGCTCGGGAACTCCAAATTTTTCACCAATTCTGCCAAATCAGGGGCATTTGTAATCAAACGGATGCGAAAACATTATCGGAAATGAAATCAAAATTCATTATAAATTGACCCAATCAATGCAAATTGACCTAAATCGTCAAAATTCTCAAACATCTATCAATTTCATTTCATTTTCGAGGGGGCATATACTCGGAGAATCAGATCATCATCAATATCATCAAATCAGGAGAACAACCATCAAATCATAGCGTAATCTTTTATCAAAAAAATTTTCGCTATCAATCGGAAGGGGCATCAAACATTGAACCACATCAAATCAGGTATCGCATCAATAATCTAACATCAGATCGACCATCAAAGCAATCAATCAATCCTATCATCAAAACTGCATCTCATATCAAACATTGAATCGACCATCGATAGAATCAGGATCTTTCATCAGTAAAATCAAGACATTCTTTGAATTGACACGCTTCACACGTCAACTCAAAGAGGGGCATTTGTAATCACCGAAAAGTGGACAAGATCATTCATATGAGTATTCAAGTCAAATCAAGGCAAAATCAAGGTAATTGAATCAAAACAAGTATTTAGCCAATCAAAATTAAAATCAAGTCTTAATTCAATATAATTCAAAATCTAAAGCCAAAAGATCAATCAAGAGCATTTTAATCAAGTGAAATTAAATCAATGTGCAATTAATTCAATTAATGGCATATTTCAAAATTAAATAAATTCAACACATTCAAGGGGTACACTTGGCTAAATAAATGAATTAAAATCAATTGATTAAATCCTAATTTCTCTCAACACCAAATGGGAAGAAAAAGCCTCAACCAATAGGATTTAAGGAAAGGAGCTCACATAGATCAAGCCAAATTCAATCTCAATCACTCAAATCAAAAGAGCATCTTGTCTACTTGTCCCAATCTTTGAGGACACAATATTTAAATTATCTTCAAAGGGTGGAACCAAATACTCAACTCAAGCCTAATCATAATCAAATCTACCACACCCCCTACCCTTGCCTAAATCTATAAAAGGAAGGCTAAATCACTCATACAACAATCCACAAATCTAAGAATAGCATCAAATCTCTTGCATTTTATAGCTAGAAAGGCAAATTAAGAAAAATTAGTTGTATTTCATTTGGAATTGAACAATTTAGCTTGTTTATCATATCATTTCTCATTCTAGGATTGTCATTAATGGAGGCTTGCTGAGAGCTTCACATTAACACTCTTAGTTAGAGAGTCATAGGATGCTTAATTGTTCATTCATTTGCTAAATAGATTGCTATATTGTGGTTACTAAATTTCTATTTCATTTATTGTTCAATACTAATTCTATAAAGGTACAAAATCTTGTACACAATTATTATAGGCAGGAGGCAAAGATCTCAAAATATTAGAAATAATCTCATCCTCATCCATCATTCCAACAACACTTATGATTCCACAAAGAAGTTCAGTCACCTTCTGAACATAGGATTGAATATGTTTATCTTCAGTCATCCTCAAGACTTCTAGCTTTCATTTCATGCTCGGCAACTTCACTTGTTTCACAAGAGAATCTCCTTCATGCAATGCTTCCAATTTTATCCATACCTCGTATGAGGTCTCCAACTCCATGACATTTGTATATTTGACATCTAATAAGACACTCAACAAGTCTTCTTTGGCTCTCATGTTATATCCAAATTTTTTCTTATCACCAGCAGTAGCAATGGCCAAATCTGCAGGAGGTTGGTACTCTTTCTTTGTAATTGACCAATACTCTTCTTCAATGCATCACAAGTGTGTAATCATTCTACCCTTTCATATAACATAGTTGGTTCCATCAAATCTCAAACTATCCTTAAAGGCTACCATCCCAGATCACCTCAAGCAGTTAAGCTTAAAAAAAGAAGATCTAGCTCTGATACCAATTGTTATAAATAAGCACACACAATTGAGAGCGGGGTTAATCAGTTGTGTCCAAAATAGTTGTGTCAAAACCAAAACTTATTAATACTTAACTTCCTTTCTTGATGTGGTCATTAAATAATTTAACCATAAACACAAGAACACATAACACCATAATTTTTGCATAGAAACCCAATTAAGGGAAAAACCATGATAGGGATCAAACCCACTAGTTGATGTACTAGCACATATAACCTTGTTAAAGGTACAGTAGGGGAATGCGCATGCATTCAAACTCACTTCCTAGAGCTCATTGCTCAAAAACAACTAAGGGCAACAACCCAATATGGACTACAACCCATTGTGGACAACAATCCACTGAAATATGAATTGACTGATATCATCTATGATATGCCAATACAAATTCAATGAAGTACAACTCTGTTCTGACTTTATTTTAGATTCCACGCATACCTCTTCACATATCCATTGATGTATCTCTCCATCCAGCATCTCTCTCAGACTCTTAGTAGAAAAGATTACATCTTTAAATACATTATATCAACATATTACAACAAGGTCGATTAGGGGCCTAATTATAGAATATTACAGAGGGTAACATACAATTCTCGATGCAATCCAAGACATTTCAGCAAATACATAGCTAGGACCCAAAACCTTCATCCACGAACAGACTATGAAACATAGATCATTCAACAAATCTTTACAATACGTTATCCATCAAGTCGGCCAAGAACATCACCACATCAAAGACAAATTACTGAACTCGATCACTAACCCAATGCAATCCACCAACACAAATAGAACAAGATCCAGAAATATTAGAAAGCAACATGAATTACCACAACAACAACATAACCATCTCTAACTCAGAATTTACAATTGTATTTGTAGTGTTTATCAGGAACACTAAACATCAAACTTTGTCACTCAATAATGTCAACATCCAAACCACAAACCATCAAAACTGAGAACACACATCCATGTCCTTAACTCGCCACCAGGTTAGCAACCAAAAATATTGCATAACGTATCCTTATCGAATAAAAAATTGCAACACTGTCTCCACCAAAAAATTATCTTATGATAAATCAACTATAACTTCCTCAAATCATAAAGGGAACATCTACAACTTAAACAAGATCAAGTACAGACATTCCACAACACTTCTACAACTTTGCAAAAATTGATCTAAAAGACATTGTCCATACCAAACCAAAACTCTTAACTGAACAAACTAGGAAATTGTTAAATATTGAAGAAATATGTTGACATCAATGACAAAACATTAATGTCAGCACATATATGCATGAAATCTCCAACATAGGTCTACAAAATATATAAGCTAGAAAATTCTAAATACAGACAAAGAGACCACCATCTAGGTAAAAGAATAGTTTTTGTTCCTCATCAGTCAAAGTGAAGGAGTATGATAAGACATTTATCGAACCCTGAGTAAAGCTACATGGTATGATAGAAGGTAAAGTTCTATTTTAATGATGCATATAATAGAGGTGATCACCTACAGATATTTGTTTTATAGAAGCCTTCTTTTCCACATGTAAAAAACAAGGATAGAAACCCACAATTTTTTGTGGGATTTTGAGACAAAAATGTAAGCTTTTTGGTTCATTCACTCACATCAAATCAAGGTTCTATAACATTTAGAGCCTCGAATGGAAACAAAGGGTTTCTTGTGTATAAATCATGAAATATTCAGTGGTTTATCTTGACTGTCATCTATCATAAGGATTTTAACTGGAAATTAAAGAGGGTCTTCATTATTTTAACATATAGAAGCATGATTCATGAAATGGAGAACCCTCAAATCCTATACTTTAAGACAAACTTCATGTTCATTCGAATCCTCGGTTATTTATCAAAAATCATTATTAAAGCTCTTATATTAGTTTGCATTTTCATGGTTGTTCATAGCAGGGATTTTTTTAGTGGCGATTATTTGCCAATTGGTGAATATAACCCGATCGGCAAATCGAAATTGGCAAAAAAAATGCTCATATACTAGTTGACCGGTTCGCTCGGATTTGATAAAATGCTCATATAGTGGTTGGATTGTTTGCCACTATTTTTATGTAATTTTTGTAACGTAGTCGGGTTCTTTGCCCATATTTCTATTTACTGTTTTACTCTTATTCGCCACGGATTAAATTTGGTGTATTTATGGAGGATCAACATTTGCCAATGGCCCATTGTCCGAAGTAAAAAGATTATTTGCACTAGGACCCAATTCGCCATGCATCATACATAATCGTGTCCCAAATTACCGCCCTATTCACCCAGTCAATTATTTGAAATTATGCGGGGTTCGCTAAATATTAGTTGTTATCATAAGCAACTATCGGCCCCTTCGCCAAAATGGACGATGGAGATTATGAGGTAAAATCTGATGGCTGATATGAAAATGGTTTACTTGTAGTTGTCTATTTATAAGATATGAGTTTCATTATTGAAACATGCCGGAGAGAAGGAGACTTCAAGAGATTTAGTTGATTTTGAGCTCACAACTGCGATCGGTATCGAACGACTACCAGTTCGTAGTATCTTATTCAAGTAAAATTTTATTGCAACCATAATTTGTTGGAGATGTCACAGTCAAAGTTAAACAAGAAGAGGACTATTGAAGGTGGAGATGTCCAAGAGAGGCCAACGAAATACAGAAATATATCTTCATACTTTGGCATGGGAAAACACAATAGTGTTGGTCAAAGTGAGGAAGGTACATCATCAGAGGAACCTATACAATTTGAAGGTTCTCAACCTACACAAGAGTCTAATGAACAAATTGGGGATCCTAATAAATCTGGTGACGAAGTTGCCAAACCTGATATATCTGATGAAGATGACCTTAAAGAAGAATTTCAAGTAAATAACCAGTACTAGGATGAATCGATCGACTTCAGTGATGATGATGGTTCAATTAACAGTAACACTAAAGGGAGAGGAAAATCAAAAGAAAAAACTGATCATCAATGGGAGATGTCAAGGAGATTTAAATTTGATTGGGCGGAAAAGTATCCATTCATTGAACCCGTGGACAACCAATTGTAGGTGAGCCACCAGTAGAATGTAGATGTATGATTTGTAGTTGGAAGTATAAAAAGGAAAAGCGATTGCAGCTTAAACTAGACACCAGAGAGAAACATGTTGGTAAGGTTTACGAAACCTTAACTGTTGATGGAAAGGAAATAAAAGTGGTAAGATATAAAACAAAGGAGTAATGTCAACATAAAAGAAATGCTAAGGAATATTATTTGTTTTAGAAATTTAAGACGAAGCCTGGTGAAGTTCAAGGTTCTATTAATGTTATTTTTGCAAAAGCAAGTGAAGTAGAAGAACGCGAAAAGTTGTTCAATTAAGTAATGTTTTCCATATTTTGAGCAGAGGGCGTCCAATGACAGACTATCCTGAAATGAGTGGTTTGTTACACCTTCTAAAAGTTCCTAACTATCCTATCACTCATTGGTCAATAAACAGTGGATGGGAATTGGCAAGTTGTATTGCCCAGGTTGAAATAGAGGATGTACAGAGAAAAATAAAAGAGTCAACCTTTATTGCACTGTCCTTAGAAAAAGTTACGGCAATAGATAATACGTCGTGGGTATGCATGCATGTTTATACTGTACAGAATAATGTTCGCCAACCACATCTACTAGCTGTTGCAAAATTGAGGGACAATGCGACATCAGAAACTTTATTTCAATTAGTAAAGAGCCATTTAATTGAATATGGAGATATGGATGAATTGACAATAGCGAAGAAGTTGATCTATGTTGGAGTTGATGGAGCTTCAGTAATGCAAGGTCAAAGGAATGGTCTTTGCACAAAGATGCAGGGTTCTTGTTCACCATATGTTATTGGCATTCACTGTATGGCCCACGGGATGAATCTTGTTTTTAGAGTTGTGAAGAAGTTCCCTTTAGTAAACAAGGTTGAAGATTTAGTAACAGAGTTGCACTCATATTTTTGTCGAAGTCCCAAACATTTTAGGGAATTTCAACACTGTTGATGGAATTACCAATGCAAACAAGCTTCTTAAAGATGTTGATACCAGATGGATCTCTTTGGATGGACCAACGCATCAAGTTTTTTCTGAATATCAATCTTTGATTGGACTGATGTACGAAAATTGCGACAATGCAGAAAATTAGAGATGTGGCGACCTGCTTAGGAGGTTAAGCAATATAGAGACACTTTTGACTTTAGCATCTCTTCTTCCCATGCTAGAAGAAATGACGTTCATTATGAAAAAAATCCCAGCAAAGAGCCATGTATATTGCAGAATATGCTTACTTGTGTAAAATGTCATGCCAAGCCCTGGATAGTCTCTATCGAAATGACCTAAATTTATCCGATGAAAGATTTAATCATTGGTGAAAACTAATAGATTTGGACAATCCTGATAATTATTTAAAGATTGTTGAAAATGGGGATTTATGTGTTTGTGTAAGGGGATTTTGGATACCAATGTACTATAGTGCCCCAAAGAAGCGAGCTACAAGAGTTACAAGGGAAGAGTTTACCAAGATCGTCGAGTCTATAGTAGGTAATGCAAGGGACATAGCCTATAAAGTTTCCTCTGAAATAAGATCCCGATTCCCATATGAACAACCGCTTGAGGCCATGGCAATTGTGTTTCCTCAATATTGGACCTTAAACTCTAAGGAAGATTATCGTAATAGGCTGATGACTTTGATAAAGGAATTTTGCAAATCTGTAGAATTCAATGGAGTGACTATCAATGGAATTTTAGATGAGGGTATTCTTAGATAGCAATCAGGCACTTTTGCAAAGACTATGAAGCATCAATATCAATTAATGCATAACCCACATGAAGAGGGCTCGACAACAAGGCTTTGGACAGAACTAAAACAGAGCACAATGTTGCGTGACAAAATTTCAGAGTTCTTCAAGCTTGCTGATCTATGTTAGACCATGATATTGGGTTCAGTGGAGGATGAGAGAGTTTTCAGTTCTTTGGGCTTCCTAAAATCAAAGCTAAGAAACAAACTAGACAAGAATTTGGAATCATGCTTGAGGGTCTACACATCTAGGTATGATGTCAATACTTTTCATTATCAAAAAGAAATGGAAATCTAGAAGAAAAGATGCAAAATAAGAGGGTTGGGCAACACCATTAACCAATCTCTAACAACGACTCCAAGTGGGACAAGTACAGGTGGCGATGGGAGTCATAGAAGCGGAGGTCAGACTCAGAGTGAAGAAGACACAAATGAAAATGAAGAGAACAATGAAGAAACTAGAATACCAGAATTGGATGATGATGACGACGCAGAGATGAATTGGAAAATTTAGGAAATTTCTGCTAAATTAGTAGTAGAAATCAATAGGTATTTTTTTGAACTTATTAACTACTATATCCTGTGGCTGTCATTCAATGTTCATTTTAGAAAAGCAAGAATGTATTATTACTATAGAGTTTAGTTTGTAACTTTGTATCGTATCATCAATGATCATTCATATTTGAATTTGAAATTCCTGAATGAAATTTTGTATTCCAATAGCATATAACAGAGTGAATCAACTAAGAATAACTGAATAAAATAGAGTAACTCAACATACATTGAATTGGAAAACATGAAAATTAGATAGAGCACAATTTGTTTTGTATTCATTTGTAATATATTACAATTTACAGTAGTTCAATTTATTTTGTATTCATTTGCAATATATTACAATTTACAGTAGTTCAAAATTCAGAGCAATCTTTCTAGGCCAGTCCAAACATCCTCTGATGGCAGAACAATTTGGTTCATAGTATAGTCACACTCCTGCAACTTCATTAGCAATTCATATTTGGAAGTATGACTTGACAACACTGTTGCTTCTAAAACTCCATTCAAAGTTCTCACTGGTTTGATGAAATCCATGAATGTATCAGGAGATATGTTTGTAGGAAGAAAGCATAAATCAGTATTTATTTTGTCATGCAACCTTATTTTGTAATTTTCTCTTCCAATGAAGTTATTTGCATCAAATCCCTTAGGAAAACCAAGACTTTCCATATTCGCTTTCATTTGTTCCATCTTCGTGATCTTCTGCTGAGCTTTGTCATCCAATTCCTGTGCTTCTCGTAGCTTCTCACATTTTTGAATGATACTTGATAATTTTACTAAGGCATCAAGGCGGTTGCTAATTTCCTTGTTTGATAGATAACTATCACTCTTACTGTAGAGTTGTTGCATAATATATTTTTCTTTCTTTTCTTTCTTGACAACATCCATGTTCTGTTCAATGTTCTTATGGAGCTTCAAATAACATACTCTCATACTTTGAAGCAATTCAAACCACTCATACAAGCTATTACACATCACCAATATTTGGCCCCAAATGTGTTCTTTTGCAATCTTCACTAAATTATTATTAGTATTTGTTAATTGGCCTTCTTTAGTTCTTCTGCCATTTCTTCACAATTCTTTTTCTCTTCCACTGCTTTGTGTTCCCAATGATTGGCTTTATCCACCTGAGAGTCCAGTTGCTTTTGCAATTCCTAGTTGGAGGCAACATTACTCTCCACGGTTTTAAATAACTTTTATGAACTGACTCTTTCTTCCTCTAGCTTTTTACTAATTTCTTCCAATTTTCCCCTTAGTTCCTTCAGCTCTGCCTGCTCCTGTTCCTTCACTACTGCCTCCGCATGTTCATGCTCTGTATCTGCTGATGTAGAGGTTGATTTTTTAATCTTTTTCTGTAATTCTTTCAAACTATTCTTTGAAGCTTTCCTCTTTGCTTTTTCATTGCCAATGTTTGCCTGTAACTTTTCTATATTTTTCTCGAGCTTGCTTTTCTCTCTTTCTAGCTTTAGCAGTGCACTGTAGACCACTTGGTTTGTAGACTTTGACACATTGATTTTGTCCACACTTTTAACTTTGGAAAAATCCATTTGGAGAGTGGTAACTTGAAATTCAGATGGATCTATCTGACTCTCTGGTGGGTTTCCATCTTTATTTGGTGGAATAACAACCATGAACTCCATCATGTCTCTTTTTGGGTCATATGTTGGTAAAACCCTGTTGGATGCAGGTTGTTCTTGTACAGCTGCATTAAGGGCACCAGTCTGCATGGTCTTCTGTATTTCCTTATTATTGGTTATTGTTTTTGCAAATTTATTATATAAATCATTGAAATGAAAATCTGGTGTTGCAGAAGGATTTGAATGTTTGAAAGGTGAACCAGAGGTAGAGCTTGCAATGCATGTTGATCTAACTAATGCTCTTTGAGGATTTAAACTTCTAGAGGGTTTTGTTGAACCTAAAACTGCAAACAGTTGTTTACGACCGTATGACATTGTTGTCGGTGTTCTTCTGGAAGGAGAAAGCTTTTGCTTCTTGACACTATCTTCTACTATGGGATTCTGTGTAGATTCTACTGGCCTCTTTAGAGAGGGAACTTGTTGTATAAGTTTCCCAGTCCCACTAGCACTAGTGCCACTACCAGACCCAGTAGCAGTACTAGTAGATTCAAACCCAAGGCCTGCACCACGATCATAAGCAGTTTTTCTGTCTAAATTGTATTCTAGATGCCTTCTCCTATGGGACCCAAACCACCACCTTTATAACCCATTTTTTCCACAATGTCTGCCACTTTGCTATATACTTTTTTCCGGTCCTGGCTGGTTCCACTATGGCCTGGAGTAAATGCACTTGATGGATTATCATCCTCAATGTCTTGATTATCATCCTCACTATCGTATGCCATGTTAGGATGCTCCAAATTTCACAATTTGCTAAACTCTATATCCTCGTCTATTTCATCCAGATCTTCACTGGTCTTTGGTTCACCAAGATCCTTTCTCATACTCCAAAAATCATCCAATTTCATTCTAGTCCATTTTCTATCCTTACAAGCTTCTGCTATTCTCTTTGGTATTTTTATGTTTGATGGATTAGCATCTTTTTTGTAGAAATTGTAGGACATCCTAGGCTATACAATGCACTAGTTTATTGTTGTCATAATTTGTGATGACAACTGTTGAACTGAAATTTTTTCCTCAGCGCAAAGGTTCTCCATCTCTTTTGTAATGTTATCCCAGCTATCCTTGTTTTTCAACCTCTCTAGCAATGGTTTACTTTCATGTTGAAATAAGTTTGTAGAGTTCTTATTAGCAACAAGCATTGTTTGAATGATGTTGAGTGGATCATACTTCCAATACCACTCTAAATCAAATTGAAAAATATCTTTAAAAAAAATTTCCACTTTGAATGTCTTTCTCTCAAATGTTAACCCTCCAATTGAGAAAGGTAAGGAAGGGAATATGCTCTTCTTCGATTGGCCAACGAAAAGTCTATTTGTGCTCTCTAGTTGTACTACATATTATACTGCAAACACCCTATCTGTCACATGCATTGGAAGTTTGTGGGGTTGTAGTTCTGATCCATAAAACCTTAGCACAATGTAATCTTCCATTAAGTACCAGTCAGCCAATTGAATTGTGCTTCCAAGTTGGATGCAATCCCTACATGAAGCAGACAATCTGGGCATTGGAGTGCTTGTTATTTTTTTGTACAATGGTGCCAAAAAGAATACAAAATTACTGTTATTCCTTTTGGTATCATACATTCTTATCTGAGTTGCCCAGTTATATATTGGAGTACCTATCTCCTTGTGAATTTCAAGCTTGTTGTCGTTGCTCATTAATATTGCCGCATGCTTGGCTAGCAGGAGATAGCACAAGTAGGTTGTGAACCTAAATGTCTTAGAATTGCCTCTTTTAATCAATGTTAATTGTTCTTGCATCGATTGAACCACATTTCCAACAAAATTATATCTTACAGGTTCATTGACACAATGGATATCCCAAATGAATTGAAGAATGTTGGCACTCACTTCCCTATTGTTTTCCAATCCCAGGGAAAATGCTAGCGAAGATATAGAATCCTAAACCCATGGCACAAAAATGTTAAAATAATAAGGAGGCTTATGGTTCTCACCCAATGAAGCCTTTGCCTCTAGAACTATTAGACCCCTTATAAATGAATCTTTTGTGTTTGGAGAGACTGCCTCATATTGCTCTGCCAATTTTCCCAGGTCAATACAGACATTACAATTTTGTCGGTCAAACCCTAGGTCTAGCAAACTATGAAATTCTTCCTCAGTTATTGATAAAATTTCTTCTTGATTTTTTTTATTCACAATTTTTGTTCTTCATCATAATTTTCTACACAAATGAAGACAATTTCTGGGTAAGGGAAAACTTCGAGTAACAACATGTGACCCAAACCAACATCCCACGAAGCAACTTTATTTGTTTCTGCACCTACCACTGGGTTAAATTTTATAAAATCACACCTCTTTGGCCCAGTTGCCTTACTGCACAATGAATGTTTAATTGCTATAACTCTCTTTTCACCGTCGATAATAGGATCATAAACATCATGATACTCATCAGTGAAACCAAGGATTTCTACTAGTTTTCTGCAGTCTATTAAAGGTTTCCCATCTACTTGAGTTTTCGCTTTCCCCATTGTTCTTCGGAAGAATGAAAAAATACAGATTGACAGATATTTACTAACAAAATCACAGATAATAACTAACTAATTAATAAAACCCCAATTTAAGAAAACCCCAATTGTACATGCAAGAATTAAAATTTCAAACTCAAGTTAAACTTACCCGAAATTAAACTTTGAAATAAGGATAGATATAAGTTAGAATGGCTAAGGCTTTCACAAATTACAGTCTCGAAATCTTCAGTGATGATTCAACAGTTCTTTTTAGCTTTGCTGCTACGAGTCGATAGGTTTTTAAAAAGAAAAGGTTAAAAACCTTTCGTTAAATGTAATGGTATATAATCTTTCTAAAACACGTGTAAGTTGTAACGTAATCTTTCTAAAACATTATACTACATGTAACATAATCTTTCTAAAACATACTATGCGTAACCGTTAATCTTTTCGACGAATTACACGTCAACGACATACTATGTGTCACATTTCTGAAGCGAGTTTTCAGAAAAGCTTTTTGAAACCCATAGTTCTTCCAAAATACAACTTCAATCGTTCATCTCTCGTAATCCAACGATTGTCACAATTTTAAAATATTAATAATTTAACACACATTAATGAATATTAATTATTAACTATATTCACTTAGAATAGCTTATCCATGAAATTTGAACCAGAAATGATAAAGTTTCGAAACATTTAATTATTGCATGAAACAAAAGTGCAACGCAAATTTTTTATATTATATAAGGCAAAATTTTATTACAATTCAAATATGCCCATAGACCATATATATTAACGATTCTTATAATCAAAACAAAAAAGAAAAGCAATAGCACTTCGAAATTCTTAAAACTTTTTCATATTATATTTTTTAACATATGTGATTACAACTTATATCATTTCAAAAACCCTGGTAAGCTACTACCAGTGGTAAGCTATCTACCACCATAGGGAGACATAGTAGAAGGACTAGAGAGTAGAGACTACGTAGAATCACAGACTATCCGGCTGAGGCTCCCTTCCTTCAGACTTCTGTGTGCAAGTTTTCAGAGAGGATAATATCGACGGATTCTTCTAGCCACATATAGTCCCTGGGTTCATCTAGTAGGTGCCACTTCTGGAGAAAATACCTCCCAATCTGTGCCCACTTCCGATGATGCGTGAGCTGCTCAGCATCAAGGTTCAGTAGGAATTGTTTCCTGGGAACAACTAATCCTGGTTCTAGAATCTTAGGTAAATCATTTGCCCAAGGAATTCCAACCTCAATTTCTGAAAATACAACAACATGCACATTGTCGCTGAGGTATTCTTCTTTGAAAACTTTCCTCAGAAGCATGATCATATCCACCTTTTCCCCCCCAGGTCCAACAAAGAAGCCAAGAACCGAGACGAAATGCTAGTGGCGACTCTATACCAATTTTCACTCTCTAGAAATTCACAACCGAGCACCATCATTATAGACTCCTTGGTGCTCCTAACTCCATAGCAATAGACGCCAGGATTGGGTCTGTGACCAGGCCCAAAAAGGCCTTCTGGTCCTCCAAGGCAATGCATCTCAAACGAATTAGAGTGTCCATTCGTGCGACACAGACTATTTTCACAAATATTCTTTCACAGAAAACCTAGCAGTAGCACTCGCAGACTATTCTCACAAATATGCTTTGACAATCGTAAATTAACGAGCATAGATCGATCTATTTATAAGTCCTGATTGAAAATCATTCCCCTAAAGATCTAATTAAATAGTAAAATGAATGGTAACTGTCCAAAAATCACTAAATCTTTCATATTTAATGCAACACTGGGTGGAATTGGAAACAACACTTATGATAAGACATTTTCTATATTGGGAATAGCGAAGGCCGAAAGGATCGTGCCACGCAGGTGGACATAACAATTCTTTATTTTTAAAAAATGTTAAAACCTGTGCTCACTTCGCAGAAACAATAAGAAAAGTACGTTAGCTGCGAAATGGCGGTAGGAAATGAAGCTTTATCATTGATTTAAGATCATCAAACGGTCAGAAAACAATGTCCTTATATGATATGACGTTTTTATTCAAGCCTTAACTTTAAGACATTAATCTATCGAGGTATATGATGTCATTGTCACACATATTTGTCAGTGAAATTTAAAGGCGCCATCAAAGAAACCATTAATTCACAATGCACATTACTTTAATTGATGTCATGACTCATCTACTCATTGCCATTAATTAATATTTCTATCTAATATTACCGAATTTTCCAAAAAAATTCTAATATTTCTATCTAATATTGCAGTGTCACACGTCCGTTTGATTACAACATATCAATGGCCAAAGTTGAATTTCGGGCCTTTTGTTGGTCTTCATAATATTTACAGAAAAGTCTCGGTAGAATCATGACACGTGGTATGACATGTATTGTTGGTCTTCATAATATATACGGAAAACTCTCGGCGGAATCATGACACGTGGTATGACACGAAAAACTCTCGGCAGAATCATGACATGTGGTATCACACATCGTGTCATACCACGTGTCATGATTTCGTCGAGAGTTTTTCGTATATATTATGAAGACTAACAATAGGCCCAAAATTCAACTTTGGCTGTTGATATGTTGTAATCGAACAGACGTGTGTCGTGTGGGTCTGTGACATCAATGGTAATAGTGATGGGAGTGGGACCCGATGCAACTTCAACATTAAATCACAACCATTGGATTAACAGAGATGAACGGTGGAAGGTGCATTTCAGAAGAAATGTGGTGCGATAACTCCTTTAGTGAAAACTCTCTGCGGAATCATCACACGTCATTCTTCAAATTTTCAATTATTCAATTGCCATACCAACTATAAATTTTTGAAAACCATTCGCCATGACAAATAAATTAATTCACATATTTGGAAAATAGTTTTGCCATATTATTATAAAAATGGTATCCGTTATTAAAATATTCGCCAACCAATATCCATATTTTGAAACATAATTTGTCATCAATATTAATAATTTTATTATTAAAAAAATTATAGTCGCCATATTTTTATAAAAATTGTACACACTATTAAAAAATTCGCCACCAAATATCCATATTTTGACACATAATTCGCCATCACTATTAAAAATTTTCCCCCCAAAACACATGTGATTTGCCACAATTTTATACTTTTCGGGAGGGGGGGGGTTCCTTAAAGTTATCCCTGGTTCATAGGAGTGTTAAAAAATAGATAAGAGAGAAAAGTAGGTTGTGAGCCAAGGTGGTTTTCTGAAAACCCTTTTTAGAATTTTTTTCTTTCAGTATTATCTGAATACCCACATCCAAGAGGTCGATAAGTATAAAGTTCAAAAGCCTCAAGTTTCTAAAAGGTTTCTCATGAGTTTAGAATGTATAAATATAAAGAATTGGGGCTTCAAGCATAGCAGTAACAAATGATCATGTTTGAAGCCACGACATGAGGTCACCACAACAAGAAAATATTCTAGGAAATAACCCCACGGTTCCGATTAGGAGGAAAACAAGATTTGAAAGGTCCTAAACCTTTTACAAGAGACCAGAAAGATTAAACAATAAGCTCCAAATCTAGCTACCAACTGAATCACAATCAAGGACAGCTAAAGGACCAACAACAGAGAAGGACACCAAAAAAAGGACAGTTGAACATGGACAAAGGCCAGTTCCAAATAAAAAGGTATTCCACCCGAGAGAAGCGCAAAATATCACTTCCAGAGAATAACCATTGAAAAGCAGTAGTCCAGAGATAACCCCAACAACAAGAAGGCAAGGATCTTTTGAAAGATCTAGCTTTAACCGTAATCCATCCTTCTTCCACTTTAAAGGCCTCATCCTGCCAGCATAAGGAATCCAGCACCCAATTCCCACCACCCAATAAGGTTCCAGCACAGTGCACAGGCTTAGCGAAAACACATCTAGAACCGGCACCCACCAAAGAGGTAGACACAACAGGACCAGCAGAAACAACAGCAACAAACATATCAACAGGAAGACATAAAAATTCCATCAAAGAACTTTCAGAGACAGATCCGGTAGAGCCATCAAAATTTGAAACTAGCACATGGTTAGAAACAACAAGGGGGGAACCCACTCTCATCGTATCAACAACATGACCAATACCCTCCTCATTAGATAAGACTGTGTCCACCACCAGAGGCACAATAGTCAAAGGGGAAGAAATAGGAGAGGAAGGAGTAGGGGATTTCAAAGTCAAAACCTGGGAAAATCTCTGCGGAGAAGAACTCTTCACAATCGTGGAGTGTTGGGAAGAGGCAACTTTCCACCAAGACACAATGTTTGGTTTTACCCAGAGAAAATTTAGTCGCAACATGACCTGTATTAAAGCACCTTTTGCACCTGAAAGGAATTCCTTCATAGTCTAAAGGCTGAATCTAGCTACCCTTAGGGGAAACTAGCTTGATCTTTACGGGCAACCCTTTAGAAGCATCAATATCCACCAAAATACGGGCATAGGTGGAGTGAAGAATGTTTGTAGATCCTGCATCCACCATCAGGAAATCCCCCAATGCCTCACCCACTTTCTCAACAAGAGGATCCACCCAAAGATGAAGAGGGAGGTTTGGAAGCCTAACCCAAATACACATCTTATTGAAAGAATCAGAAGAGGGATTAATGTCCTCATTCCAGGGCTTTACCATCAGCACAAAGCAACCATCCTAGCTTAAAAAATGACCACAAAGAATACGATTACTATCCTTTGCAAAATCAAATTTAGCTATGAAAAAACCTTTCACCAAAGGGAAGATATGGACCCTACCAGTTATGATGGGTTCCCAATATTTGCAAATCCATGCATGAAGCTCTGAGAGGCTTGGCCAAAAGCCCCTAAATCTGCAGATAGCTGCCTAATTTAAAAAGACTGAAGAGGTGTGCTCAATCTCCTCCACCGTTTTTGCATCCAAAGAGAAAGAGATGGAAGCAGTCATGGGGAAAGGAATAAATTTCACGATACAGTTCTTTGCAGCCCCAACCACAACCTTCAAGGGGACCCAGGGAGCCTTGGGCGGCAAAGGCCCTGTGGAGAACTTGGAAGCAACAACTGCAGAAGTCGAAGAGAGAGAACCATCTGTGGCAGAAACCCTAGCTGCCTCATAAGACACTATCATCTTAATTTACATACCAATACAGAATACAAATACCTAAGAGCCTTGAGCATCCAAAATGACTAGAGATTTAAAAAGAAAATTCATGTCTTTTTCTTTACAAGAATAGTTTGTGCCCTGATTGGTAATAGCAGAGCACAAGGATTTCTAGATAGAATCATTATGGTTTACACCTAGGTCAGAACAGCAAAAGAAATACAAAAAACAACCCATTATCATTAGTGGAAGTTGACATACTTGTAGAAAGTATTGAGATCTAGGATAAAATCTCCAAGGAATGCACAATGTTTCTCCACTAAAACCCTAGTTTGGTAGTGGCCAGAGAGAAGAAGAACCTTCCAGAATGAGGAAAAGTGACCAAATGAAGAATGCACTTTGATTTTAGGGTTTGGTAGCCCTAAAACCACCACCAAAGGGAATAGGGAATTTTTGCCTTCAAAATTTTAGTCATTGAAGAAGTTTTTTAGGTTCTTTTTATGAATTAATAAACTTTCATATTTATATTTAAAAACATTATTTTAGTTACCAAGTAAATATAAATACAAAGGTTTATTGTTATTTCTTGTTATTATATTAGTTTCTATTAAAATTTAATATTTATTAAATAGTGATTAATTAACTATTTAATAAATATTAAATTTGTAATGTAATAACAAGAGATAATGTGAGAGATAAAGGGGTTTAGTATTTTGGAGGATGCTTGTTGTTTCCAATTTGGAGAGGAACTAATGTTTTACATGGGAATTTTTCTGGACTTAGGAGCTATTTATAGAAAGAGGGGGATATTTTTATTTCTTGTATACTCCTATTTTAGAGATGGAGGGATTCTTGTTTTTTGAGGTGATATAGTGTCTCTTGGAGTTCATTTTTCAATGGAAGGAGGGCATTTTGTTACTTGCGTGATTAGATATACTAGAGGATTTTCCTTTTTTTTCAGCACTTAGTGGGCATAGTTTGAGACATTTTGATGCATTTTGAGGCTTCTTGAGGTTGTTTTCAGTTCTGCATGGCTTGGGAGTGTTCTTTGAGCAATTATCTTGGTGTTTCTTCCAATTATGTTCCTATTTTTTAGGGGTTTCTTCCTACATCCAACCCCACTAAATTTGCATGATTTTGAGGCAATTTTGGGAGTGTGTACATTAGTTCAGAGGGCTACATACATGCAGTTTGAGTTTAGAGGATTTTTTAGGTAGTCAACTGCATGTTTCCAGTAGTTTGACCCCTCTTTCTCCTTGCTTTTCTCTTCTATCTGACCCTTCTTGATTCTTGGTCTATATCTTCATTTTTTAGCTAAATTTTTAGGCTTCTCTATTTTGGCCAACTTTTTGCACATTGCAAATTTTGGTAGATCAATTAATGAGTATTTCATGTATGCTCTTAACAATCTAATCATTTCATGGAAGCCCAACAAAAAATTTCATCCAAACCAACACTTGATAAGATTCATATGGCCATTGTGTTTGCATTATGTTGAGTTGGCATGGTTGCAGTAATTGGAAGCAATTGGTTTGGTTGTCATTGATGACAACTAAGTCAATTTAGTCATGTATCATAATTGGTGAAGTATAGGATGCAATCAATGTGAAGGATAAGTAATCAGTTATGCAGTAAAATGGTTAATTCCAGAAGATTGATAGACAGGGAGGTCAACACTTTGGTAGCAGTTGTGACAAATAAAGAACTATGAGGTGCGGTCATAGATATAGTATCAACATGGTTAGAGTAAAGTGTGGTTCTGCCCACAACTCATTTGATTGATCGGTGATAGAGAATTTGTTGACATAATCATTTAGACAGGTAATAACACTTGTTGTTTTTGAGCATCAATTGAAAGATGTTAGATCGGTAAGCTATATAGTGGTTGCGATGATACAATGTTATGATGATGTGTAATGATGGTGATTGAATCGATGAGGAGTTAACTTTAGATTCGATGATATTATTTTGGGAAGATCTAAGGCGGTGCATTGGAGAATTCAAAATGTGTTTGACTATTTTGGAGAAATATAATTCAGATCTTATTGTAAGTCGACACGGTCATAGGAAATTGTGTTTTGCATAAAGATTATCACTGTGGAGGAAAGATATTTATTTTTCATAAATTGGGTGCTAGAAATGTATATAAGTGGTACTGCTCATATTGAAAATGTTGTTGTGATATTTGTGAAGGTTGTTATGGTTGATTGTGAAATCAATTAGAGTTGCGATCAGAGATCTGATAGAGTTAGATTGGAGAGCAGTTACAGAGAGCAAGAAATAGATTGGATCTGTCAAGTAGTCAGTGCTATATCCAAATCATTCAACTTGTTGTTCCCTAGTAGTTACAACAAGAAAATCCCTTAACCGAGTGAACTTTAACAGTTTTCGATTGTAAATCTCTTAACTAGGTGATCTCTTAACAAAGCTTTTAAATCCTCTAGCAAGGTAGATCTTAGCATATATGATTGTACTTCTAACAAGGTACTAATCACTCCTAACAGGGTGAACCCTCAGAAAAGGGCAATTGTAAGCGCCTAACAAGGAAAACTCATTACCGCAGTAGTGGGCTTGTGAGTGTCATCCCCACTGTAGTTTTTCCCTCTAACCAAGGGTTTCCACACAAAAAAATCAGTGTCATGTGTGATGATTTTGTGGATATCAAATATTGCTATATTTTATTTATTTACTTCAATTGTATGCTTTACTATTTGGAAGGTATTACTAAGGTTAATCAGATCGGTGGTTGAATTAGTTTTAAATTTGTTTGCACTGATTCACACCCCCTCTTAGTGCATAAGAATTCTAACAATTAGTATCAAATTGTTGGTCCTCTTGTTGATAAGTCTAACAACTTGAGGGAAAGATCTATAACTATGAAGAGTTACAAACATGAAATGGAAATTTAAAATGTACACAAGGTGATCCATGAGCTGAAGGAGAAACTGAAGAAATCATTAGCAATAAGGAGAAAACTCACTGAACAGTTGAATGAGAGTCGGGACTACATTGAACAACTATCTAAAGGAAGTATGTCTGAAGATTCTAAAGAAGCAATTGCAGATCTAATGGAAAAGAATAAAGGACTTAAAGAAGAAGTGACAAATCTAAAAAGAGAACTTGAAAGTCAATCTGTCAGGATGTGTCAAAATCTAGAAGGAAAGAGAACAACTGAAAATGCAAGAAAGATTGTTGAGGATGCCTTAAAGGCTAAAGATAAAGAACTTAATAGACTAAGGCAAGAATTTACCTTATATAGAAGTCATATGCATCGTGTTGCTTGAAAAAATATGCAAGCCATAAGTGAGAATGAAAGACTTAGAGATGAGAATGCAAAGCTAAAGAATGATGTGCAATCTAAGAAAGAAATCAATGAGCAAATGATAAAGTACAATGAAAGCTCACAAAAACTTGTTGAACAATTGAATAACCAAAGGAAAAACAATGGTAAAATTGGTATTGGTTACATCGGTCAACGAATACTTGAAGTTGGACAGTAATCCAAATCTGAACCTGAGAAGCCACAAGACCACAAGGAAGAGCCAAGCAATGCAGGTTAGAAACCTAAAAGACCTACCTTCTATAACTGTAAAAAGCATGGTCACACTGCAAATATATGTAGGAGCAAACCTATGAACAAACCCTACTTATTTGATGGTTATTGCTATAATTATCATAAGTATGCTCATACTGCATATGATTGTAGATCCTAATCCAACATCATATCTAGCAATAGATCCAATGGTAGTAGATTTGATGGATATTGTTTTGCATGTAACAACTATGAACATAAAGCTGAGAATTGCAGGACTAAAACTTATGTTCCTAGGTCACTAGTCAAACCAGTAAGCCCTAATGGAAGGGAAAGATAATTTGAGGTAACATGTTCTATCTGTGGAAATTATGGTCATCCAACGATGAATTGCAGAATGAGAACACAAAGAAGTAACATTGGACCTTGAAGGTCAACTGGTATGGCATGCTTTGTTTTCCATAAGGTCAATCATCTAGCAAAAGACTGTCGGTTCAGAAACCGGTCATCCTACATATCAAAAGATTATTAATGTTGAGGCACTTGAATTAGAAACGAAGATTTGGAGGAAAGTGGGAGAGAAACAAGAAGGTAAACAGGTAGAAGTAAAATTATCCTAAGGGAATTCACCATCCTCTGGTACAAAGGATTCTTCTTCAAACTAAGCACATTATTTTCTTAAGGGGAGCATTTAAAGAAAAATCATTTACTGATCCCCTAGATCTGAGAGCGATAAGATCTATATGCAAATTAAGGTGTAAGATACTGTGATTTTTGTATTTATAAAGATTTTGGAGTTGTTGATGTTTATATGGCCATCATAATTGAATTTTCATGGTACATATTTTTTTACCATTTGATATCGATTATAACTATTGGAATACCTATCGGTGGATATGCATTAAACTGGTGATATGACACTGTTCCTACTATTGGGAAAGCATTGTTTTACCATTGGAAGTGTGTATCAGTTATAACTCAATGATAAATGGAAGGAAGTGATCTTTCTTTTTACCTTTACATTCATTTGATCACTAGAGCTTATTTTTCTATCAATTTGTTGAGAGCCCTAGGTGGTATATTATGCAAAGTTATCTATCTGGTTCATAGTTAAATTTGTTTGATCATTGCAATCGTTTGACATGGCAAGGAGAGTTCATACACTTGTTTTGATGAACATTGTTGAGAAGCCTCAACCAGTGTTCAAGGTTAACCCAATCAAAGCAATGGAGATTGATATGTCGGGCGTCCTATCTTTGATTCCTCTGCAGGTGTTGTTGATTGAAGATGTTCGGTCCAATGTTCATTATAAGATTGAAGAACTAGGAGTTGGTGCTATTAAACAAGAATATGAAAATATGTGTGTTAGTGGTTATTTCAAATATTTTCAATCTAAGATGCATGTGTGAAAGAATTTCTTCCTACATTGTAGATAAATACAGAGATAATATATGTTTCTTAGTAGATACTGATTCTTATATTATGATGGCGATTGAACCTAGAATTTAGTGAGTTCCACCTATGGGTTATGAAGTAGATGGTGAGCTAGTGAACCTTCATGCAATTGAATTGTTGTCTAAACCCTTGGATAAGAAAGGACAGAGATTTGAAACTTATGAAGAGGCATTTGCTAAAATCAATATTCAGTTAAAGAAACCAGTTATTGAAAGGAAAACTAGAAGACTGTTATCTACCCTAAAGCATAAGTATGGTGGTGATGAAGTAGGTACATCTGGTACTATTGAAGCTGCATCTGAAGACCCATCATCAAGCATTCCATCCACTTATGCAAAAGTGACGAGCAAGAAGAGAAAACTTATTGTAAAAGAAGTTGAAACTATAATAGAACTGATAAAGCAAACTTACAAAAGGAAGAAGAAATCTACAAATAAGAAGACTGATCAAAAGGAATCTATTGAAGTTGAAGATGTTCAAACTGAACCAGACAAGGATGCTAAGAAATTAAAAGATAGTGGTATGAAGAAATCCCCTAGTGTTGATTATATTGCAAAATACATAATGGAGACGTGCAGAATGTGAGGAGTTGGCAGGAGACATGGATTTCTAAATGATGAAGACAAGAAGAAAATAGAAGAGGCTATCATATTTAGCCTTCACAAGTTTTGTATGACTCCAAGTGAGTTATATAAAGTTTTTACTAAAATTATTTATGATCTAATCCATCCCAGATGGATAGATGCATTAAGAATGGATAGAGAAATTATGGACAAAATACTTATGCAAGTGCAACCGGAGTTGAATCCTGAAGATGTAAAGATTATGGTTGAAGCGTATAGATAGGACTTCAAAATTAAAAACAGAGCCGCCAATATTCTTATTGGTAATGCACAAATTGTTTACAGTGAGACAGTGGAGATATGGAGGAAAAAGATATAGGAGGGAGATCAAACAGAAAAGGAATAAAAAGTTGTTGATGAGAATAAAAAGGGCAAAGAGCCAATAAATGAGGAAAACGATGACTTATCTACTCATGAAGAGATTATAGGTGATGCTCTTGTTGATATCCATATTAATGTTCAAGACATTGAGGATCAAGACATTGAGTTAACACAAACTAGTGGAGCAGAAACTAGTGGACAAAAAGTACAAGAACAAATTAGCAAAGATAAGGTAATTATTAAAGACATTACTATCGGAGTTGATGAGAAAATGAACTCATAGCTCCTAAGAATCACTACATGCAAACACCTATCACAGAAAAAGAGAAGCAAATAGCTACAGAGGCCAAAATTTCATGATCCACAAAAAAGGAGACACTCTAATATGCAAAAGAATAATTTCAATACAATGTAATGAATGCGTTGAGAATACAAGAAAGATCAATCCTTATACAAGGAGATCAAAACCCTGAAGGAGAAACCTAGGTTGATGATAATAATTAATAAAATAATTAATTATTATATGCCTAAAATTTAGCTTAAGTAAATAAAGAGATAATAAGTGACTTAATAATTAAATCAATATGATTTAATTAATAAGAAAAACACATTATTACTCGAACACCCCCACTTAAGATAAATTTAGGGAGTAGCTAAAAACTTAGAAACAACTATTGGAAGCAAAAGGGTCCCGACAACAAAGACCTGACAAAGTACCCAAGTACAAAAGAGAATCTATAAAATGGAGGAATAGAGAAAACCACATGGGAAAACACTTTACTCCAAAAAGAGACAAAGGCTAGTGAAGGACTGAAGAAGCCTTCAAAACTAGAGAATGACTCAGAAAATAGGAATAAATAATGAACATGAAGAACACCACTGAAGCAAGAAGTTGCAAACACTGTCAAAAAATAATTGTTGATCTAAAGAACCTCCACTGAAATAGAACATGACCAAGTAGAGAAGACTTTAATCTGCATGAGTGTCCTTAAATGACACTACTCGAATCAAGAGGCAAACAATTGAAAACAACTGAACTTGAAGATACAGATGGCATAAAACACCAAAGCTTGAAGAGTTGATCAATCAAAGATGAAGGTTGCCTCCAAAAAAAAAGGAATGAGTGTCCATATGGTAAATGATCCATCTCATTGAAATGCATAGGTATCTAGCCACTCCATCCTCCTAGTACATAAAAATAAATAGTGAATACATAGCTCACTCCAATGAACCAAGGAAGCATTAGAATCAACAGGAGAAATCCCTCATAATGCGGAAAAGGGAGAGGTGACAAGTACACTGAAAAGTATGGCCAACAAGAACTGCATGATGAAGAACCAAGAACATTGAAGGTGTAGAGAAAGGATAAACACCTATAACGGCTACTGCCATGGACACATCATGAGGCAAATGTCGTGGAAAGAACACTCACTTGACAAAGGTAGATGGAAAACAAGACAAACATCAAGGTGATCTCTTAACAGAGCTTTGAAATCCTCTAGCAAGGTACATCTTAGCATATCTGATTGTACTTCTAACAAGGTACTAATCACTCCTAACGGGGTGAACCCTCAGAAAATGGTAATTGTAAGTTCCTAATAGGGCAAACTCATTTACCGCAGTAATGGGCTTGTGAGTGTCATACCCACCGTAGTTTTTCCCTCTGACCAAGGGTTTTCACACAAAAAGAAAGCATTGTGTCATGTGTGATGATTTTGTGGATATCTGATATTGCTATATTTTATTTGTTTACTTCAGCTATATGCTTTACTATTTGGAAGGTATTAGTAAGTTTAATCAGATTAGTCGTTGAATTAGTTTTAAATTTCTTTGCACTGATCCCCCCCCCTCTCAGTGCCTAAGAATTCTAACAATTAGTATCAGAGTGTTGGTCCTCTTATGGATAAGTCTAACAACTTGAGGGAAAGATCTATAACTATGGAGAGTTACATGCATGAAATGGAAATTTAGAGTGCACACAAGGTGATCCATGAGCTGAAGGAGAAATTGAAGAAATCATTGGCAATAAGGAGAAAACTCACTGAACAGTTGAATGAGAGTCAAGACTACATTGAACAACTATCTAAAGGAAGTATGACTGAAGATTCTGAAGAAGCAATTGCAGATCTAATGGAAAAGAATAAAGGACTTAAAGAAGAAGTGACAAATTTGAAAAGAGAACTTGAAAGTCAATATGTCAGGATGTGTCAAAATCTAGAAGGAAAGAGAACGGCTGAAAATGCAAGAAAGATTGTTGAGGACATTCTTAAAGGCTAAAGATGAAGAGCTTAATAGACTAAGGCAAGAATTTACCTTATATAGAAGTCATATGCATGATGTTGCTGAAAAAATATGCAGGTCATAAGTGAGAATGAAAGACTTAGAGATGAGAATGCAAAGCTAAAGAATGATGTGCAGTATGAGAAAGAAATCAATGAGCAACTGATAAAGTGCAATGAAACTTCACAAAAGCTTGTTGACTGATTGAATAACGGAAGGAGAAAGAATGGTAAAACTGGTATTGGTTACGTCGGTCAACAAACATTTGAAGTTGAAAAGTCATCCAAATCTGAACCTGAAAAGCCACAAGACCACAAGGAAGAGCCAAGCAATGCATGTAAGAAACCTAAAAGACCTACTTTCTATAACTATAAAAAGCATGGTCACACTGCAAATGTATGTAGGAGAAAAGCTATGAACAAACCCTACTTATTTGATGTTATTGCTATAATTGTCATAAGTATGGTTATACTGCATATGATTGTAGATCTCGATCCAGCAGTAGATCTAACAATAGATCCAATGGTAGTAGATTTGATGGATTTTTTTTGCATGTAACAACTATGAACATAAAGTTAAGAATTGCAAGACTAAAACTTATGTTCCTAGGTCACTAGTCAAACCGGTAAGCCCTAATGGAAGGGAAAGATAATTTGAGGTAACAAGTACTATCTATGGAAATCATGGTCATCCAACAATAAATTGCAGAATGAGAACACAAAGAGGTAACATTGGACGTTGGAGGTCAACTGGTATGGCATGCTTTGTTTGCCATAAGGTTAGTCATCTAGCAAAAAATTGTCAGTTCAGAAACTGGTCATCCTACCAGTCAGAAGATAGAAAAGGCAAGAAGATTGTTAATGTTGAGGCAGTTGAATTAGAAATGAAGAAGATTTGGAGGAAAGCGGGAGAGAAACAAGAAGGTAAATAGGTAGAAGCAAAATTATCCGAAGGGAATTCAACATCCTTTGGTACAAAGGATTCTTCTTCAAACTAAGCACATTATTTTCTTAAGGGGAGCATTTAAAGAAAAATAATTTATTGATCCCCTAGATCTGAGAGCGATAAGATCTATATGCAAATTATGATGTAAGATGTTGTGATTTTGGTATTTATAAAGATTTTGGAGTTGTTGATGTTTATATGGCCATCATAATTGAATTTTCATGGTACATATATTTTTACCATTTGATATTGACTATAACTGTTGGAATACCTATCAGTGGATATGCATTAAACCGGTGATACGACACTATTCCTACTGTTGGAAAAGCGTTGTTTTACTATTGGAAGCGTGTAACGGTTATAACTCAATGATAAATAGAGGGAAGTGATCTCTCTTTTTACCTTTACATTCATTTGATCACTAGAGCTTATTTCGCTATCAATTTGTTGAGAGCCCTAGCTAGTATATTATGCAAAGTTTTTGATTAAGGTAAAAACAGGTTTTGAATGGGCCCCGAAACTATATACAAATAGTTTTTGGAGGGAACTATAACCCGGAGATTAACAATATGAAGAATTAGCTCAAAAGAAAGTGAGACAGCTGGGGAACAAGATAAACATTACAGAACCCCCAGCACAAACTGCCAGTAAAATTAGCAACAAAACAAACCTAGCGTTACAATAGCAGCCAAAATAAAAATATTCAGAAAAAAACTCAAGCTGCCATGATCTAAAGAGTAAGACCAACGCCTTACGGCATCACCATACTAGGGTTTTCAGGCTCCCTAAACCAAACACAAGGGTTTTGATGGCTCCCATAACTAGTTTTAATGAAATAGCAGCTCACATAGATTTGCAAGTAGAACTTCAACTGCACCAATCCTTCAAGGTTTTGAAAGGCTCCCCCAACCTTATTGATGGCTCCCATTACCAAAATGGGTCTTAACAACCAATAGATCTGGCAGACAGACCTGTCCACCCTATCATGATCATTCCCAATACGAAACAACAGCTTATAAATATGAACTAGAAAATCTTCAGCTGCGCCATAGTATTTAGGTTTTGAAATGGCTCCCCCAACCATTAACAATGAAATGGGAGTGATGAAAACTCCCCAAACCACCAAGTTACGATCTGCCAGAAAAAAAGTAAAATCATTCAAGTATCTCTGGCAAGAACAGGAGTATCCAGCTGAGGCCGCACTCCATAGGATTTTGAAAGGCTCCCCCAACCTTTAACACAAAAAAGGAGAAGAAGAGAAGTTTTCCCCACTCCACCAGGTTACAACTAGCCAGACAAAAGATAGAACCGTCAAAGACCTCTAGCAGAAATAGAGCCCTCCAACTATGGCCGAACTCACCTTCAAAACCCCAACCCTCCTCTTCCATCCAACAACTAGCCACTTCAATAGGCAGTGCCACCACCTCAGAAGGAACTTCCACCTCTATAGAAAGTGGGAAAGAGGTGTAAAGAGGAAAAGAGACCTTCACCTCAAAACGAGCTTCCACCTCTAAAGGAAACATAGAGGAGGAGAAGTGAAGATGAGAGGCCAACAACTGCCTATGGGAAAATTTGTGCAACCCCACCTCAATAGGGATCCCACACACTCCAAACAAACCAACACCCTTCTCCCACACCAATGGGAGAAGCGATGGAACCCACAAAGAGGCCCACCCGTGAGGTTCCCAGCAACAATCTGCCACAACAGGATCCCAACAAAGGACCCAAAGCCTCCATAGACCACCACACTTCAAGGGCCGCCTCTGGAACTCACTAAATTCTAGGTTCAATCGCCATCATAATATAAGAATCGGTATCTACTAAGAAACATATATCATCTCTGTATTTATCTACAATGTTGGAAGAAATTCTTTCACACTTATGCATCTTAGATTGAAAATGTTTGAAATAACCCCACATTACATTGTTAAAGTTCTCACCTAATTCCTTTATAAACTCACTTATTTGCACAACTACTGGTTTGTCCTTTGACCAAACACCATTTTCTCTACCAGTGAAGAAATTTTGGATGAAGAAAAATATACATACCAGCAGAGAACCGTACTTGAATGACTAATTCTTGTCTTTCTTTATTCTCTCCATATTTTTCAAGAACTGGCTTCTGACCATCTTGCATAAGTCATATACTGAATCATCTTTCACAATTCGATAACCTCAATGGATAGCACCACTTAGCACACTGATAAATCTGCTTGATTGGTATACCTGATAATCTATTACCATCGATGCGAATCAGACTTCTCTGTCTTCAATATCATCTATTGTCATGGCTCTTCTGTCTTGTGTGGATTTGGTTAGCTCACTAACCAAATGTGTCACCCATTCTCAGTGTACATTACGATCCTTGCAGTAAAAAACCAGTAACTATATGAATCATCGTCTTCTAAATCTTATACGGCTTGTCCAATCAAATGAATTGGTCATGCATTCTGCTCAACACATAGCAAATCCAATCGCAATGGAATTCAATGGGAATATCCACCACATACATTAAACCTTTTGCCTGTAGATGTTTGTGTCCATCTCTCAAAACACCACTAACACACATTTTCATATTCTTGTTTAATAGCACCAACTCCTAGTTCTTCAATCTTATAATGAACATTAGATTGGACATCTTCAATCAACAACACCCGCGGAGGAATCGAAGATAGGGCACCCGACATATCAATCTCCATTGCTTTTATTGGATGAAGCTTGAACATTGGTTGAGGCTTCTCAACAATGGTCATCAAAACATGTGTATCAACTCTCCTTGCCATGTCAAACCACTGCAACGATCAAACAAATTTAACTGTGAACTAGATAGATAACTTTACATAATATACGAACAATCAATGATGGCGTTGAGTGGGAGAGGGAGAGTGAACCCGTCGAGCGGGAAAGATTTGAACTGGAGAGGGAACGGACTGTGCAGAGGGAGGTCTAGGGTTAGCGGTGGAATCAGAGAAGGGGAGGTTGTTGAGGGTGGGGAAGGCAGAAGCGAGGAAGATGGAGAGCATGATGATGCTCCTGCCGGCCCCATTGTTGCTGTGCAACTCCTGTTTTCATGGCAGGAGTGTTTTTTGCCCTTGCAGAAAGTGTGTTTCAAAGGCTCTTATCTTGAGCAAAGCTTGTTTTTCCTTAGCTTCAGAGGCCGGAGTGTTTGGATTTTTGGAAGTGTCGAAGAAGAGATTGGTACCAAGGATGCCCTCAATGTTGATGTTGTTGGGGTTTCTTCCTATGGGGGAACTCAACACATGCCTAATGAAATATCTTCCAACATTGTTGGTGGTCTATCTCTTGTTTGCTTCATGTCCTTTCGTGTGCCTAAGGAGATGGGGAAACAAGATTTTCTTTGCTTTTTCAGCCTGTTTCATGGAAGATACCCAGGTGGGGGTCTGCGGGAGCTCTTGGTGGGGGGAAGTTGCATTTGCGGCTGTTGCTTACGCCTCTCTCCCATTCTGGTTGTTAGGGTTTGTACTCCAAGTTTCAGCAAAGTTTGGGGGGGGGTTTCTTTCCCTCTTTATTTTGGAGTGGATATGGGTTATGAAGTAGATGGTGAGCTAGTGAACCTTCATGCAATTGAATTGTTGTCTAAACCCTTGGATAAGCAAGGATGGAGGTTTGAAACTTATGAAGAGGCATTTGCTAAAATCGATATTCAGTTAAAGAAACCGGTTATTGATAGGAAAACTAGAAGACTGTTAACTACCCTAAAGCATAAGTTTGGTAGTGATGAAGCAGGTACATCTAGTACTACTGAAGCTGCATCTGAAGACCCATCATCAAGCATTCCATCCACTTATGCAAAAGTGAAGAGCAAGAAGAGAAAACCTATTGTAAAAGAAGTTGAAACTATAATAGAACTGATAAAGCAAAATTACAAAAGGAAGAGGAAATCTACAGATAAAAAGACTGATCAAAAGGAATATGTTGAAGTTGAAGATGTTCAGACTGAATCAGACAATGATGCTAAGAAATTAAAAGATAGTGGTATGAAGAAAGCCCCTGGTGCTGATTATATTGCAAAAGACATAATGGAGACGTGCACAATGTGAGTTGGTAGGAGATATAGATTTTTAAATGATGAAGACAAGAAGAATGAAGAGGCTATCATATTTAGCCTTCACAAGTTTTGTACGACTCCAAGTGAGTTATATAAAGTTTTTCCTAAAAATCTTTATGATCTATCCATCCCAGATGGATAGATGCATTAAGAATGAATAGAGAAATTATGGACAAAACACTTATGCAAGTGCAACCGGAGTTGAACCCTAAAGATGTAAAGATTATGGTTGAAGCATATAGACAGGACTTCAAAATTAAAAACAGAGCAGCCAATATTCTTATTGGCAATGCACAAATTGTTTACAGTGAGACAGTGGAGATATGGTGGAAAAAGACATAGGAGGGAGAACAAGCAAAAAAGGAATAGAAAGTTGTTGATGAGAATAAAAAGGGTAAAGAACCAATAAATGAGGAAAACAATGACTTATCTCCTCATGAAGAGATTATAGATGATGCTCTTGTTGATATCCATATTCATGTTCAATACATTGAGGAGCAAGATGTTGAGTTAACACAAACCGGTGGAGTAGAAACTAGTGGAGCAAAAGTACAAGAACAAATTGGTAAAGATAAGGTAATTATTAAAGACAACTATTAGAGTTGATGAGAAAATCAACTCACGGCTCCTAAGAATCACTGCATACAAACACCTATCACAGAAAGAGAGAAGCAAATAACTACGGAGGCCAAAATTTCATGATCCACAAAAGAGGAGACACTCTGATATGCAAAAGAATAATTGCAATACAATGTAATGAATGCGTTGAGAATACAAGAGAGATCAATCCTTATACAAGGAGATCAAAACCCTAGAGGAGAAACCTAGATTGCATGATAATAATTAATAAAATAATTAATTATTATATGCCTAAAGTTTAGCTTAAGTAAATAAAGAGATAATAAGTGACTTAATAATTAAATCAATATGATTTAATTAATAAGCAAAACACATTATTACTCTAACACCCCCACTTAAGATAAACTTAGGGAGTAGCTAAAAATTTAGAAACAACTACCAGAAGTAAATGGGTCCCGACAACAAAGGCATGATCAGGTACCCAAGTACAAAAGAGAATATATAAAATGGAGAAATAGAGAAAACCACATGGGAAAACACTCTACTCCAAAAAGAGACAAAGGCAAGTGATGGACTGAAGAAGCCTCCAAAACTAGAGAATGTCTTGGAAAATAGGAAAAAATAATGAACATGAAGAACACCACTGAAGCAAGAAGTTGCAAACACTGTCAAAAAATAATTGTTGATCTAAAGAACATCCAATGAAATAGAACATGACCAAGTAGAGAAGACTGTAATCTGCATGAGTACCCTTAAATGACACTACTCAACTGAACTCGAAGATACAGATGGCATAAAACATCAAAGCCTGAAGAGTTGATTAATCAAAGATGAAGGTTGCCTCCAAAAAAATAGGAATAGTGTCCATATGGTAAATGATCCATCTCATTGAAATGCATAGATACCCAACCGTTGCATCCCCCTAGTACATAGGAACAAATAGTGAATAAATAGCTCACTCCAACAAACCAAGGAAGCATTATAATCAACAGGAGAAACCCCTCATAATGAGGAAAAGGGATAGGTGGTAAGTACATTGAAAAGTACGGCCAACAAGAATTGCATGATGAAGAACCAAGAACATCGAAGGTGCAAAAAAAGATAAACATTTATAAAGGCTACTGTCATGGACACATCATGAAGCAAATGTTGTGGAAGGAACACTCACTTGACAAAGGTAGATGGAAAACAAGACAAACATCAACCACTCCTCCCCACCCCCTCCCCCCCCATGACACTTTATAATGGAGTGTGAGTACAAAAGGCACAAAGATGTGCAAGATCCCAAGCATGCAATAAAGTGGCACTTTATCTCAGTGTGTTTTCAAAAAGAAATACTTACCAAATATGTCTACAAAGATCAAAGAAGATAGAAGGTCGTAGAAACATAATAACAGTCAAAGACAAGTCATCACATACAAAGAAAAATATCTCAAGACCTCAAACATCCAAGATATTCACCAGAGTGCATAAATGGAAAAAACTAAATAAAATGTACCTGGAGCAGAATCTAGAAATAAGACTCGTTGTATTGGAAAGAATACAGAACAAGTTTTCCAACGATATCTCATTTGCCAAAAAGAATTCCAGATGCGCAAGATATGAAACCCAATGTGCAAAAAAAAACTTTTGGCTTTGACAGTAAAAAAAACCATAAAAAAACAAAATCAGAAATTTTAACCTCTAGATCTGGATAGAGATCAGAAAGAGCTTTCCAACAATATCTCGTTTGCCCGATTTTAACACCGTATGTGAAAGTTATGGGCAAAAACCCACAAGCTTCTCTTTATCACAAAAGGATCAAAGTGATTGACGGGTTGACGAACAAGGCTAAATATCTCATGAAGAAAATAGGGGCATGAAGATCTCAAGCTTTGATACCATATTGAAGATGATGGGAAAATCAACACACAACTCTCAAGAATCACCTGCATGCAAACACTTGTCACAGCAAGAGAGAAGCAAACAGCTATGGAAGTCAAACTTTCATGATCTACAAAAGATGAGACATTCTGATATGCAAAAAAATAATTATAATATGATGTAATGAATGTGTTGAGAAAACAAAAGAGATCAATCCTTATACAAAGAGATCAAAACCCTAAAAGAGAAACCTAGGTTGCATGATAATAATTAATAAAATAATTAATTATTATATGAATAAAGTTTAGCTTAAGTAAATAAAGAGATAATAAGTGAATATGATTTAATTAATAATCAAAACACCTTATTACTCTAACAATAACAGGTAAAGGTAATACTCCCTCATCATCCCCTATGAAGTATTTAGAAAAAGTGATTTCTAAGAAGGTAGAGGAGATAGTAGAAAATCATAAAGAAGTTGAAGAAGAATATGATGTGAGAAGGAAAATAAATCTTGGAGAGACTAGCATAAGGAAGAAGAAACTGGTGCAAGTTACTCGAGAAAATAAAGAAGAGGAAGAGATATTTACCACACTGGTAGGTATAACAAAGTTAAAACCTAAAGAACAGATGAAATACTCAAAACAATTGATGAAGAAAGCTAAATGAGATAAAATGAGATCAAAGAAGAAGAAAACAAGAGTATTCAGATAAGCAAGAGATATCCTAGTTGAGATGGTTCCTGAGGTTGAGTATGATGAAGATTCTGTGATAAATCAAATGGACATATTGAGAAAAGTTATTTCAAATCAAGGACACGATTTGTAGTTTGTGGCAGTAAAAATGGCAGAGGAGAAACTAGAGAAGAAGATGATAGAAAAACTAAAGGAAAAGATTGTTGAAGCTAAAGAAATATTGACAGTTTTAGTGAAAGACATTGAGACTTCATTGGTCAAGGTAAGACAAATATTCATTAGAGTTTCTAATCATTCAGAGTTCGTGAAAGATTTCAAGCAAAAGAGAGTTAAATTACAAAAGAAGTTAGAGAGCTTAACTGGTAAGCTTGATCCTATTTCAAGCTCAGTTACTATTTTTAGTAGTCAAGTGAAGGAGTTATCTCAAGAGATGAAGCAAATCCAGCAGGAGCAAGACAATAGAATGGTTAGTATACTAGAGATACAATCATTCTTATCCCCTACATTAGAAGTCATGCAGCAGCATGTGAAGAAGGTTGAAGGGATACTTGTTATATCTAACATGAGCAACTTGGAGAGTATGGAGAAGCTAGTGTCTAGTTTACTTGAGCAAATTATTGCATTGGAGCACATGAAGAAGTTATGGGAGACATTCTTAGAGTCAACAAAGATAAACTTCAAATTAATCTTTGATAAGATGCAAGTGCACCTTTGACATTACTGTCAAAGGGGAAGAATATGCTAAGGGAGATTGTGGCAGGAAGCATAGAGTATTTGTCATCAATGCCGACAGGGGAGTTTGTTGGCATTATGTTGAGTTGGCATGGTTGCAGTAATTGGAAGCAATTAGTTTGGTTGTCATTGATGGCAACTAAGTCAATTTAGTCATGTATCATAATTGGTGAAGTACAAGACGCAATCGATGTGAAGGATAAGCAATCAGCTATGCAAGAAAATGGGTAAGTCTAGAAAATCGGCAGACAAAGAGGTCAACACTTTGGTAGCATTTGTGACAGATGAAGAACTATGAGGTGTGGTCACAAATATAGTATCAACATGGTTAGAGTAAAGTGTGGTACCGACCACAACTCATTTAATTGATCGGTGATAGAGATTTTGGTGACACATTCATTTAGACAAGTAAGAACACTTGTTCTTGAGCATAAGTTGAAAGATGTTAGATCGGTAAGCGGTATAATGGTTGTGATGATACTTAGTGTTATGATGACGTATAATAATGGTGATCAAATCGATGAGGAGTTAATTGTGGATTCGAGGATATTATTTTGGGAAGATCTAAAGCAGTACATTGGAAAAGTCAAAACATGTTTGACTATTTTGGAGAAATATAATGCATATCTTATTGTAAGCCAACGCAATCACAAGAAATTGTGTTTTGCAGAGAGATGATCACTTTGCAAGGAAAATATTTATTTTTCATGAAATCAGTGATACAAATGTATATAAGTGGTACTGCTCATATTGAAAATGTTGTTGTTGTTGTGATATTTGTGAAGGTTGCTATGGTTGATTGTGAAATCAATTAGAGTTGCGATCAGAGATATGATAGAGTCAGATTGGTGAGCAGTTACAAAGAGCAAGAAACAGATTGGATTTGTCAAGCAGTCAGTATTATATCCAAATCATTCAACTTGTTCCCTAGCAGTTGCAGCAAGCAAATCCCTTAACCGAGTAAACTTTAATAGGTTCCTATTGTAAATCCTTTAACCGGGTGATCTTTTAACATAGTTTTGAAATCCTCTAGCAAGGTAGATCTTAGCAAATCTAATTGTACTTCTAACAAGGTACTACTCACTCCTAACAGGGCAAACTCATTTACTGCAGTAGTGGGCTTGTGGGTCTCATCCCCACCGTGGTTTTCCCCTCTAACCAAAGGTCTCCACACAAAAAAAAATCATTGTGTCATGTGATGATTTTGTGGATGTCTGATATTGCTATCTTTTATTTGTTTACCTCAATTATATGTTTTACTATTTGAAAGGTATTAGTAAGATTATACAGATCGGTGGTTGAATTAGTTTTAAATTTGTTTGCACTAATTCACCCCCCTCTCAGTGCCTAAGAATTATAACACATTGTTCCATATATTATGGCCTTTCATGTCCATATTAATTCACAAAGCAAGGATGCTCTTCAATGATGCTTCAATCCTCACCAGCTTGTTAAGGCTTTTGCTTAGTTACCAAGCACATTTAGAGTTGCCTTGAAGGTTCAATATTGATAAGAGAAAGTGATGCAATTAATGCAACTATTAAACTCTCCATTTTGTTCACTAAGAGAAAGGAGAACATTACGATCATCACAATATTATTTTTTATTTAATCTTGATGAGTAATGAGAACTTTCTTGAGTGGACAAACCGCATAATGGTTAAGCTCAAGCCTACCAAAATCACAAAATGCCTAGCCATTCCATTCCTCTGTCAATGTTTTGTGTTCATGCCTATTACTTTGCCTGTTGGTTCCCTATCAAATCCAAATGGGACTGATAAGTTGGAAGGGAGGACTTCTTGTGAATGATCTTCCAACATAAGAAGAAGCCTTGGCAGTTGCATGTAATTGTTACAACCTTAGATGGTAAGAACCATGAAAGGCATGTATTTCTAATGCTCACTATGTTATAAAGTGCTTGTTGCTCTACCTTTTGGCTTCTAAAGTGGACTTGCCACAATAGGGGTTGTTTTGCCAATATGCATTGTTGGTGTTGATAAAGTGCTTGTTGCACTATCTTTTGTCATCCCCCTTTTATTCCTCAATTGATTCACCAAGAGGTCATTGGTCAATAGGCTTCTTAAGTGGATTTGTCAGTCCACAATTGAATGGTAAACCTATCTCACACCTTAAAACAAGTGAATCACATGCAAATGGGTCCATCCAGCAAAAATCATCCGGTTCCCCCGATAAGCTTTGCCCAAAAAAAAAGACTCAAGGAAATCATTAGTGCAAATTGTCTGCTACTTGCAAACGTAACCACAATAGTAATCAAAAAACAAATCTTCAATAAAATCTTCCAGCCATACAAATCAAATCTTCTAGTGATAAAAGATCAAATAAACACTAAAATATCTAAATTAGTAGTTGGAATGCATTAGAATGTCACCTCCCGCTATCGTGAATTTCATTAAAAACAGGTTGAAGCAAAGTCCTGGCAACCTGGTTTGAATGTCCAAAGCTCAAACATCGACATCTCTCTTCATTTTGCTCCTATAAATATAAAGGTTTCTTCAAAGAGATGATTATTGTGATGGGGCATCTTCAAAGAGATGCCTTTGAGATCGGAGAATAGAAGGAATATTGTAGAATCCAGTTGTTCATAGCGCAAAGAAGATAGCAGAAACGAAGAACAAGAAATTTGGTCTTGCCTCTTGTGATTCTTATTGTTAATATAACCAACTTATTATTTTTATTCTCAACATGTAACTAATATAAAATATGTCACTTGTAAGTAGAGGAATATAAGCTATGTTACCTATCTTCCCATGCTTAGAAGAATAGGCTATGGTCTTAAGTGCGCATAATGTTTTAAGAAATAATGTAATATCATATTCAAACATTTTACCCAAAAAAAGCTAACAATTTATATTTTGGTTAATGAATTTTGAATCTCAAAGACATTTACTTTATATTTAGACCATTATTAGTAAGTAGTGAATAAACCATTTTCAGTAGTCATGCCATGTTTCAATCCCTTTAAGGCAGTAATTAGTGAGACTTATTCCTAAGATAAAACTCTTAATAAATTTATTTATGAAGACAAATCTGTAATTCATCGTGTACAATTCAAATAAATTTCATAAAGGTAGGTGTGGCTTACACAGAACCATAAACCAAGGTAAATCATGAAGGAATATGTTTCAAATGTTCTCTTTGCAGAAGACAAAAAAAATTATTTTTGAAAATGTGATAAAAATCATGGGTTTTGCATCATATTTATAAAGCATTCACCTATGCTCATCAAGGCAAAAATAAGAACTAAAAACTCAAGAAGGTAAAACAAATAGACCTTACACATCTAAGTTTCCAATACATTAAGACATTCAAGTTATGTGAAAATAAAAGAGAACAAGATTCGAATAGGCCTATGCCCATCATTGCTTTTATAGATCCCAAATCAACTTTAAAATCCCTGTACAAAGGACAAATAGCACACAGAGGACTTGATCCATCATGAGTATATTCCATCGACAAGGTGAATTGTAAGAGATACCATGGCCAAAATAACTTGGAAGGCATTCAAATTAGCCTCTAGGATCCATGCACACAACAACATATTGGCCTTAAAACACATGCATTCAATGTACAGCCAAAGGCTAATGTTAAATAATAATAAAACAATAATTCCTTCATGAAACCCTGGCATATGAGCAATCAAGTATGACGTGTGGGAAAATCCTATCGGATACATTGCATTAGGCATGTTCTTTGATATTTAGTATAAATTAAACATAACCTGCTCCTACAAGAATTGTTGTGCTCAATATATAGGCCTCAACTATACATTTAACTCTACAAACTCTAATAAAAGAAATATAATTATTATAGATGCAGTCATTAATAGCATTACAAGAAGGCATTAAGAATGTAAAATGCATTCTTGTTGATGAGATAAGCTTCATTGAGCCAAACTATTGTTGAAAATATATATAATAGATTGCATGAAGCTTTCCCCACTAACAAAAACTATTCTTTCATGACCCCACTAACAACAAAAAAACAAAAAAAAAACTATTCTTTAATGACACATCTATTAGTTTTAATTGTGCATGCTGACAATCAAATATTGATGCACCAAGAATTCATCCACTTTACCCCTATATATTTATTTCTCCTTATTTTGTTTCCTTAACAAAACTAGCTTTATCTTGTCTATTATATACACCTTTAATATAAGACCATGCACAACTTTGACGAGTCCAATAATGTTTTGTTCCAATGTGTAGGAAATTGTGGATTGAATTGCAAATAAAATTAATTTTTTTACAAATTATTCCTTCAACTGATTAAGAATTTTTTAATCAAATATGTAATACAACTATTTTTAAAACTGCAAATTAAACTAATGTCAAATTATACTCTCTAATATGTTAGCTTACATATAGTTTTCTACTGTCGTAATTGCAGCACCTCCTTTTGGTGCAACTGCTAATATAGTTTCTTGTTTGGAAAGGTGAATCTCTTCAAGAGGTTTTAAATTACCTCTACTAACCTCTGATCAAGCAGACTCTCAGAGAGAACCAACGTCCCTCTGTTATACATCTCCTAAGTTGTTTGCCTGGGTACGGGTATAGGTACAGCTACAGATACAGGATATGGGTACACCAGTATGGCAAATATCTTTCCTTGACTATGATTATATATTTATTAAAAATTTAAAGAAACATACAGAATTGTAAAACTAAATATATTTGACAGTATGATACTTAATCCTTATCAGTGCCATATGCCAAAAGTGTAGGGATATATATTAAATGTCAATTGATAGTTCAGAACTTCAATATTATGTCATATGCCATATGATTTATGCACTTCAAAATGCCAAAATGAGAATAGAGAGAGTGAAGAGAGTAAAATGATCTTTGTATTGGGTGAAATGATACTTTTAGGGGTGTTTTAGGACTTTTGGATGGAAAAAATATTAGAAAATGTTAGTTTTTTTTGTTACTTTTTAGTGCTGAGCGCCTTTGGGTACGTGCAGGTACGCCCTGGTGCACACCCAGGCATGCCCATGGATGAACCCATACTCAGATGCACCTGATATGGGTGTGGGACGAATTCTGAGCATACCTGGAAACATAGTAGATCTCTATTATAGATGGAAAGCTGTTTTATACAAGAGGTCTTAATCATCCGAAGGATTTAGTGATTTTATGGCTTGGTTGAGGGAAGCAATTTGTTGAATGTTGGGCTCAAAGCCTCAACCTCCCGAGATGTATTTGGCAGGTTGCTTCCTTCCAAAGTGAGCTTGGACAAATTAGTTTCAGTAAGATGTCTACTCAGATCGAATCTCTTGGAGGAAAGAGATGACCTAATGGAGCCCATCAACTACATGTATCTCATTTTTTTCTAGATCTAATTATTCCTTCTTCCTCTTGTAAACTGGGAAAATAAACTTCAATTATGAAGAATAGTGACTGCAACACAGCGATCAGACCTGGAAAGTATGCTTGTAGTTGCTCATAAAGCAAGCCTAATATTGAAAACTGCTTACTGCATGTAAACTAGCCTATCTACAAACCAGAGATTATTTCTTTTTGTTCATGTATCATAAGTATAATTATATACTTGCAAATAAAAGATCCGTTCTGTACAGCAAGTAACTTATAATATGTTAGTGTGATCAACATCATGATAAATAGGGATTCAAAACCCTCTCCTGATTCAAGAGATTATAATCAAAGCCACTGAGCTGTTTCAATTTACAAATCATATTGCTTTTTCCCTTGACAAAAATACCACAATACAAAACAGTTTATTTGTACAAATAAAAAATTACAATGTAATTATACAATATCATATTCTATTTGACTATTGTATTTAAAAGTAAATGCTCATTGTAAATATCAATATTGATGATTGCATTCTGACCATAGAAAGAACATCTAATTAACCTAAGAGACCAAATTGAATTGGTGAGGACGATAGTATGTGAAATCATCTACCAAACTTCAAGTCTCAAATATGAGATTGGATAAGGTTTGATTCGTGAAAATTTTAGCAGAATAAATCCCCCTTTTGTAACAGCTTACCCAAAAGAAACTTCAAGAATAGGTATGAATTTATTCAGTAATCTGCTTAAAGACACAGATGCTGAAATCTATGTAACATAGTTGAATCCGTTAGAAAAGACAGCCAATTCAAGACTGAACCTGGTAAATCTTTGAGGAACATTCAGTGGTTTCTACACCAAATGTAAAGAATTGTTTATAATAGAACTTAATTTGATTTAGCTTTAATACATGACCATACATAAATGTCCTGTTTAAATTCAGGGTAGAACCATAAAAATTCTTCACAATTAAAGGGAAAAAATGGATTGCAGGAAAGTGTTGATTTAGTGCTTATAAGAAAATAACTCAGTAAGATCAATAAAACATACCTTAAAAACGCTACCTGATACATTGCAAATCACCGTTCAATTCCAAGTTACCTTTGGTGAGTTGGTACAAGTTCAGGTTCTTCAACATCCGCCATCTTGCCCTTGTATTTTTCATATAGCATTTTGACCTCAGGACTGCCGGATAAAAACCTTTGAGTGAAATTCTCCTCACTTAAAGTCAGAGTTGTATAAAGACCGGTGGTAAGGTCATGGCGAGCTCGCAATTTTAAATACTGAAACACCTTATACCGTGGCCTCATCCTTTTCTCTACACTTAAGTCTAAGAATACGGGATATGTAACCACAATATTTGGTTTTAACCCTAGAGTACATGTCAAGAACTTCATGTTCTTCTCTATCTTACCTACAGAGGAACAAAGGAATTGAGGATTCTTTTCAAGAATTCGTTTGATCTCATGCTCCCGAAGGCCCGCATTTTCCAAAGTCTTCATTTTATTATTCACTAGTTCAATATCACAGGACGCAATCCCAGGTGCCTTCCTAAGAGCCTTAAATAGGTTATCCTTTGACCCAAAAAGCTTGAGCAGGAATAAGATTGTCCGAACAAGAGTTTCATCCAATCTGGCATTAAGAATTCTGGGATTGCGGGAGACGATATAGTTCAAATCTTCTTCAGCTATCCCTAATGTTTTAAAGTATTCAATTTTAGGTTTCAAATAATCATCAACCGAACGAGTAAGAAGAGGTGGGTTTCTGAGAATGGCTCTTTTTACCTGTTGTACAGTGAACCCACAGTCTCTGAGCATCTGAAGTACCTCACGGGCTCTATCTGTGGATTTTCTTCTGAAAAGGCTGGGGTCTTTGCTTGTCAGTAATGTGATTTCAGAAGAAGAAAAACAGCATTCCTCGAGCAAGAAGTGTGTCATGGCATTATGGCGACGCTGTCTCTCTTCTTGTATTTGCGGGTTTGAATGTGACTGCTTTGTGGTTATGGCTTCACAAGATATACGCCATGAAAATTTTGACGAAATGGGGACTGTTAATGGATTTCTAACAGAGGCAAAAAGAAAATCAGGCGTTGTCAAAGCGATTGAATGTGCGGAAATGGAAGGAAGATGAGATGCCAGAGGTGTAGGTCGAGTAAAAAGAGAAACCCTAGTGTCATAGACCGAGCAACAGCGAAATAAGCAATCCATTCAAGATAAGCTGGGTTTGCAGTCGAAGTGAATGGCCCTATCTTCTTGCTTTGGGGTTTTGTCGTTGCCATACACAATGAATAAAGAAAAAGAAATAGCTGAGGGCTAACATAGCGACAAGCGAAGGAGATATGAATTATCATAACAGTTCATAATTATAAGATAGAATAGGGGAGGCTGACCGATGGAGCAGTTCATAATTTTCGGAGGAATGCCTGGAGTGTTACATACACCGATGAGGGCGTTGTCTGAATGCTTCGGGAGTGACATAGGTGTCTAATAGGGATGTTTTTTTATCTTTTATTTTGTTTGGTTTCTACATCGATAAATTGGAGGAGTGGTTAAACAAGGCTAATGGGGATGGTATTCATTTGATGGGAGATGTGGTGAGGCTGCTTTTATATGCTGATGACCTTATTCTTATTGCTAAGTCTGCTCAAGGATTGAGAGAGCATTTGAAAAATTTGGAGCTCTTTTGTCAAGAGGTGGGAATCATGATCTTCTCTTTGAAGGAAAAAAAACAGTAGCATACTTTTATTTTTGAGGGCAGCCCTTTAGAGACTGTGGAAGAGTACAAGTACCTGGGAATTGATTTCAACTATAGGTTAAGTTGGGAGACATGCAGATCAAAAAGAGTACTGGGGGGTTGGAAAGCCTCTTAACTCCTTTAAAATAGATGCAGGAAAGCTGAGTTGTGGGATTGGAAGACTAGGAAGACTCTCTTTGGTCTCTTGGTGGTTCTGGTTATTCTATATAGGTGTGAGGTTTGGGGGAGGAGCATGTCAAATCACAAATGGTAGCAGATAGAAAGAATCAAAAAGCATCTTATCACTAGTAACCTCAAGGTCAAGTCTACGGTTCCTTATGAGATTCTCTTGGTGGAGGCTGGTATGTTCCCGACTGAAGCTTCGGCAAATATTCACATGCTATGCTACTTAAAAAAAATGGGTAATATGGATATGCATCGCTGGCCTAGGATGGTAGTCGCGGAAGATCTAGAGCAGAGGAAAAAGACTTGGAAGAAACAAAATAGCAAGTGGTTAAAAAATGGAACATAAACCCCCATGAGTGTCCAAACACTAACATTGAGATAAAAAGGTGGGTGTTAGAGAAATTCAAAACTACCATGTGGACAAAGCAGGAAGGGAGAAAAAAAGCTCACTATGTTAAAGAATTTAATCCTAAGTGGGACCATGCCATGATGATAAAGAGTATTTAAGTTCCACAATTAAAGGCAAGGCAAAAGTTCTGATTGCTCAGCTGAGGACCAGCTCTCACCATTTACGGTGCGAAACTGATAGATGGAAAGTTCCCAAAGAAATGTGGGAAGAAAGAACGTGTAACTTTTGCAACATAGGGGTGGTTGAAACGGAGTGGCATTTTATCAAGGAGTGTGCTGCTTATGAGGATATTCGCAGTCAATATGAAGATAACTTACAGGGGAACAGCTTGACTGAGCTTTTTGATGAGGCAAACTTACACAAAACGGCTACCTTCCTAATGAGGATCCACATCAGAAAGGCCTACTTGGAGAAACTTTAGCAAACGATTTAATTTTTGGTTCTTTCATGGTCCCTTAGACTGCTGGTCTCGTGGACGTCATTGAAACTCCTTCATTCATTCATTCATTGTTCAATATTTTTTTTAAACCATTTTTTACTAAAATTATTGCTTGGAAAATTGTTAATCCTTCCCCTTATTTTTTAATTTCGGATCATATGTTGAGATTATATTTCTTCTCTACGTTTTTAATTTTCACTTCTAAATATAAGATTGCTTTGGTAAGTTTCTAATTTTCTAATTTAAATCCAAAAATCATGGATTGGCTATCTCTACATTACAACAATTATTTTCAATGAATCTATTTTCTCTCTTAAGCCATTACTTATTTGTTCTTCTTCTCCTTTTTTGGTTATTTGTGTAAACCCTTGCTCAATTTTGATCCTTCATAGGCTATCTATATGTATTTATTGTTGGAAGAATAAGCGGTCAAGCTTGCCTCTAGAGAGAAACTCCATTTGAGTGGAGAGGTAGATTTCATGTATGCCCTTCCCACTTTGTAAAGAGTGGGAACGAGAACGTTTTTCATTCATGCGACATTTTCTCTTCATGTGGTTTCTTTAAAAAGAAAATTATAAAATTTTGTGGGATCTTGGTTTGTTGATTTTCTTTTTCTCAACGATCTCTTGTAGAGATTGAAACACATTTTTTTAAATTTATTTACAAAGTGTTCCTCTTCATTCGTATTAGTGGTCTCTACTTTCTCCTCTGCACAAGTTATTTATTTAGAGTTCTTTCCTGGGTTATTTTATATTGGATCATTTATGTAATTATGAGAATTTTGGATTCAAGAATGTAAGCGAAGGCAAGATATTTCACAGGGATCATTTAATTTTTTTCTCCTTTCTTTTTGTACTGAATGTGATGTTGATGATGTAGAGCAGTTGGGTGCTCTATTTCCTGATATCAATATACATGCAAGAGGTCAACATAACACAAATAGGCTCTATAAAACAATAATCATATGCATGTTTTAAACAACAATCACATACTACTGTAAAAATCTGCATCAATGGTCATTTGATTCCTTGTTGGTTGTACGTTTGACAGTTTAATGCATGAAAATATATTCGTAAACAACTTTTAGGGCATGAACAGTTGTTTTTTGCTTTTATTTTAATTAATTTTTTACGATAAGTAAACTGTGTTTTTAGAGGCATTGTGTATATTTTACAATTCCTTAGAAGATAAATGATTTTTTTAGAAGAATATCAAACCAAGAAAACTTTGGCTCTGCAACTCGGTGTTCTCTCCATCTTACCCTAGAACCCTTTGACCTATAAGATTTTCTCTCCCACAAGACTCAGTAGCTTTCCATTAATGGAATCAACTTCCCCCAGCGCATTAACTCCCAAATTGATACCAAGCTTTAATACGTCTACGAGAGATGTTAATTCGCACCATTCCCGCACTGTTCATAGCATTATCACGAATTCTTGAGCACAGTCCTTAGCCTCTCTTAGTGATGCAGGAGGAAACGTTCAGCAAAGTGACGATGGAGAGAAGCAACCCTCCCCTCCCAGAGTGGAATCCTTCAAGCAGGTCATCCAAAATGAGTGCATACTACCAGAAGGAGCCGCCTTTCTTGCGAGTGAAGCCCAGGAATCCCTCCCAAGTTGATTATTAAGCCGAATCTTCAAATGGGTGTTGCTATTGATCAGGAGAAGTCTAGGCTTAAGGAATGTGCTATTTTTTTTTGCTGCATTAGACATTACCAAAATTCCTTCCAGAAATTTTCTTAATGATTGATTCCAAAAGACTTGGGGTTAGAAGATGGGCTTTCATTTTTCTTACTGTCATATGCTTCAGAAAGGTTTATTTATCTTATTTCTCTACAACCCTAAATCGCAAAAATCCATAGTTGATAAGTAGTTCTGGAGAGTTGATCCTTGCGAGTTTAGGGCCACTCCTTGGTCACTTGATGCCTCCCAAGAAGAAGTTTTGGCTTTGTGTAGGTGGTTGATCATCGGCAACCTCCCTTCGTTCCTTTTGAACTGTCTTCCTCTCGCACTGGAACCAATAGGTAAAGTGCTTAGGATTGTCCAGTCCAATGTTTGCATCCCTTAGATGGATGTCTGAGTCCTCTTGTCTGTCAAACTTGGGGTTGATCTCCCTAAAACCCTACAATTCAACCTAGATTCTTCCCCAATTTATTGTCTGGTCACCTTCCTGGGTGGATTAAATGTTTGTTTTATCTGTAGAAAAGAGGGACACAAAAAGCAAGATTTCCCTATTGTTAAAAAGAGAAAACATGTGCACTCTAAAGCAGCTACTAACCCTAATCTCAAGCATAAGACTAACCCCACCATGGCTTCTACAACTTCTATCCCCAGTGCTACCCCTAATCCTCCCCCCTGGTCCACATTTTCCCCCCCTGCATGGATGTAAGATTCTGCAACTCTTAGTGCTACCTTGGATAGATTAAAAGGACATTTTGATGCTCGGTCTGAGCCTCTCCAGTTGGATTATGTCATCTTGAAACCCCTTGAAGATATTTCCAGAATTGAAGCCCTGGACTTTGGGTTGAATAGTTCAAAACAAAAATAGAAACTTAGAACAAAGAATGCCCAACAACTCACCATTGACAAAATTAGAGACAAAGCATTGAAGAACAAAGGTATTTCTCAACCTAAATGGAAAGTGTACTCCATCCTCCCCCAAGGTCAAGGGTCTTCCTCTAAGTTGGATGCATCCTTTTCTCTTCCTATAGATGGGATAGGCAATCCTTGAGTCTTTTCGGTGCCCTCCACCCCATTAGGGGAGACCTTAAATCCTGATCAGGGTGATGGAATGGGAGGGACCACCCCTCCCTCCAATTCAGACAGTAATGATAAAAAAAATGCATTCTCGGTTGTTGTTATCCTCGTTCCCCCTCCCCTTCCACCCCCACCTAATCAATGGATATATGTAACTAAAGTGAGGAGGATTGAGGAGGAGTCTACCCTCCCTATAGGGAGAGCAGAGGTGGACCTAGCTCAGAGGAAGGAGTTTGAGCTTGAGGAAGGAGAGATCGACAAGTCTAGTGAAGACCCACAGAGTAACACTAAGGATGGGTCATTTTTATTTACTACTGATACCTCCATGGGAAACAAGTTGGATAAGCATTCTTTGAAAATAGGCTCTACAAAATTTGGAGAAGGGATCATTCTAAAATAGAAGAGGGGTAGACCTCCCCTCTCCAATGGGAACCCTAAAATGTCTAAAACTCCTAGAATGGATATCCCTATGCTTCAAAGGATTTAGGAAACCCATGGAAACTGATAAGTAAGACTCTGTCATGATTATCAACTGTGCATCTTGGAATGTCAGAGGGCTAGAAGCCTCTGACAGGAAATACGTGGTTAAAAGACTTCTTAACTCCCATAAAAACTTGGATATTCTCATGCTCCAAGAAGTTAAGGCAATAGGATTTGAGCTAGACATTGCCCTTAAGTGTATCTGGAAAGATGCAAATGCATTCTCTACCAAGCACCCAAGAGGCAAGGGAGGGACCTCCATTCTGGTAGGTCCCAACTGGAAGAATGTTGTCCAGGTGTAGGGAATCTCACCCTCCAATAGGGTAGTCTGGATTAGATTTAAGGTAGATGGCACACAATTTGGAGTGTGCTATGTTTATGCTCCCAATGATCACAGTGGCAAAATTGAGTTGTGGAGGTGGATAGAATATTTGGGTACTGTTCCATGGATTCTTGCAGGATATTTTAGCATGGTGGAGAGGGCCCAAGACAAGTTGGGTGGTCTTAAATTTGAGTGGAAAGGTAATGAACCAGTCTACTGGAGAAATATGATCAAGAAACTAAACTTATTTGATCATTTGGCTAGCAATAAAGGGGAGTCGAAAGGAATCTAGTATACCTGGTCAAACTTTCAGAGAGGGGATAAGAGGATCTACTCCAGGTTGGATAGATTATACCTTAATAAGCATCATTTTAGCTACCCCCCCCCCTCCTGAGGATAATTGTGTGAAAGTATTCCCCTTCACCCTGTCTGACCACCACCCCATTTTTACTTCCCATTCAGCTTATTAAGGATCAAGGATCTGAAACTCCTAAGAAGCAAGGGTTTTCTCTTAATACATCCCTCATGGGAGATGAGGATGTACAAGCAACTATTAAAATCATAGCATGGTATAATGAACAAGTAGCTCAACATGACACTGATATTAATAGATGGACCCAAACCACAGTTTCTTGGCAGAATATGCTCAAAGCAGTTGGGATTAAGAAGGCTAAAGACTCTAGATTTAAAGAATACAAACTAGTTGAGTCTTTACAAGAGGTTGAGGCCCAGATACAAGAAACCCCCTCTTCCCCATAATTTCTCAACAAAGTAATAATCTGTAGAGACTCACTCAGGAGATTACAATTGACCAGAACTAGAGGGGCTTAGATAAGAGCCAGAATCAACTGGATTAATCTAGGAGACAAGGGTTCTAAATTTTTCTTTCAAACTTTAAAAAAGAAAGAGGCCAGGGATAAAATTTCATGTATTAGAGTTCAGGCTACTGGCATTACCTCTCAACAAGAGATTGCCAATACTTTCTCTAGATTTTATAGAGAATTTTTTACATCAGAAGACTCTGACTTCTCCATGGAGTTTGCCAAGGTCAAGATCGGAGGCCTCATCCCTAAGAAGGTAGGGGAAGAAGAGGCAGAAAAGTTGAGCAGATATCTTTCTATGGAGGAGATCAACAACTCCATCAAGAGGATGGCCAATGATAAAGCTCCAGGGCCTGACAGACTACCTATAGAATTCTACAAGGCTAACATAGATTGGATTAGCCCTAAGCTTCTTAGAGTGTACAATGAAGCTATTGAGGAAAACACTCTTGTCCCAACTTTGAACGTGGGACTCATTAAACTTATACCTAAGGATGGAGACAAACTTCTGATTAAAAACTGAAGGCCTATTACCCTCCTCAATTTTATCTACAAGATTTTGGCCAAAACATTGGCTTTGAGAATAGAGAGCCTCCTTCCCTCAATTGTTAGTAACACCCAAACTGGATTTGTCAAGGGGAGGTACATCCTTGAAAATCTTATTACATGTTGGGAGGCTCTGGAATGGGAAAAGGTATCTGATCAAAATTTTACCATGATCCTCATTGATTATGAGAAATCCTATGATAGGATAGAATAGAATTTTATCATTATGATGCTTGAAGCTTCAGGGTTTCCTCCATACTATTGTAGGATGGTCTCAGTTTTCCTCTATGGTGCCATCATTGTAGTAAAAGTGAATGGAGTCGGGTCTGATTTTTTGGTCTCTCTAGATCTATTAGGAAAGGGTGCCCCCTTGCCTCCTTGTTTATCATTATTGTAGACTCTCTCCACTACCTCCTTAGAGATGACTCTCTCTCCCCAAGGGTGAAAGGCATCCTTCTCCCCAATAATCAATAAGTTTCCAACATCCAATTTGTTCATGAGACTTCCATTCTCATTCACCTTGATGAAGCTAATATGAGCTTTGTGATGACCAAACTGAACATATTCTGCAAGGCTTTAGGGAGAAAAGTCTCACTACCCAAATCTATTATGTTGGGTTGGGATCAAGACCCTCCTAATTGGTGGAGTAGCTATGAATTTTTGTGGGGAGGTCCTAACCATGTGATCAGATATTTAGGGATTCCATCTACTATCTCTCCTAATCTCAATTAGATGTGGGAATGGATTAGAGAAAATATTAATAGGAAGCTCATCAAATGGGACAACAACCTCCTTTCATTTCTTGGAAGGTTTCAAGTCTGTCAAAAGATACTATCCTCCTACCCTATCTACTTCTCTTCTACGTGGCTCTTTAATTAGCAACAGTTTAACTCTATCCAAAAGGTTATCAAAGACTTTCTCTAGTCTGATGGCAGGGGAAATAAGAGGATGCATGCGGTGTCTTGGAAATGATGCTCAAGAGATAGGTCTTGGGGGGGACTGGGCCTCAAAGATCTGAGATCATAGTGTATAGCTCTTGTAGTCAAGTGGATAGCTAAATCAGCTAAGGGGGGTGAGCTATGGAGAGTGTTGGTGAGGAATAACTTGCATTTGGCCCATCTTAGTAGGTCTAGAGGGTGGCAGAAGTTATGTTTCACTGACATCCTCACTATTGATGCCAATATTGTGGTTGTTCAAGGTTCCAATGTTTTCAGAAGTATTTGGAAGGCTTGGAAGTATGTTAAGATATTTCTGAGCAACAAGGGGCCGATTGAAAAGAATGGTAATATTTGTGGACTCAAATCCATTTGGTGGAACTTGAAACATGGGGGCAAGCCACTGGCACTATTGCAAGGATGTTCAACAAGGAAATGTGCTAAGAAAGGAGTTGCTACATTCAATGATGTTATCCAACAGAACGTACTTCCCCCTTGGGAGCTATTAGAATCCCAATACAATATCCCTAAATCCTAATGGAGAACCTTCTCTATACTCTCTGTTGCATTTGAGTCCTTAGGTCCCATAAAGGGATGTTGCTCTGACTCCTGCTGTAATTTCCAACTCCTTTAGCCTGATAACACTCCCCTTCACCTTAGTAAATCCAGATATATATCTACCAACTCCTAACTGCTAAATCTGATATCTTCTCCCATGTCAACCTCAAATGGGGCCTAGAGGTCCAAGACTCAGATTGGAACAAATACTTTAGAGTCTGTAACTCATGTCTTCTTCGAGTGTTTCTTTGCCTCTGAAATCTGGAACATGTTTGGCCTATCCTAAAATACCCATTTTAATGCCCTGAATATTATATCTGGTTCTATTAATAGAAATAAATTTTGTAACACATTTTGGTCTTTATTATCTTCTATTATTTTATGGAACATCTGGAAGGCTCGGAATAATGATGTACTTACCTTACTGAGTCTCGCAGGAGACTCATTTACTTTGACATTTCTATGCAGGCCACTGTGGTCATAAAGATGAAGGAGAGAAAATTCCTCTAGGTGCTAAGAGAAGAAAAAGCCACCATTGAGAAGACTGAGATAGCCCATGGATATACTACCATGAAAGACAAAGATGAGTTCGAGATCACCCTTATTGAATTCAATTAGCAACTAAAATAGTTAGGACAGATGAAAGAACAAGTGAACCCAGTAGAGAAGAGAACTAACCAAGGAGGAGACAAAGACTATGGGATCATTGGTTACAACTCAGTCTCCCCAGACTCTAATGATGTAGAAGAAGAGGAAGGGGACAACTCTCCCTAGTTTCATTTTCTGCTCCTATTTTTTGGTATATAGCTTGGTTATCAATGTAAAATCTAATAAATGTTGCTCTCAGTACTACTAAGACTTTTTGTAATACTCTAGATCACATTATCGATGATTTTGTAAAAATAGTTTATACTTTATATGCAATAGAAAAAAAATGATTTTTTGATGTATTACAAGGTTGTTTTTATATATTCATCTAATTTGGTGTAAGGTTCTTCGGGCTTTATGTTGTTTGATAATTCTCTACCTTGATTTTGTAATATCAACATTTATTTGTGTACATGTTGATGGGTATACATTTCATTAAATTGTTTTTGTGTATGATTGACATTTTTTATTTCTTAAGTTATTAGATATTTCTATTTAATAAGATCTGATTTCATGATTTGTTTATAAACCATTCACATTTATTAATAGAATAAAGATGTCATGTGGATGAGTTTAAGAATTAATTCAATTTCTTAACTTTTTTGGGAGTTGAATTTATTAAATATCTTTAATAATATTTTCTAGGTAGGGATTTTTGAATTGATTCATTTAAGTTTTTTTTTCAACATTTTTATTTTTTAAATCAAATAATTTAAACTAGATTTTGGGGGCAATATTACATGGGCAACTTCCAAATTTGAAAGAATTTTGTATTCGTAAGCTAACAAGAATTTTATGGTTCAGGATTTTTGAATAATGCTTGGCATTTCAATTTTCTTTTATGCAAATCATTTTATTTATTTATTTAAATCAAACCTCCTATCAGCTCACCATTGCATGCACAAAAGCAGACGACTATTTTTTTTTAATTGTTTTTAAAAATTTATATGTATATGCTAGGTGTGAAGTGATGATTCATCTAATGTGTAAAAAAATATCAATTTTATGTAGTGAGTAATATGTATGCAAGCCTACACGCATTAGTTGTGTGGCATATTGTTTGAAGTGGACCTTTTGGTTATGTGGCATGTCCCAACTTTGTCACCTTAATCCAACTTGCAATCATTTATCACATGTTGTCACCTTACACTCTTCCTTGCAATGACATTAACTTCATGTCCCTTTGTCTTATTTCCATCGCATTATACATAAATTTCAAGCATTTCTTCATTGAATGCTCATGTTCCTCAACAAATTATCTACCTTTGTGTTCATTCATTCCCGTGTCTTCTTGACTCTTTGATACATTTATCTCTAGAAGATGTCACTTCTAATCTTTGCAACTATGTACATTGCTCCAAAACATGTTCACTTCAGGCACCTATCTCCCTCCACTTCAACAATGGCTACACCTTGGTTCTTCGACAACATCCTTTGCAAGTAAATGCACATTCTATGTTTATCGATGTCATTTTATTGTTGTTTGGTTTTCTTTTACTTTTAATTTTGGTTTGCATTTCTATTTGCATTTTTTATTTATAATTTGTCATTGTGAATCTTGATTGTTTATAATTACGTCATAAGTCCAATGGTGAATACTTTATGTGCCTTTTTTGGGTGGTTTTATCCCATGGTTTTGTAATACCTATAGTGTCCTAAAATAGAACCTTTGAATTTATGGCACTTGTGCATTGAACCCTGTGCATTAACAGTAAAGGATCATGATCAAATGCTCACATTTTGACATAATGACCTTCTAAAGTGTAGTGTCCATGATCTCCCATCCAAGTTTGAACCTCACATGGTTGGACATGTGCATGACATGCCAACACCTACATGGCATGCTAGCGTCCCCAAAAATTGAAAACAAAATGCCACTTTCAATGTATGTCCCTTCTCTTGGATGTGTATGAAATGGCTACTTTCGCTCATTCATAATGATAAAAGGAAAAATCTTGCTCGTTTGTAAGTATTCTCTCTCTCTCTCTCTCTCTCTATCCATCTCTTACAATAAAGCTCTGCTAGATTTCATACACAATCTTTGTCTTGGCTCTACTTGGGATAAGATCTACATTGCACATCTCTACTCTTACTTATTTTTCTTGTTCTTTGTACTAGCTTACTACATTTATCTACTATATCTCATTGTGTTTTGGAATACTAATCCATTGGGTAGTAGAGGCTTTCCTCCCTCAAGCGAGGCTCGTTTCTACTATTTGTCTAATATGATATATGTGTACAATAAGCAATTTCCTCCCTCAAGAGAGGCTCATTCTTATTGCTTGTATTTGTGTAGTAGGGGTTCTCCTCCATTAAGAGAAGATTTATTTCTATTACTTGTCTGCATTTTAGTTTATCGCTTTTATCTATCTGGATTTCAAGGAGGTGGGAACACCAAAGTGGGAGTTTCACTGAGGCAAAATTTTGTATAGGCTCAACACTTATTCTTGTTTCTATGTGTGTAGGTGACGAATAGGTACCCAAGTGGTAGACTAAAATATTTAAAGTTATTTGTAGTCTCTTTGTTTTCTTGTGAACGGGACCACAACATAGCCTGCAAACATCCCCATGACGCACTATCATTCGAGGCTAAGAGCTTTAGATTTTTTTGTTAAGTAATTTATATTCTATATTTTCCATTTTTGTAATCAGAATAATTATAATAGTTGTGATTTATAAATTATTGGCTCTCATTTATATTTTTATTTTGATTACTAGAAAAAATAGGTTTTGAAGGTGTGTACATGAAGATGTGGTACACTTTTGTGAATCCTTATATGCAAGGAGACTCAATAATGAGCCCTCACAAATTGACTCATAGCTCTCTATCCAAGTATGTGCAGGGATTGATTATAAGGCCCTCAGATCGACCTGGTCAACCCATGCAAGTACACCCTGGAATGAGAGATTCAAAGATGAATAGAAAGCATGCTAATCTCCATTGAATCTAGTTCATGCATGCAAATAAAATTAAACTATATGATTGCAAGAAGTAAACTATTTTAAACTATATGATTGCAATGCAACAAATGAACTACTTTGCTAATCAATCTATTATGAAAATTAAACTAAAATGCAATATTAAACTAAAATGTAAATGTGCAAGCTAAATGATGATCTCAGAGGCTCTAATGAAAATTGCAGCATAAGTATGATGTGAGAATTCAGAATCTCTAATTGAGAAGGAGAGGGCTCATTTTATAGTAAAATGTGGATTTGAATGCAAATCTAGAAGCAATGTGGGATAAATGGAAAAGAGGAAACAAATCTGATTTTTAGAAAGTTTGTAGGAAAAGGAATTTTTATTTATTTCTTTTATTTTTATTTAGCTTGTTTCCTTTTCCATCACAAAAAGATATTTTGAAAGGATATTTTATTTATTTAATTTAAAAGAATAATATCTCTCTTAATTAAATAAAATAAGATTATGTAATTTAAAGATGAATATTAATTAAATAAAATAAAATCATTTAATTAAAAATGGATTTTAATTAAATAACATTATTTCATTCAAGGAATATTAATTTCAATTAAATAACATTATTTTATTTATTTAAAAGAGATTTATTTCTTTTAATTAAATAAAGTTAATGAAACATTCAAACCTTAGGGAGAATTGAAATAATTGAAATAATTATGATTTGATCAAAAAGATTGATTCGAATGTATTGTAAATCATTGATTCAAAAATTGATATTTGATAATTGAATAAATGGGGCCCAAAGTCTAGGCGACCATTTTAGGGTGCATACATTTGCCCCTCTTTGACTAATGTGAGGTCGACTCGGGATCACATGCAGTCAAAGAATGGAATTGAAGTGTGAGATCAATTTGGGATCACAAAACAACCCAGATGTGTGTTCGACGGATGGGAACACATCAGGACATAGATAAGTAGACTGAAAAAGACAAGGCCAACACCTGTGAATAGGTAATTGTCAAGTCTCAAATAAGAGATAAGAATCTCAAGCAAGGTTGCCCCAAGAGAAGCAATTGATAAATTTGATAAAGCTAAATCAAGCATTGAAGTTTGGTAGGTACTGCCCCCTCGTGATTGAAATCAAAATGAGATAGAGGAGAAATAATAAATTGATAAATTTGATCAAATCAAACTAAAGATAAGGTTCTTGATGTAAGATGAAAAATATAAGAATCACAGAACCAAGGTAGATCAACAAGAAAGATTATGCCCCAAGGTTGAATTAGAAGAAAAGAAGTGGGGTGAAAGTGAATGGAAGATAGAAGTTTGGAAGAAATGGAAAGAAATGGAGAGAAGAAAGAGAATTTGCCTCAAGAAAGAGGATGCATCAAAATCAATCAACTGTTTAAGATAGGGAATTTCAATTGAGATCACGAAAGAAGGTAAGGAAATGAAGATCAAAACGTGACCACAGTTGACTAAAAGTCCACAAGAAAGATGAAGGAAACCCTCTCAAACTCATAATGCAGCCTATAAATGCAAATTAACATGAGGTCTAACAATGCAAGCTACATGAAAATGCAAAGGTGTACTTGCAATAGGGTAACATAGGATCTTTGTGTTCATCATTCATTAGAGAATGTAAGAGAACTTATTTTCATCATAGGGCCTTTATTACCAGACATCAGTCGATCACACAATCATCACTAGTCAAAAACACAACTATGAAGATATGAATGTGATTTATATCGGATTGGAATGTGGAAAGATTCTAACATGAGCATCAAGGACATAAAGGTCAAGATGACTACAATGTTAGCTTACCCAATTTAATGTAGCAAAACCACGCTCACGTCAAGGCATAAATGCCAGGATGACCATGAGAAAGGTTGTGCAAAAATAGTCAAGGATGATGCCTTAAATCTCCTAAGTGTGTCAAGGAGACAACAAGAGACACTGAAGAGGTTCAAGACAACACCCACAAGCAGAAAGCAAATAAAAACATGCCCCATGCCCCAAGTCTTCTAGCGATGCATCATGGAGAGACTTATTAGACAAGGACATTCAACGAAAATCAATAACAGTCAGCCCACAAAAAAAATCATGACATATCTCAAGCATTAAGTGTTGCATTTAAAAATTTTAAGTGTGTAAACTGATACTGAGTTCTGAGGGTAAGGATTGAATGCTTGCAAGCAGGTAAGATCACATGACCAAACTGGATAAGACCAAACTGATAAGTGTTGAAAAACACTCGATGTCAGGGGTTGTGTTGAAAAACACAGTTGGGTTGGTGTTGAAAAACACCATTTGCGAGGTGTCCTAAAGAAAAGCATATCAAAGAGACTAAAGCTAACACAGTGATGCCCCCTAGATAAAGACAAAGACCAATTCCAAACCAAGGCAACAAGGACAAGGCATGATGGAGAAAGGCTAAGTGTCGAGGATGCATGCTAAGAAATAGGGGTGCAAAGGCCTCAAGTAGCGCTTGTTTCCAGGTTGTCACCACTTGGAAGATTTTTTTCAGGACTTTTTATAATTTTTTTGTATTTTTGCTTCCAAGGCACTTGTTTCTAGGTTTTCACCAAGGCACTTTTTCTATTTTTTTTATATTTTGAATTTTTTCATTTTTTTTTGTATTTTTTCAGCATCATATATAGATTTTTTGGGGATTTTTTCAGGATCATATATCAATTTTTTTGAAATTTTTTCAGGATCATAATTATATACAAAGGATGCCCCCAGACAGAACAGGCATCAAGGATAGAACTTCTTCAAGTGCAAAATATTGATAGGCTCAGGGAGGTGCTCCCCCTCTTCAGTAGATAGTAGATAAGCACCTATACCAAAAGCTGCTATGATAATGTAGGGTCCAAGCCAATTAGGTTTGAATTTTCCCTTCTATTATCTATTTTGTTGGTTCTTAGGATTCTCTTGTAGGACAAGATCTCCTACTTGGAATTCTCTAGGGCGAACCTTTTTGTTGAATGCTTTGGACATCCGCTTTTGGTAGACCCTCATATGGTCAAATGATGCTTTACACTTTTCATCCAGAAGTTCCAATTCTTTTAATCTCATGGTGCGATAATCTTCATCTGTAACTAGACCTTTGAGAGAGACTCTAAGTGATGGAATCTCAACCTCTAAAGGCAACAATGCTTCAGCGCTGTATGTGAGGGTAAAAGGAGTAGCCCTAGTTGGAGTATGAATACTCATTCTATAGGCCCACAAGGCCGGGTTTATCTGTAGGTGCCAATCTCTACCATTCTTATGAACTGTTCTGTGTAAAATCTTGAGAATGGTTTTATTTGAAGCCTCTGCCTGACCATTTCCTTGTGGGAAGTAAATGGAGGACCAATGTTGCTTTATCTTAAATCTTTGGAAAGTTTGTGTAAGGTCCTTGTTTTTGAACTGACCTCCATTGTCAGTGATGATCTCAGATGGCACTCCATATCGACAGATGATATGGTTTAAAATGAATAAAGACACGGTCTTGCCTGAGGCAACAGAAAGTGGAACAACCTCTACCCATTTTGTGAAGTAGTTAGTAGTAGCGATAATGAACTTATGTCCACCTAATGAGTTGGGATGAATCTTCCCAACAAGGTCAAAGGCCCATCACTGAAATGGCCAGTGAGATATAGAAGGAATTAGCTCCCTACCTGGAGCATGTATCAGGTGTCCATATTTTTGACATTTTCACAAGACTTGGCAAAAGCTACCGCATCTATCTGCATCGTAGGCCAATAGTACCCCACCCTAAGCAACCTTCGAGCCATGGAAATACCATTAGAATGTCCCCCACATATGCCCTCGTGGATGTCAACTAGTGCTTGATTGGATTCCTCCTTTTCTAAGCACCTAAGAAGTGTCCCATCTAGACCCCTCCTATACAAATCACCAGAGATGAGGGAATGACGAGAGGCATTACAGACAAGGTTTCTTCTTTCAGATCGGTTAAATGTGTCAAGGATGATGCCATCACGGAGATATGAGTAAATAGCACCATAGCGAGAGGATTCATGATTGACAAGGGTACAAATGATGTGGCTTTCTTGAGAGTCATAAATGGGATAACGCAGCTCTTCCACCAGGAATGCATATCTGGACTCATGCTCCTCTAACTAAAGAAGTGAAGCAAGGGTGGCCATAGCATTAGCTGCTTTATTCTCAAACCTAGGGATTTGCTGAAAGGTGACAAAAGTAAAGTACCATCTTAATGAATCAACCATTTTTTTGTAAGGTATCAACTTGTCATCTTTTGTTTGGTATTGCTCATTGACTTGATTGATGATCAGCTGAGAATCCCCATAGATATGTAGTTCTGTGATATTCCATTCTATAGCCATTTTTAGTCCATTTGTTAAAGCCTCATATTTAGCTATGTTGTTTGTGCATGGGAAGAGTAACTTGTAAGATTTGGGAATAGTATACCCATGAGGAGAGACAAACAAAACACCAGCTCTAGAACCATTTTGCATGCAGGAACCATCAGAGAATAGTTTCCAGGATCTCTCAGTCATGTACATAAGATGCTCATCTGGGAAATTGACTTGAATAGGCATATTATCTTGAATTGGGAAATTAGCCAATTGATCTGCAATAGCCTGGCCTTTGATTGCCTTGCACTCAATATACTCTATGTCAAATTTAGAAAGAATCATCATCCATTTAGCGAGTCTACCCATGAGAGAAACTTTACCGAGCAAGTATTTGAGAGGATCAATTTTTGCTATGAGGTGTATGGTGTGCGCAAGCATATAGTGTCACAATTTTTGAGAAGCAAACACTACTACAAGGCAAGCTTTTTCAATACTAGTATAATTGACCTCATAAGCAACAAGAGTGTGGCTAATATAATATATGGCCCTTTCTTTCCCTTGTTCATCTAATTGAGCCAACAATGCCCCCAGTGAAGATTCAGTAGCTGAGACATGCAAAATGAGGGGTTTTCCTGGAATGGGAGGCATTAACATGGGAGGACTTGCCAAGTATTCCTTAATTTGATCCATGCTCTTCTGGCAATCCTCATTCCAGACACATTGAACACCTTTATGCAAGTTTTTGTTAAAGGGTTGCGCTCTATCTGCCAATTGTCAAATAAACCTCCTTATGGATTGAAGGCATCCTTGAAGACTCCTCATTTGACTGATATTTTTGGGAGGTGGCATGTCTATAATGGCTTGGACCTTTTCAGGGTCCACTTCTATCCCTTTGGCTGAAATGATGAATCCCAATAATTTGCTAGAGGTAACACCAAATGCACACTTTTTTGGGTTTAATCTTAGTTGAAATTGTTCCATGTGATCTAGAATTATTTCTAAATCAACCAAATGTGTTCCTCTTTTCTTAGACTTAGCTAGGGTGTTATCTACATAATCTTCCATATTCTTATGCATCATGTCATGGAAGATGGTTGTCATAGCTCTTTGATAAGTAGCTCCTACATTTTTCAATCCAAAGGGCATGAAATTCCAACAATATGTACCCCAGGCGCATGTGAATGCCATCTTTTCCTGAACCTCAGGAGCTATCTTGATCTAATTATACCCAAAAAAACCATCCATCAAAGAATAGATCTCATAGCCCGTCGTCATGTCCACTATCATGTCTATGTTAGGAAGTGAAAAATCATCCTTTGGGCATGCTTTGTTAAGATCTCTAAAATTTGTGCAGATTTGGATGTATTTATCATGTTTAGAAATAGGTACAATGTTGGAAATCTAGTCAGCATAGTCTATGGCTCTAATGAATCCTGCACCAAGGAGCTTTTCTAATTCAGCTTTCACTAAAAGAGCTATATGAGGGTGCATTTTTCTCAACTTCTGTTTGACTAGTTTCACACCTAGAGCTATGGACAAATGATGCATAATGAGATTAGTGTCCAACCCTGGCATGTCTGAGTATGTCCATGCAAAATTAATTTTTTTCTTTTGGAGGAACTCAGTGTCATAAGAAAAAGATCGAAAGAAGGAAGCACAACAAAAAGAGACTACAACAATGAACGACCCATAGAAGGACTTCAAGGGCACCAGTAGAAAAAAAAAACCAACACTAAAACACCAGCCCTAAAACCAAAAAACTAGCATGGGATCCAGTCTAGATGATCGAGTACATAATCTTGGCTTTTTCCTCAAGAGTCTTCTCCATTTTGTCCTAGATATTGTCCATTCGACCAATGACACTTTTTAGCTCATCCACATTTTTTTCAGGACAAGAGACTTCTTCTTGGTACTCCCATGGGTTTTGGAGTTGGGGCCGCCTGTAGCCTCTGAGGAATTATTTGGATCGCTATCCTCCTCAAGACCATTATCCAATAGGTTAACCAGAGCCTTGAGATTGATACTAGACACTTTCATGTTGTCCTTGCTATGCTGGAGAATGTCAATGATGGTTTTTTCCATTTTCTCCATTCTTTTTTGAATTTCAGCATAAGAAGTAGGGTTAGTATTACCCTCCTTGAGAAAAGTGTCCACTTTCTCCTGAAGGTTGGCATTCTTCACTTCAAGCTTCCTACACTTTAGATTAAGCCATTTGATTTCATGGAAGCACCACTTATTAAATCTTAAGGAGTATAAGGCTTCAGCTTTAGCAGTCTGTAGAGCCCCGATAGTAACTTCGTATATATCATCAAAGTCCTCAAAGATCAACTTAATAGAGGATTCTCTGATTCTCCTATTGCTGGAATTCTCACTACCATCATGGGTGTTCTCCTGAGAGTCATGGGAAACTGGCACATCATGCCTCATACCAGCCATAAAATCATTCATCATGGGAACCTCTTCTTTTTTAAATTCTCTGTCCACCTACTTCTCAGCATACTAAAGAGCAGTGTCCACCAAATCTTCCAGGCTATGAGAATTATGATCCATGGCTTCTTCAGAGTTTAAACATTCAGTTTCTTTTCCTTCCAGATTAGTCTTAACCCTCGTATCCTTGTCATCCAAATCATCATTTTCCACATTTCTTGAAACAGAATGAACCTCCCTATTTTGAGAATCATCATTATTCCTCTAGTCCTCATAGTGGTTCTTAGTCTCTACCTCTGTCTCAATGTTCTTGTCTGAACCCTTGTTGTTACTCTTCTTATTTCCACCCTCTTTCTGGGGAGTGGCATTATCATCAAAGTCTTCAGTATCCTCTGCATCCTTATTAGGGTTTTGCATATTTTGGTTCACAAAATCCTCCTCCTCCTCGGACTCCTCAGTTTCATTACCCTCACCACCGTCCTTTGAAATTTCAGTCTTCCTAGTCCAGCTTTTCTTAGAGGTTTAGCCAATATTTATTTCAGCCTTCCTCTTGCCAGTGCCATCAATGGGAGAGTTAAAGTTATGTTTCCCCTTCCCCGAGATGGGGGTGGAGGTAGGGTTTGTAATACCCCAAAAATGGGCTATAGGTTCATTAACCTCCTACATCTTCAATTTGAACGAAATCCACATCAAAGTCCTAACCTAAGGCACATCTGCACATTATCAAATTCTAATTGATTTTATCCTAAATTTTGCATCGGGGAATATTCCTAGAAATATTCCCATTTATCCTAATTATTCTTAATTTAATAATTATTTGGTGATAAATTATGTTTATCCTAAAGTTTGATTAATTGAATATTCTAAATATTTAATTAATTAGATTTAATACTGCCACTTAATTATTCAATTGAATTTAATTAAATTATTCCTAAATTGTATTATTTAATTTTGACAATAAATCTAAAATCTCATGACTACTTGATTAAATTCTTATTTAATTAATTAATGTCAATTGTCAATATTTAATAATATAGTTTTTGAATAAAGTTTGATTTATTAATTGATTAACCCATAAATCAATTGTTTTAATTCAAAAATCAGTTAAGTTGAGAATAAATCATTTTATTTATTAAATTAATTTATAATTAAATAATCCACAATCAGAAAAGCAGGCAACTAGAAATTAACAATCAATTCTAAAATTGAAACTCAACATCTGATGATGAGTTGAAATTTGATATAAACTCTATTTTGAGTAAAACACTGCTTTTGCATGATTTTTGTGAGTTAATTATCTCTGATTTCTTGATAACTCAAAAATCAACCTGAGTTTATCAAGAGTGATTTATGGTTTTTCTCTTGCATCCTCAAAGCCCTTGATTTCTATAAAATCAAAGCTCAGCTCTTCATAATTATCAACACTCAAATTTGCACAATTACTCTGGCGAATTGGCGATTGAAGGATTAAGCATTTGCGACAGGCAATTTGTGAGATCTTTCATAGTTGATCATAATTTTTGCATAGTTTCATATCATATTTTTCATAGCATTCTCAGATTAAATCTACATTCAATCTCAATTTCATTCATCTAGCTTAGATTCATACAATTTTTCATTCTTATTACATAGAAAATACAAAAATCTAGAATAATCTGCATTCATATAGTCTTTCATATTTTGCATTCAAATCCTTCCTTTAGGTGTTGCATTGTCACTGATCTCAATTCCAATCTAAGAACATCATACTCGCACCTACTAGAAGGAAGTAAATTGCCTAGTTAGCATAGTTTCAATTATTTGCAAGATTTCAGTTTTTGCTAACCTCTAATGTTTTACTGAAGTGTTGTGTCTACAACTAGGTACAAAATTCACATGCACATTTTTGGCACCCACCGTGGGGCCTTGAAATGGGTTTCAATTTTTTCTAATTCACTTCTATCTATTTTTCTGTCAATTTCTGGTCCATTCTATGATTTCATTCTCTATCCATACATTTTTCGTACAACTTTTGTCAGAAAGTCATACCAGGAAGACCCCACTATCATATGACAGTTGATTCTATCGAGGCTCATATCAGAAGCTATACACTATCGTTTGGGAGCTTGATTGTCATTTGGTGAGACACCAACTGTCGTACGAGTTTCCTGATTGTCGTCTGGAAGGTAACCCACTGTCATATGAGTTTTGACTCCAGGATTTGATTGTCATTTCAGAATTTTTGGCAGTTTTTTAGATTTGGACTAACCGCTAACCCTAACAATTGAAATCTTCTATTTTTTACTGATATTTGTTGAATCTGATTGGAAAAAGCACAACTAAATTGCTAAAAATAGGTAAAATCTACTAAGTGCATGGCGAGGAATTCAGGTATTCTATTACGATCTGATAACACTTCAATTTGGGCATAAAATGAACTCTCATGTGTCAAGCTCGTGTGATTTTTCTTGCTTTTGTATCATAGACTTCTTTTTGGGCTATAAAAATGAACATAGATTTGCTTTCTGCATATCTGTTACACATAGTAAATAGGCCCTATGAATAGTATTTATGGATAATCTCGAGAGAGTGGGCTTCTTCCGCTTGTTCATGCATGCAAAGCTCTTCTTGACGAAGGATCCCCTTGTAGGTAGGGAGGTTACTGAGAGCGTCTCACGTTCTACTAGATTTGTGTGTCTTCAACTTTTGATTGATACATTCTCTCTCTGGAGGGGTTGATAGATCATGAGCGATTGATGTCATAGATCTTTGTGAGATAATCTTGGTCTTAGCGTGTCGGATTAATCTGTTTGTTGTGTTTTGGTTAAAAGTGAAAAGACTAGAGGACTATGCTCTAATCCCTTTTTGGGTAGTATCAAAAACTCAGATCCTTGAATCTGCAACCAGTCCCCATGTGGAAATGTTTTGTGAGTCACCTTTAGAGAGGGTTAACCATAGTGGGCATTCCCTTAATTGGGTCAACCACATGGACGGAACCTCAAGCGGTAATAGCCATTTTCATCGTGGTAGCAGCATCTGCTATATAAATGTCCTTGTGGAGGAAATCTTCACAGGTGTGGTCTCTTGTTGGGTAGTCAAATCTCCCTAGCAGCTCTTGATTGATTAAATTCTCAGACTATGTCAAAACCCTGGTGCGCTTGGATTGGAGTTCACCCTCTTGAGATCACAAAAGTTGCAGAGTCAGACCATTACTAAAAACCCTAGTGAGGCCAAATTTTTCATTTTCTAAGAATATGTGCATTATTGAAAAACTTTTTGGAACATACACAATTAGCATTTCTAGGGATTAGCATAATAAGTCACTATTGCTTGTTCATGCGCAAGGTTGCTTTTGCCCTTGTTCATTATTTTCAGATGATTGCCTTCTTCCCTTGCTTGTTGTTTTGCATGCTTGATATCTACTTGGATTATTTGAAATGGACTATTACACAGATCCTCAACATTGGATAGAAAACTTTGCCAACAATTTGAAACTGAAAACCCAAAATTTGCAAAATCTAAAGTGAAATTCCTCTATGAAGTCAAAATTCATCCCATAGTCTCCAATTGTCATATGAGTTTATAGCAAAAGTCATTTCACAACCCCTATATTGTCGTACAGTATCCAGTATATTGTCGTACGAGTGTTGTCACCAAAAATTCAAAGAAACATTATCCCTGGTAGCAATTGTCGTATGAGTCTTGCAATTGTCGTTTGATAGCATACCCAGTGTTGTATGAGCTTTTAGAAACTCATTTGGGAATTTTCAAAAAAGTTGTCAGAGATTGGTCAAATTTGTCAGAAATTTAGTTTTTACAGCCTATTTCCAGATTATGTCAAAACAGTTACTGTGTCAGGAATAGAGCAGAAACTAGAAGCAAATCCATTCATTTTCCTAAAGTGGTCTCTTGAGTCTGATTTAGCCTTCTGATTTATTGATTTGAGTCCTTTTCCTCTTGTGTCAAAACCTTGTCAAAATTATCTTCAAAATTCAGTCTTGTTGCTAAACAGGTAAGTGTTGTGAGCTCATGCCCGCCATCTATTGGACATCTACCCACACTACTATGGCACAGTATCCTTCATTTACATTCGATCAAATCTTCAATCAATTCAATCTTGACAAGGTTGCGTTATTTGATCCTCTTGAATCAGGTCTTTCTTCAGTTGTCTTCATCTTGCTTTCTTGCTTCACCCAAGGTTAATGGTGGAAACTAGAGCTTCCTCACACAAGAAATCTGGAGAAGCACTTAACACCACACCTTTGACTATTCACAAGGGTCCCACTCTTGAGAAACTTTTACAATTCGGGTCTTTACGAAGACGATGGTCTTGGCAATTTTTGATTGAAAACTGGTTATATACCCCCTCCATCAACTCACAGAGGTAATCAACAAACCCCTCAATCTATCCTAGGGAGTCCTAAAACTCCTAACATGTCTCACAGAGGATCACAACATGGGTCTCAAGGACCTCATTCTCAACATGGTGTGGATCAAGAACCTACACCTTCTGAAATTGCTAAATATCAAAATGATGATGAATTCAAGAAAATGATGAGGCATTTCTTGAAAGAAGATAGAGAGGCATACTTTCTAGAGTTAGCTCATCAAGGAGCTAAACTTCCTCCAAATTTTAATGTTGAAGATATCATTACACATGAGGAAGAAACTCCTATCACAGCCATGATGAAATAGATGCATGACATGCAAGTCAAGCTTAACAAACTAGAGAAAGAAAAGGAACCCAAGGAGTTCTCCATGGAGGCCCTATGCCCTTTTCCATTTGATAAAGACTTGTACATGCCACCATTCCCTAAAAGAGTGAAAATGCCTAAATATGATAAGTATGATGGAAACTTTGATCCTTAAGATCATGTCAGAGAATTCTGTACTCAATCTATGAAGTTTATGCATGAACCAACTTACTTAATGTATCTTTTCCTTATGAAGGGGTAGAAGTGATGATTCCAGTTGATCTATACACAACTTGCAATGCATTGAAAGAAAGTGTTGATAAACTTGTTCCTAATAATAGAGAATCTTCCACTAAATAGCTAGACGTTGCTTCAACATCCAAGATGGAAGACATTGCTAAAGAGGTTAAGATCAAAGAAAATGGTATGGGAGAATATACTATAGAGCTAGTCTTATCTTTGACATCTTTCCCTATCTCGCCTAAGTCCTATGGAAAAACTCTGAATCAATCTAAAATTGAGTCTAAAGAACCTCTTGAGGCGTATAAAGGAAATTTTGTTGCTGAACAAGTATCTAAACAAGAGTTTGAAGAGGATGAAGTTATGCTTGCATGGCTCTACAAAGATGAACCTAAATCTCAAGTTGTTCAAACATGTGAATCTAAAGCACCAAAGATCCCTTCTAAGTCATATGGCCCAGGAGACAAGTTGATCACAAAAATGGGATATAAAGGAAAAGGACCTCTAGGATTATAGGGTAAAGGTCTTCTATCACCTCTTGACCATCGTGGATAAGAAAACAAGAACACGACAGGTCTAGGATATAAGAAGAAGCCTTTTTGTCTTAGCAAGAACTCACCACATGTCTTAGAATAGATTGAGCCATCCATAGCAAATCAACTAAAGGGAGAAACAATAGAACAATTTGATAGTGATGATTCAGACACCACTGAAGATCTCATTCCTTATGAGTGTTTGCCTAAAGAAATAAAAGACCTCCTTGAAGCTGAAGATGATCTAATAAAAATAATTAATGTAGTAGAAACACAAGAACCTACTATAGAGCAAGAGATAGTTGCACCACAAGAACCAGCTAATCTTGAAGGCACTAACACAGACAAAGAGGAAGGTGGTAGTTATACTGAGATAGATTCCCATGAGTATGAATTCAAATCAGAATCTAAGGGTAACCCTTCTTGGGGTATTCACCCTGACTTTACTCATGTTCTTAGATTTCCTAGAGGCATAGATGAGGAATCAAATGACTATGAATGGGGAGCCATTCCAGAAGATGAGCTTATTATAGAGAAACATATTGATGTTATTCACCAATATGCACCTAAACCCAATGTAAGTCTAGAGCGAAATGATGAACTTAACGAGTCTGATCCACTAATGGCTAAAGTAGACTCCCACAATGACATTGAGCCTATTCACAAATTGAATGTCTTAAGTTGTAATATCACCTTTGAACTCGAGTGTTGGGTTAGGACCAATGATGACAAATCCATATCCGTAAACACTATTTCCCAATCTTTCACCACTTTGACTATCCAACATCCTGAGCTTCTTGACCAAACCTCTACGAATCTGAGCCAAGGTATTTATACCTTTCCCAATGACTATGCCCTTGCTTGCTATCTTAATGCAGTTGAGCCTATGAGGACTTCCATCAGTGAACCAAGAGTTAGCATGATGAAGTCAGACATCAAGTATCTTAATCAGAAAATAAGAATAAGAATAAAAAGAAAAGGAGTTATGAGGGTGAAAACCACTTTGTGGCAGCCTCAAAACCTACAAAAGTAAAAATAAAAGATGTATCTGAAGGTGAAAACCTCTCTAAGGCACCTAAGGATGAGATATTTGATGTCCTTCCGAGTCATTTACAGGATAGATCTCTAGTTCTAATTGAGACCACTCAATCTATCAATTTGGGAATGATAGAAGAACCATAGTTGATCCATGTAGCACAATCCTTATTAGAAGAAGAAAAACAAAATTTTACAACATTCCTAACAGAGAAAAAGATCAACTTTTCATGGAAATATTCATATATGCTAGGGTTGGATCCTGATCTTATAATACACCATTTATGTATAGCTCCAAATGTCAAACGTGTTGAGCAGAAATTGACAAAGATGCATCCACATGTTGCACTCTTGGTAAAAGCTGAATTAGAGAAGCTAGTAAAAGCTGGATTCATCCATGTTATTGACTATGCTGAATGGATCTCTAATATTGTACCTATTTCAAAACCAGACAAATCTATAAGAATATGCACAGATTTCAAAGATGTAAACAAAGCATGCCCTAAGGATGATTTTTCATTACCTAATATTGATATGATAGTGGATATGACTGTGGGCTTTGAGATGTTTTCTTTAATGGATGGTTTTTCTGGATATAATCAAATCAAAATTGCTCTAGAAGATCAAGAGAAAACTGCTTTCACATGTGCATGGGGCACCTTCTGTTGGAATGTCATGTCATTTGGGCTTAAGAATGTAGGTGCTACATATCAAAGAGCTATGACATCTATTTTTCATGACATGATGCATCAAACTATGGAGGACTATGTTGATGATACTTTGGCAAAATCTATGACAAGATCTAAACATCTAAATGACCTGAGTAAGATACTAGATAGAATGGAGAAGTTTAGTCTTAGACTGAACCCTAAGAAGTGTGATTTTGGTGTCACTGCTAGAAAGCTTTTAGGCTACATAGTTTCAAAGAAAGGAATTGAAGTAGATCCAGGAAAAGTTAAAGCTATCATGGAGATGCAACCTCCCAAGAATATCAGTCAAATGAGAACATTACAAGGGAGAGTTCAATCTATCAGACACTTCATATCTCAGTTGGTAGACATATTACAACCTTTTACAAAGACATTACATAAAGGTGTGACCGTTGCATGGAATGAGGAATGTGAAAAGAATTTTAATCATATCAAGATATATCTATCAAATCATCCCATCTTAATGACTCCCATTCAAGGGAAGCCTTTGATCTTATATGTCTCCGCTACAGATACATCACTAGGGGCATTGCTTGCATAGCATGATGAGAACAAGAAGGAAAGAGCTATATACTATTGTTAAGGCTAAAAATTTGCACCTTGTTAAACTATACAAGTTTAACAACTTTGCCTAACATGGGATTCATTTTTGCATGTGGGAAATGCATAACTAGAAATGAAACCTCCAGATTCTAGGCCAGTTCCTATTGGATAATCATTGATAACTCTACAAAACCAACTTGAACTTATGGGAAAAGAGATAAAAGCTATTGAAAAGAAACTAAATCCTTAAAATCTAAACTAAAGAACTAGGGGATACACCAAAGATATATGAGAGTTCAAATATAGGTAACTAAGAAGGATTAGTATATTATCTGAGTGAATACAAAACACTTCCTTTCTGTATACACTTGCATAAGTATTTTGCAATAAAGTCTGAAAAATGAACTAGAATAAGGAGGAAAACAAATGCCTCTCTTATGAGCTTCACCCCTTAAGACATGAACTACAACCTACAAACAAACATACTTTTCTGCAACTAGGTGTTTAGGTGAGACAAAAAAACATGGAATACTGACAATTCACTAATTATCTTTATCAAATCACTTGAAAATACACACAAAATTGTAGAAAGAAGAGAAGGCTCCAAAATAAATTCAGATAACATAAACTCAGCTACTGTCACTTGTATTTGATCTTCCAAAAAGAGTTACAAATATCTACACAAAAATGCTAAGGACACAAAAATGTCTCATAAGCCTCCTCTGCATAATCAGAACTGAAAAATAATGAGCCAAAAACTCACTAAGTACAAACCCAATCCTTGGGTCGGATGCTTGAAAATAGCCTAAAAAATAGGACCTAAAAGCCCATGAAATGAAGTCTATCCTCTGAAAAAACTCCACTAAGTCATAAAGATGCCTATGACTCATCATTAACTAACCTCAAAAGGCTCAAAAAGGCCATAAAGACCTCCCAATTGGCTAGACAAAGTCAAAATCCAACCCCTAAATCCTCTCCACTCTCCTAGAAGAACTCAAACAAACGCTAAATCATCTCAGTCAAGTCCTATATGCCCTCCTTATGTCTCCAAACAACTCCGACCTCCAAGAAGAAGTCTTTACTTAAAGGATAATAAATTAACCTCTAATTTATTATATTTTAATATTTGCAATGCTTAAATAACAATCAATTAATTCATAACAATATCAATTAATTGTCAATTTAATTACAATCATTTGCAAATATTAGAATATAAATAAAATTAATTCACTTAATAAATTAACATAAGTAATATATAACTATATTACTTAAGTTAATCATTGGGAAAGTATATGAATTAATTTTATTTGCTTATCTCTTTGAAAGAAACCCGATGAAAAAGAAAAAAAAAACTCCGGATTTCAAAGCACATTGAAATATGTTTGAAGGGTTAACAAAACTTGAACAACCCTAAATATTTTCACATCATTTCAACATCTCATATTATTTGAAGAAGAGGGTTTCAAGCTCTGAGCCGCCGCCATGATTGTTAATGCTAGAAATTTGATGAAGCTCTGGCCACCATGATTGCTCTTTCCTTTACCATTTGGTTTACCAGCCACCATGAGACCCCTTTTGGTATTTTCTAGGCACAGGCTTATCTGTTGACACTGTGAGGATTTTTGAAGTTTGTTTTCACACAAGCCTCCATCATTACTGGCTGTAAGTGTCATTTTTTCCCTGTATGCTCTCTGATATTACTGTATTTACTTTTAGAGCTCCATTATCACAGTGAATACTGAAGTGTTTGTTGCTTTTATTGTTTCATTACATACTGTAAGTGTTGAAGGAAACATGCTATCTTCTTTATGACATTTGTTGATAGCCATGCTTAAACTAGCTACTACAGTACTGGTATTTGAATGCATTTTCCAAGGTTTGATTTATCATTATGTCTTTTTATGCTGCCATTGGATCACCAAAATAGTATCGTCAAGTTTTATTTCTGAGAAGTATTGAGACTTACCGTAAATACTAAAAGACCATGTTGTTCATCCAATTGAGGACTCCATTATTTGAACACTTCATTATAGCTGTGACTGTACCCTTCTCTTCTCTTTGCTATCCTGGATCCAAGTCTTCACCATTTCCTCATGATTGGATGTCACATTTTATGAACTCCTCTCCCGAATCCATGTCATTGCTTAGATTTGGAATTATCCTTTCATGGAGCTCCTATCTTATTGTTATTGTGACTTAAACCCCTGAAGAATAGTATCTCATTTGTCAAAAGTATTAGCATCTTTGCAACTATGGAAGCTATAGTGAGGGTTTTATAGGTTATTTTCACACAGGTCGCCATTCATTACTCGAAGATAAGTGTTTTTACCTTCTTTCTGTATCTTCTAATGACATTGCTGTAAGTATTTGAAGGATTTATTGTATGTTGTTACTCCTTTTCCTCTGCTATTATTGTATCACATGGACTTGCATTTCCTATAACTTTACTTGAATCTGAGGTATCATGCTACTTTGCATCCTTCCAATTTGACCATACTTAATGAAGCTCTATGTTATTGGAGACTGGTTTTAGCATTATTTTCCCTTCAACGGCCTTTGTCTGCTACGAAAATGATCAAGAACCTCATCGGGATTGGAGCCTATGTTCAACATGGCACTTCTTTTAAGACAATGCATTATCCCTCTTAAAAAAAAAAGCTAACTGAACTGTTGTATACTCTCGCTGTACGACTATTGTCAAGCATGATGACCATTCCTTCTTATGCACTGGTCACTATATACTCCAACCATGCTTTAAGATCATTCATATGATGACTGTCATTTTGTTTTGAATTATAAACATGATCTTTCATGTAATGAGCTCATGTTTTAACTATTGATTTCAACCTTTGTCCTTCATTTGATTATCTAAACATTGGTCTGACATGCTGCCCTAACTCTCTGACATAAGTTAGTGATTGAACTCCATATCATCTTGGACCTTCCAAATAGATTTTCTTTCAAAACTTCTCTGCTCATCACCATCAACTCTCACAACTACATCATCTCCTTTATTTTCTCTACCATGTGGCCTTATCATTTTCTTTTTGGCATGCCTCTGACAACATGTCATTGTCTTCAAGTTGTTCATGAATGCACAACTTTCTAGGACTGTCTCCTTTGTGTTGCTAGACTATCTTCTTCTTATTCTCTTCATTGTATCTTATCAAGGATTAGACATTGTAAACTTATTATCATTAAACCATCTTCTTCTCATTTAGTGATACTATTGTAGTTTTATGTATCTTTCTCAAAATCATTGAAACTTTTCACAAACGCCATTGAAGATCATAAAAACCAATAACAGGTGATCATTGTTCTTCTGCTCATTATTGTTTGCTTCATGGTATCACTGAGCTCTTTCACTACTTCCTGTGATATTTGTTAACTCCATAATTTTCTTTGCAATGGTGGTATCTCTATGTCTCATAGCTTTGTCCTTCAATCATAACTCTTTTCTATAATGAAAATGAAACTATCATTGCTTCCTATTCTGCTGTTCTGATTTGTTGATGCTTGTACCTATGCATTTTCTATTAATGTTTTAGCTTATAAGATTTCAACTCAAAAATATTGTCCCTTAAATAAGCTTAGCTGATCCACTTGATTACAATGAAAGGTTTCATATTAGAAGTAAAATTTCCCTTTAACATATATATCTCTTTCCTAATTCTTGACACCTGTTTGAAATAATTACTCCAATGCGTATGTCGGGCTCATACCCGAAGGAAGCCTCGGTTAGGGGCACATACACATTGGAGTAATTATTTTCCTACACATGAAACAAACACATTAGCATGAACATTTCCTTTCTTACACCCACATTGAGGATATCCTGGTTTTCTTTCTTCTGCATGTTTAGGACAGCATTAAAATCAGCATAGGCATAGAGAGAATTTGAAGTAAGCAGCCATTGCTTAGATCCATATCAGGATCTAATATCATTGTTCTCAATCTTTTGTAGGACTCAGGATTATGCTAGAGAACTTATGGACCAAGGATGACTTTAAGCCTAGCCACCGCACTAACCAGTCAAAGCAACAGGCAATGACTGGTTACTTTAAAACCACCTCTCTTCTCCTATTCTGTTTCTTTTTGAAAAGCTGTTTAAAATCTTAAATCTATAGAAGAAAGAATAGGCTATGCTCATGACTTGTGTGAGTCATTTCTAAAATGCTCTTAAATACATGCATTTATATTTTCAAATGAAAGAACTCAAAAAGTGTATTTTATCATTATTCAATACAAATGAAATGTTTTTCTTTTTCAGAACTTCGCACTGTATTTACTTTGCTGGTTACATATCAACTGATTGTATAACAATAAATGGGATGCACTGATTCCCAAATATGTCTTTATAGAAAAAATGCTAAGATAATGGAATTTTTTATAACAATTATATCAGTAGAACATTGGTGGCATATGAAAAGAACTATTCTATGATTGAAAAGGCTTGTCTAGCTGTGATCTTTGCATCACAAAAATTGAGACATTATATGTTGGCTCATACCATGCATTTAGTAGCTACGATTGATCCACTAAAGTACCTACTAAGCAAAGCTGCCCTCACGGGTAGATTAGCCAAATGGGTCATGCTTTTAAGTGAATTTGACATTGAATATGTTGAAAGAAAAGCTATTAAAGGTCAAGTTATTGCTGATCAACTAGTAGATGCACCTTTGTTTGATGACACACCAATGCAAATGGAATTTCTAGATTCCTCTATCATGAATCTTTCTTCTAGAGAATGGAAATTGTTCTTTGATGGCTCCTATACACAGAATGGATCTAGAGCAGGCATCTTGTTTATCACTCCTCAAGGATACTCCATTCCTAAGGCATTTAGAATTAAATTTCCTTGTACAAACAATATTTTTGAATATGAAGCCCTTCTAAATGGTATGAAAATAGCAATTGAGTGGAGAGTAACAGAATTACACATTCATGGAGACTCACAACTTGTAATACACCAAGTCAATGATGTGTATCAAATGAAAGATGAAAAGTTCATTCCATACAAAAGAATGGTAGATGATCTAAAGAAATATTTCATATCTATCACATTTGAGAAAATACCTAGAACAAAGAATAAGGCTGCCGATGCAATGGCGACACTATCTACTTTATTACAGTAGCCTGAACATGAGCTACGCTATGAGTTCCTGGTGGAAGCACTATCTTATCTTGCATATGATTCTCCGGATACCCATATGATCTGCACTATTGTAGGTCATGATTCATCCCACTATAAACACCTATTCTCCTATCTCAAAGACCAAATCATTCCTGATACCTTTAACCGCCATGAAAAGAGATACCTTATCCGTAATGCCTCCTGATATGTTATCATTGGTCACGATCTGTACAAACGAGGTCTAGATGGTATGCTACTAGATGTTTAGAACGGGAAGAGTCTCAACGTGTGTTAGAGGAAGTCCATGAAGGTATTTGTGGGTCACACTCGAATGGTTTAACACTAGCCCAAAAACTTATTAGGGCTGGGTACTATTGGCCGGAAATGGAGAAATAGTCTATCAAGTTTACCAAGAATTGTCAAAAGTGCCAAGTACATGGCAACTTAATTCATGCTCCAAGGAGAGATCTAATTCCCTTCACTACACAATGGCCTTTTCACCAATGGACATTTGATCTTATAGGATCCATACATCCTCATTCTTCTAATGGGCATACTCATATTATCATAGCTACAAATTATTTCATGAAATGGGTAGAAGCAGTCCCTTTAACACAAGCAACTGGTAAACAAATATCTATGTTCATCTTGAACTACATCATATGCCAATATGATATTCCACATTCTATAGTCATAGATAATGGTGGACAATTCAAGAACAAATACTTAGATGATTTATGTGCCAAATTCAAGATTACACAACATTGGTCATCTATCTACTATCCTTAAGGGAATGGACAAGCAGAGGCTTCAAACAAGAATCTATTGAAAATCTTGCATCGTATAGTTAATAAAACAGGAAGAGACTGGCATCTCATGATCAATCTAGCTCTCTAGGCCTACAGAACAAGTATCAAAATTCCCACTGGGGCTACACCATTCACTTTAGTTTATGGGTCTGAAGCGGGTACTACCTATTGAGGTTGAAATCCCATCACTAAGAATCAGAATGCATGGTCTAGTAACTAATGATGACTACAAAGTGTCTAGGTTGCAAGAACTTGAACTACTAGATGAGCGCAAACAAGTAGTGTATGATCATCTCAGAGTATATCAGAAGAGAATGTCTAGAGGCTACAACAAGAAAGTCAGACACAGAGAATTTCAGGTTGGCGATCTAGTCTTGAGAGAGAATCCTAAAAATCAATCACATAGAGAACGCAAGGGGAAGTTTGAACCCAACTGGCTAGGTCCCTTTGTTATTACTGCTACTTTTGGCTCTAGTGCCTATCAACTCTCAACTACTGAAGGAGAAAATCTCTAAGAACCAATCAACGTTCTCCATTTAAAGAAATTCTATGCCTAAGGCATTCAATCTATGGTAAAATGTCTTGAAAAAATCTTTAAAATCTGAAAAAGTCTTGAAAAAATGAACATCTTGGTGAAAACCTAGCAATAGGTGCCTTGATGATTCATAAAAAAAATAAAAAAATATCAAAAGTACAAAAAAAATTGAAAAAATGAAAAATACAAAAAAATGAAAAAGAAATAAAAAGTGCCTTGGTGAAAACCTGGAAATAGGTGCCTTGGTAGCAAAAATAGAATCTCTGCCAAGATGGTGAAAACTTGGCAAACGGGTGCCACTTGTTTCAAAACACTCCATCTATCAGCACAATCTTGGTCTTTCCCAGCTTTCAGTCTTGCTTTAGTTTGTACATATTTCTCAGTTTGTTTCTGTATTCCTATTTTCAATAAGTCAGTCTGTACACCAGTCAGCTCCAGTGTCTGTATCCTATCAATGCTTAACACTTGGGGGCAATCAATGTCGTATCCTATGGTCTCCAGTATACCTTAGATGAGTCATATCTAGTCACAGTCCTTTGAAGCTTCATCTGAGTCAGTCAGTCAGCCTCCTTACTAGAAAGGATTTTGAGAGTGATGAGTGGGGGCATAATCTTTTCTTTGTCTTTTGTTTGTATGTGAAAATCTAACAACTTTGGAAATTTTGGATTGAAATGGTGTCCATCTTTAAGAGCCTCTATCTCGAATTGTATGGCCATGCGTACCTCGACCATTGATACCTGGAAAATTTAAAGAAGTTTGATCTAACTATTGTCTTTTTGAGCGAGTTATTTCTCCTACTGTGAAATGCGATCTTGCCTAAGGATGTGAACGATAAAGGGTCACTACAGGTAATTCACATGGGATTTAGAATGATCTCTTGATTGCTTGATGTGTTTTGTTTATGCAAGGAGTATTCTAGTCATCACGACATTTATATTTTGATGCTTATACAAATTGCTATATCAAAATGGACATGATATTCAGGTCATCTTGGCATTTATGCCTTGGTGCTTATATCTAATCTGACATTCTAAAAATAAAATCAATATTCATATGTCCATGGTTGTCTCACCAATGGGTGTTGTATTGATTCTTGCGCATACAAATCAATATTCATATGTTCATAGTTTCCTAACTAGTGGATATTGTATTGGTTTATCCGATTACCTCAAAAGTTCAATGATGACAACAAATTGACACATGATCAGTGACTACGTCCTAGGTCCTAGGTTTGCATTTCATTCTGTATTTCATTTTGCACTTTGCATGATCTCACAAATTGCTTGAACACTTAAACGATTCTTCAAAACCAAAAATGCTAAACATGACATAAGGACTGAGCATTGTATGAAGGTTCCTCCAACGAAATAGCAAGTAGAATCCTTTTTTGGGATCAAAATCAAAATCTGAGATCACTTACTATGTCAAAATTGTGATTTAAAATTTTTAGATCCAAGACGTCTGACTGCTTGCATATTCGACCTTCAATCATCATAGAAATCTAGAATTCAACTTAACTAATTATCTTACATCAAACTATTCAAATTTCAACCTAGTCAAACTTGGTCTCCAGGACCTTCAAACGATGCAGAACACATTCTTGAACGTGTACAACCACTTCTCAAATCAATTAACATGCTTCTAAAGTATATCACGATGACTTTTCTTGTCAGATTTCACTTTTTATCCTGAAGGGGGCATGGTATTGTACATCATTCAAAGTCTGTAACTCAATTCTGTTAATCAAATCTTTCCTCAGTAATCAAGACAACAACCACGTCTAGTTGTTGATTCATCTAAAAGTCCTCGTCGCTTGGGGAAAATCTATCATCTCTTGGGGCATATCAGATTTATCAATCTGGTATACTAAATCTATCTTGTAAACTATATCAACTTTTGTAACTATCAGTTCATTAATGTTATTTTTCCTTGTTTCTTCGTAACTGATGGGTTCAGGATGTGATACCAATATGATCCATACAAGGTCATTCAGGTCTGGAATCGGTCACTCACTTCTTCACATTCATAAGGTTTAAAATCAGGCATTTTGACACTTTTTTCATAATCATCGGTTCATTGTTGCTATAGTTAACATTATCTTTGGTCACTCAGGACCTAAATCTCAAATCTTGAATCTTTAAATCTTTCAATCAATTTCTATCTTGAAATCGGTGAATCTTTCAAATCAAATCAGTTTCATACATATATCAGACACAGACTATTCTTTGAACCACTACGCTTTGCACAATGATTCAAAGAGGGGCAAAATGTAATACCCCAAAAATGGGCTATAGGTTCATTAACCTCCTACATATTCAATTCGAATGAAATCGACATCAAAGTCCTAACCTAGGACACATCTGCACATTATCAAATTCTAATTGATTTTATCCTAAATTCTGCATCGGGGAATATTCCTAGAAATATTCTTATTTATCCTAATTATTCTTAATTTAATAATTATTTGGCGACAAATTATGTTTATCCTAAAGTTTGATTAATTGAATATTCTAAATATTTAATTAATTAGATTTAATACTGCCACTTAATTATTCAATTGAATTTAATTAAATTAATCCTAAATTATATTATTTAATTTTGACAATAAATCTAAAATCTCATGACTACTTGATTAAATTCTTATTTAATTAATTAATGTCAATTGTCAATATTTAATAATATAGTTTTTGAATAAAGTTTGATTTAATAATTGATTAACCCATAAATCAATTGTTTTAATTCAAAAATCAGTTAAGTTGAGAATAAATCACTTTATTTATTAAATTAATTTATAATTAAATCATGCACAATCAGAAAAGCAGGCAACTAGAAATTAACAATCATTTATAAAATTGAAACTCAACATCTAATGATGAGTTGAAATTTGATCTAAACTCTATTTTGAGTAAAACACTGCTTTTGCATGATTTTTGTGAGTTAATTATCTCTGATTTCTTGATAACTCAAAAATAAACCTTAGTTTATCAAGAGTGATTTATGGCTTTTCTCTTGCATCCTCAAATCCCTGGACTTCTATAAAATCAAGGCTTAGCTCTTTATAATTATCAACACTCGAATTTGCACAATTACTCTAGTGAATTGGCGATGGAAGGATTAAGCATTTGCGACAGGCAATTTGTGAGATCTTTCATAGTTGATCATAATTTTTGCATAGTTTCATATCATAGTTTTCATAGTTTTCATAGCATTCTAAGATTAAATTAGCATTCAATCTCAATTTCATTCATCTAGCTTAGATTCATATAGTTTTTCATTCTTATTACATAGAAAATACAAAAATCTAGAATAATCTGCATTCATATAGTCTTTCATATTTTGCATTCAAATCCTTCCTTTAGGTGTTGCATTGTCACTGATCTCAATTCCAATCTGAGAACATCATACTCGCACCTACTAGAAGGCAGTAAATTGCCTAGTTAGCATAGTTTCAATTATTTGCAAGATTTCAATTTTTGCTAACCTCTAATGTTTTACTGAAGTGTTGTGTCTACAACTAGGTACAAAATTCACATGCACATTTATGGCGCCCACTGTGGGGCCCTAAAATGGGTTTTGATTTTTTCTAATTCACTTCTATTTATTTTTTTGTCAATTTTTGGTCCATTCTATGATTTCATTCTCTGTCCGTACATTTTTTGTACAACTTTTGTCAGAAAGTCATACCAGGAAGACCCCACTGTCATCTGATAGTTGATTCTATCGAGGCTCATATCAGAAGCTATGAACTGTCGTTTGGGAGCTTGATTGTCATCTGGTGAGACACCCACTATCGTACGAGTTTCTTGATTGTCGTCTGGAAGGTAACCCACTGTCGTATGAGTTTTGACTCTAGGATTTGATTGTCGTTTCAAAATTTTTGGCAGTTTTTCAGATTTGGACTAACCGCTAACCCTAACAATTGAAATCTTCTATTTTTTACTGATATTTGCTGAATCTGATTGGAAAAAGCACAACTAAATTGCTAAAAATAGGTAAAATCTAATAAGTGCGTTGTGAGGAATTCAAGTATTCTATTACGATCTGATAACACTTTGATTTGGGCATAAAATGAACTCTCACGTGTCAAGCTTATGTGATTTTTCTTGCTTTCGTATCACAAACTTCTTTTTGGGCTATAAAAATGAACATAGATTTTCTTTCTGCATATCGGTTACACATAGTAAATAGGCCCTATGAATACTATTTATGGATAATCTTGAGAGAGTGGGATTCTTCCGCTTGTTCATGCATGCAAAGCTCTTCTTGACGAAGGATCCCCTTGTAGGTAGGGAGGTTACTGAGAGCGTCTCATGTTCTACTAGATTTGTGTGTCTTCAATTTTTGATTGATACATTCTCTCTCTGGAGGGGTTGATAGATCATAAGCGGTTGATGTCATAGATCTTTGTGAGATAATCTTGGTCTTAGCATGTTGGATTAATCTATTTGCTTTGTTTTAGTTAAAAGTGAAAAGACTAGAGGACTATGCTCTACTCCCTTTTTGGGTAGTATCAGAAACTCAAATCCTTGAATCTGCAACCAGTCCCCATGTGGAAATGTTTTGTGAGTCACCTTTAGAGAGGGTTAACCATAGTGGGCATTCCCTTAATTGGGTCAACCATGTGGATGGAACCTCAAGCGATAATAGCCATTTTCATCGTGGTAGCAGCATCTGCTATATAAATGTCCTTGTGGAGGAAATCTTCACAGGTGTGGTCTCTTGTTGGGTAGTCAAATCTCCCTAGTAGCTCTTGATTGATTAAATTCTCAACTGTGTCAAAACCCCGGTGCACTTGGATTGGAGTTCACCATCTTGAGATCACAAAAGTTGCAGAGTTAGACCATTACTACAAACCCTAGTGAGGCCAAATTTTTCATTTTCTAAGAATATGTGCGTTATTGAAAAACTTTTTGGAACATACACAGTTAGCATTTCTAGGGATTAGCACAATAAGTCACTATTGCTTGTTCATGTGCAAGGTTGCTTTTGCCCTTGTTCATTGTTTTCAGATGATTGCCTACTTCCCTTGCTTGTTATTTTGCGAGTATGATGTTCTCAAAAACCGTAGCAAGATTACTGCATTTATCCCAAAAGATACAATTGTTTCATTCTTTCCAAATGTTCCAAGCAATGTGAGGGGAAACTAGTATCCAAATAGTTTTAGCCATCTCATCGGTACTAGGGTAGCACCACTACTAGAAAAAATCCTAGATGGAGCAAGGAAAGAACCAACAAACATCCCAAACTTGCAAAACAAAAGACCACACCTGCTAAGAAAAGGGGCAATGCAAAAAAAGATGGTTAGTATCTTCCTCAGCCTCACAAAAAAGACAACATCTATTGGGCACAATGAAACCCCTCTTTTTCAGATTGTGAACCGTAAGAACTTTTTTTTGGATGAAAATCCAATAAAAAATCTCAACCTTAGGAGTGAGAGCTTTATTCCCCACCTTCACCCAGAAAGGGATTTCAACAAGAAAATCAAACTAAAGGAGGCTAGTAGAGGCCATCAAGAAAGAGCCATTAGGAGAGGAGCCCCAAATCAGAGAGTCATTTTTGTTATCAACACAAGTCTGAGCCATAAGGGCCTTGTCTATCATTTGGATGGATAGTAGGGTTGAACTCGGTGAATTTCACCCAGCAATGATTAATCCAGTAATCTTTCACTTGAGGACCAAATCTTCTAATGCATCTTGTAATATCCTCAGGATTGTTATAAATGCTACTCAAGGGTGTTTCCATCAACCATGGGTCCTCCCAAAATCTTATTTTATGACCACTTCCCAATTTCCATTTTTTACCTTTGTTGGCTAGATTTCTAGCATCATTTATATTTCTCCAAAAAATAGAGCCTTCCACTTTCTCTGAGTTGGATAAGAAAAAATCAATGGAGGGGGAATCATAGAGATATTTATGTCTACAAATAGTTTTCCAATCCTTAGGATCTCCAAATATCCTCCAAATCTGCTTGGCCAAAAGAGCCTTATTCATAACCTTGATGGGTCTAAGTGCCAAGCCCCCCAAGAATTTAGGTTTACACACCCTTTCCCAAGCTATCAAAGGGATGCCATTTTTTTCCTCAGCACCAAATCAGAGAAAAAGTTTAAGAATGCTATCAATTTTATCAGAATATTTAGAGGGAATCTTAAACAAGATGAGGGCATAAACCATAAGGCTTTGAAGAGAAGATTTGATGAGGGTTACCTTCCCCACTTGAGAGAGGATAGAACCTTTCCACCCAACTAGTTTAATTAAGAATCTATCCACCAATTGATTCCAGAAGGAATCATTAATATTAAGACCAAGGGGCAATCCAAGATAGGAGGATAGGAAAGTACTGATCCTGCAATCTAAGATTTTGGCAATTTTACCCTGTCTATCCTCAGAGGTGTTCATGAAAAATAAGGAGCTCTTGGACTAGTTTATCAGTTGGCCAGGCACTTTAGTATAAATATTCAAGGCTGCTTTAAAATCTCTAGCTTCCTTAAGGGTAGAAGTACCCATGGTGATGGTATCATCCACAAACTGAGCATGGGAGAAAGTTAAAGGATTGGAGGAAGGTCGAAGACCTTGAATAACACCCTTCAACACCAAAAGTTGAAAGTATCTACCCATGCTTTCAGCCAATAGAGTAAATAGAACAGGGGATATAGGGTCTCCTTGCCTCAGCCCTCTGGAATTTTTGATGAATTTGGAAGGAGAACCATTAATAATAACTGCAAAGGTAGTAGTTGATATCATTTGGGAGATAATTTGGATAAATCTCTCATTGAAACCAAACTACTTAAGAATCAGACATAAGAAGTTCAAGTCCACACGATCATAAGCTTTAGCCAAGTCAAGCTTAAGAAGAAAACCTTGTTTCTCTCCCATAATAGTTGAATGAATGTTCTCATGGACCAAAATAATAGAGTCAAGAATTTATCTTCCAAGGATGAAACCATTCTACTGAGGGGAAATCAATAAGGGAAGGATAGTCAGAATTCTTGAAGTTAAGATTTTAGAAAAAATCTTATAGAAAGAGTTGCAAAGATTGATCGGTTTGAATTGATCAAAGGATTGAGCTCCTACAATTTTGGGGATAAGAGCTAAAAAAGTGTCATTAATTCTTTGAGAAGGCATCTACTCCCAAAGAATTGTTTCACAGCATTAGAAATATCTTTCTCCACAATCATCTAGAATTTTTGGAAGAATATGGGAAACCCATCTGAGCTAGGAGCTTTATCACCTTCAAAAGAGAAGACCGCCTCCTTAATCTCCTTATTGGAAGGAATACCCTCCAACATATTATTTTTCTCCTGATTCACAATCCTCAGAATAGCTTCCAAAAGAGAAGCCTGGCTTTCCCCATCAAGATTAGTGTCAGCAGAAAGTAAGGAAGAGAAGTAATTAACAACAACAGTCTTAATATCTTCTTCTTTGTGAATCTCTTCATTGGCTTTAGAGATTTTATCTATTTGATTGGCTGCTCTATATTTAAGACTAGTCAGATGGAAGAACTTCATATTTTTATCCCCTTCTTTAAGCCAGACTACCCTAGATCTTTGCCACCAAAAGATTTCTTCCTTAGATATAATGTCATGATAGTTGACAAGAGCTTTCTTCTCATTGTCTTTAAGGGACTCAGTTAAACCATGAAGTTGGATGGAGTCCTGGATGGTAGAGAGGTCTTCTTTAGCCTTATTCTTCTATTAAAAAATGTCCTCAAAAATCTCTTTATTCCAAACTTTGACTTTTTCCTTGATATTTCTAATCTTTTTGGTCACCTTGAACATGGAAGTACCATCAATTCTAATATTCCACCACTCACTGATTCTTCTTTCCAAATCTGGATGATTCAACCACATTTTTTCAAACTAAAAGGGGAAGTGTTTGGGAGCAGTGATGTGGTTGGCCTCCAAGACTAGCAGATAATGATCAGATCCAATTTTAGTGAAAGAGGAAAGAGTACAACAATACTTAGAGAACCATTCCTAGGTAATGAGGGCTCTGTCCAGTTTACTCTGAATGTTATGAATCCCAGCATGCTGGTTGGACCAAGTATAGTTCAGTCCTTGAAGGTCTAGATCAATAAGACCTTGATCATTGATAAAATTAAAAAGGTCATCTTTACTATCATTCTGAGATAAAATGCCCCCATAATTTTCATTGTCAGTGAGAGGGGCATTGAAATCCCCCATAAGCAGCCAGTAGTGATATTTTATATTTTTATATATTTTTGTTTACAATAGTGATATATTATTAATATATTGGTAAATTGTATTTAGATTTTCTTTTAGTTAAAGTTGTTATTTTTATTGAAGCACATTGTAATTGGTTTATCAATTGAGTTAAAGTGTTCCCCCTAGCTTTGCGTGCTAGTAAAAGTGAGGTAGCATAAGGAAGTTATGCTCTTGTGGAAGGTAGAAAATCCCTTTCTCTACAGTACCATTTGATGGTTTCATGTTTTACATCTCCTATATATCAAGTGAGTGAGATATATTGTTATGTATGTTGAGAGACCAATAGCTATTGATTTGCCTCTAAATCTTTGTTGGTGATACTACTTTGAAAAGCTTTCTTTATAAGTACATTGTAATATTTTATTGAATAGTAATATATTGGGCGACTTTTAAAGTGTGGTCCTTTTCTACCATAAGGGTTTTGCCTACGTAAATCATTGTGTTGTAGTATGCATGCTATTTATCTTTATTTTTATTAAGTTTTTGTAATGGTTGTAAAGATCTAATAAAGTTTTTGCATAATTATCCTCTCAAGGTTAGTGTAGGAAGTTGTTTCACTACCTTAGCTTCCTTACAATATTTATTTACCTTCATGATTTTTCATGCATGAAAACCATTTTTCACTAAGAAATCCATATTGTCCATTAATTTTTTTGTAGTCACATCATTTCATTGATAAAAAATGGTGGCTCTTCACTTGGATAATTTGATGCTCAAACATGAGGTGTTAGGATTAACAAGGCAAAAATAACAATTATGTGCAAATATAACCAATATTAGAAAACAATAAACCACATAGAAGAGAACACAAGACATAAAGATTTAACGTGGTTCACCCAATCCCTAGGCTATGTCCACCAATAGTGAGTCCAATATTTTATTATCTAGTGATTACAACTTGATTACAATTTGTAATCCCTTACAGCTCAATTCCACTGTAAGTACTAAAATCATACATCATAATGAAATCCCTAACCCTAAGCCAATATAACAAGGCTTATGTCGGTTAACAAGTTAACCCTAAAATACTTGACGAGTCAACCTAAGAAAAGGCTTGATGAGTCCACCTAGGGAAATGTTTGACGTGTCAACTCAAAAATGCTTGACGAGTTAACCCCACGATGAATGAAAAGTGTACAGTTTTTTCCTAGATAGTACTTTCTTGATCAGTCACCACAAGCTAACACGAGGGTCATAATCTAGATCAGGAACAAAATTTTGAACATGATAAAAATCCATAATCTAGATCTGGAACATCTAGTTGTTAGATTTTGTTCAATGTCAAACTTGACCTAATTTGTATTCATAAGGACTATCAATAATAGCTTCTTGAGATCTCAATTTCATATTCAGTTGTTTGTCATATTTATTTACCCTCATGATTGTTCATGCATGAGAACCCTTTTTTCACTCTAAGAAAGTCAAACTATCTGTTAAAATTTATGTAGTCACATCATTTCATCGACAAAAATTATGATGGTTTGTTTAGTGTCAAATTGGCCTAGTTTGATTTTTACTTAAATATTATATGTGTGTATATATTGTAGTGTCCTAAACTGTAAGCACTTACAGTTTTGGCCCTTATTTAGGCCCTATTTTAGTGACCAAGGCTTCCATGCCTACTATGCGTGATTAGACCCTAATTTAGCACGCATTTTTGGAATCATCATATCAAATTTGACCCCCAATTAAAATTTGAGCCATGTTTGCCTTGATAAGGGTGGCAAGGGATGAGCGGGTCATAACTTTTATGATCCACACATCAAGATTCATCCTTGACATGCTAGCTTTGGCCCAAATTTGAATTAGAGATTGGTATTGTGATTTTGAGCAAGATATTATATCCTAAGTTGGTCTCCTTCAACTTTTGAGCCCTAAACAGACTACAAGAGGTATAAATTACCTTCCTCATTTTGGGATCCATGAATCAATCTAAGAAGGATTTCAATTACAAGGATAATTCCTAAATAGGGGTTTGACTAAGGAAATCCCCTTTCTCCCAACGATTCCCCCATTTTTGTGTGCAGGTAACAGGTGGCAGAGCTTATGTAGTGTCCACCCCTTTACTGTCATTTATGTTTATCATGCTAACCCATTTAGAACACTTTTCATGAATATTAGATCTTTGGTTACATTTAATGATTCAATTCTATGATACTTTAAATCGTTTGATTTATATCATGTTAGTTAAATAATGATGATTATTCACATATGATGATGTTACTTATGTTATGATTTTTACTAACCTCATACTTGCATGTGTATGGTTGGCATGTATGTTTTACTTTTTTATTTGACTTGTTTGATGTGGTTGAGGGACAAAGTCCTAGTTACTTGCTTGTGAGATCCACACGATCGATCGATCCCCGCCATTGTCTGTTATATATATATATATATATATATATATATATATATATATATATATATATATATATATATATATATATATATATATATGTATGTATGTATGTATGTATGTATGTATGTATGTGTGTGTGTACATACATACATACATACATACATACATACATACATACATACATACATACATACATACATACATACATACATACATACATACATATATATATATATATATATATATATATATATATATATATATATATATATATATATATACATGTTTGTACGTCATGTCTTTTATGTAGGATTTCAGATACTAGGCATCGACTTCCCTAAATTTTTAGGATGAGCGTGCCCTATTGCATTATCTCAATGGTAAGAGAGGGGAGATAACATCCAGGTCTAAATCCTAACGTAAGCCAATTATTGTCCTCAAATAGTGGATAAGTATTTTATTTGCTACCCTCTAAATTCATCAAGGTGACATCATTCGTGAACCCTTTCTTTGAACTTGATTATTACTTTATGGGTTTGGTCAGTTTCTCCTTCGCATTTATTTTTTGAGTGTCTTGATATTAATTTTATGTTATTAATGCATTGAATATTTAATTAAGATTAATTATAAGATTAAAATAATTATATCTTATAGATATGAAAATATTAAATATATGGATTTTTAATTAATAGATATTAATTAAATATCATTGATCATTTAAAAGACTTAATTAGAAGTCTAGTTATGAAAAAAATGATTTAATTAAATATTAAATCAAAATTTAAATTAAATGTTCAAATAATATAAATTGATATTATTTATCAAATTGCATATTAAGTGGTGCTAAAGATATTAATTATAATTAAAATATAATCATACAATTATATGCACACCAATTAAAAGGAATTGATTTATCAATTCCAAATTAGAAAATTGAGTTAAGAGACTTAATTGAGGGATTAGTTATCATTCCTTTTAATAAATTAATGAATTGATATTTAATTATCAATTTGCATATTATGAATATGTTAAAAATATTAATTGTTAATTAAATATTATTATGCAATTAAATTTGCACATTCATTTAATAAAATTGAAATATAAATTTAAGATTAAAAGTTAAGTGATTTGCATGAATTAGAATTATTAATTAAATAAATAATTATTTTAAATAAATGCTTGATAAAAATAAGGTAGGAGTTGAGTTCTGATTTATGTGATTTTGAGTTAATTTTTTTAACAGTTGAGTTCTCATTCTTGATTGTGAGTTGCATGTTTAAAATTTGGTTTGTTGGGTTTTCTTTATGAGAGTCATTTTTTGTCATTATTCGAAACACGGATTTTAGAAGGTTTTACAGGGTTGACTCTGGATTGGAATTCAAGGAATTTTGGTAAATCTTGGGATTTTGAAAGTTTTGGATTTGTGTTTTGGCCTTTGTGTGTGTTTCAAATTCAATTTATGGAATTGAGGTAGGGCTTGGAAACCTTTGAAAATATTTCTTTTTGAAAAGATTGTTCTCTTTGTGTCTTCCAGATAGTTATTGTGTTTGGATTGATTAAAATGCATTTCTTTCTTTGTTTGTAAAAATTGAATGAATACCATTGTATTTGTTTTATGTGTAAGAGATTTTATGACTATTGAAAACTAGTTGAAAACCCTAAGCTCTCTTTGAAATAGAATTGTATCCTGAAATAATTGAGAAAACTTTAGAATTCAATCAACTAGGGTTTGATTTAAATTCTGGATAAAAATTCTTGTGAATATATCAAAATTGGAATTAGAAAATAGATTGGGTAAATTTGTATTTAAATTCAATTTCTAAAAAGAATAAGAGACTAATGGGTGAACCCACAATAGTGGGTTACACTTTTTCGGAGGAACGAATTTGGCTTGAAAAGCGAATTCGACCCAAAAATCCTTACTCACTTTCGATAGAAACTACGACATAGTTTTGATCATAAGTACAAAACTTACGATCGAAAGTCCTTAGACAAGTCACTTTCGATCGAAAGTGACTTTCAATCGAAAGTCTTATGTCACTTTCTATCAAAAGTAAATATAGGACTTCCGATCGAAAGTCCTTAGCATATGACTTTCAATCGAAAGTGACAAATTAGGTTTAACTTGGCATAAATAAAATCACCGAAAGTGACTTTCACTGTCACTTTCAGCAACAATGAAACTCATGGACCCACGGCTTCCGAATTTGTAAACGTCATTTTCAAGTTTTTTCATATTTTATTTTTTATTATTTGAAGTTTTTGATATATGGATTTAGTATATATGCATATATATACATGTGTGTATATGCATATATACATGTATATATGTATGTATATATGCATATATACATGTATATATGCATGTATGCATGTGTATATATGCATGTATGCATGTATACATGTGCATATATATATATATATATATATATATATATATATATATATATATATATATATATATATATATATATATATATATATATATATATATATATATATATATATATATATATATATATATATATATATATATATATATATATATATATATATATATATATATGCATATGCATATATGCCTATATATATGTACATGTATATATTATATATAGATTTTTCATTATTTGGAATTTTTGATATATAAATAAATTAGTATATATGTACATGTACACATATGCATGTATATATGTACATGTATATATTATATATAGATTTTTCATTATTTGAAGTTTTTGATATATAAATAAATTAGTATATATGTACATGTACACATATGCATGTATATATGTACATGTATATGCATGTATATATATACATGTATATATACATATATATGTATATATACATATATACATGTATATATATATATATATGTATATATACATATATAAATGTGCATATATGCATGTATATATATGCATGTATACATGTATATATATACATCTATACATGTATATTTATACATGTATACACATGTATATATATATAGATTTTTCATTATTTGAAGTTTTTGGTACATAGATTTAGTATATATACATGTGTATGTATATGTATGTACATGTGTATATAGACATATATACATGTATATATGCATGTATATATGTATGTACATACATGTGTATATATATATATATATATATGCATGTATACACATATATACATGCATGTATACATATATATACATGCATGTATACATGTATACATGTACATATATATGTATACATGTGTATGTACATATATATGTACATGTACATATATGTATGTATACATGCATATATACATGTATATATGCATGTATACATGCATATATGCACATATATATGTATACATGTGTATGTACATATATGTACATGTATACATGCATATATACATGTATATATGTGTATACATGTACATATATATGTACATACACATGTATACACATATATACATGTATATATGCATGTATACATGCATATATGTACATACAAATGTATACATATATATGTACATGTACACATGTATACATGCATATATACATACATATATATGTATATATGCATGTATACACATGTATGTGCATACACATGTATACATATATATGTACATGTACACATGTATACATGCATATATACATATACATATATATGTACATGTACACATGTATACATGCATGTATACACATGTATGTGCATACATGTATATGTATACACATGTATGCACACACATGTGTATACATGCATATATATATATATGTATGTATATATGCATGTATACATGTGTACATGTACATATATCTGTATACATGTGTATGTACATATATATGTACATGTACATATATGCATGTATACATGCATATATACATGTATATATGTATACATGTGTATGTATATATGTACATGTACATATATGCATGTATACATGCATATATACATGTATATATGTGTATACATGTGTATGTACATATATATGTACATGTACATGTACATATATATGTACATACACATGTATACACATATATACATGTATACACATATATACATGTATATATGTATACATGCATATATGTACATGTACATATATGTACATGCACATGTATACATATACATGTACATATATGCATGTATACATGCATATATACATGTATAGATGCATATATACATGTATATATGCATGTATACATACATATATGTACATGTACATATATATGTACATACACATGTATACATATATATGTACATGTACACATGTATACATGTATACATGCATGTATATATGTGTATACATACATATATACATATATATATGTATATATGTATGTATACACATATATACATGCATGTATACATGTGTATACATGCATGTATACATATATATGTATATATGTATGTATACACATCTATACATGCATGTATACATGTATACATGTGTACATGTACATATATATGTATACATGTGTATGTACATATATATGTACATGTACATATATGCATGTATACATGCATATATACATGTATATATGCATGTATATATGCATGTATACATGCATATATACATGTATATATGCATGTATATATGCATGTATACATGCATATATACATGTATATATGTATGTATATGCACATGTCATATATTATATATGCACATACATGTATGTATATATATATATATACATGTCATATATATGTGTGTGTGTGTGTGTGACATGTATGTACATGTCATACATACATGTGTACTTGTGTATATATATATGTGCATGTGTATGTATCTATGCATGTGTACACATGTGTATGTGTACATGTATATATATACACTTGTATGTATGTGTGTACATACATATGTACAGTACACGTTTATTTACATTTAAATGTAATTTATGTAACTGAATTTGCTTTCAAATAATATAGCGAAATGTGCATACTTTAATTTTATTTTTAATTAAATTAAGAAAACGTACATATATGTAGACTTTATTTGACAGTAAATAAAATCTTTCAGGTATATACATATTCTAGATCTATCAGACATATTATTGCACATCACACATGGTAGATGCACTGATTCCCCCTACAGAACTATTTTCACGCACTAATAGAGAGATTGAACAGTTGCAAGAATCCATAAATAATCTGTCTAGCTCTAGTGTTTATAAGAGCACATGTCAATCTATCTTTACTAGCTTGATTAGCATAGGGATGGCATTCATGGTACCACTCCCTATGCCCCAGATATTATAGAGGTCATACTTGAGAGGAAGAGACAAGAGGTTGGCTCTGGTCTTTCTCTTAAGGAGGTACAAGCTTTAGTGCCTAAAGTGACCCTGAAAAGGGAAGTTTTACCATCTTATGCAGATAAAAATTATGTGAAGGGGTATCAGGTTACCAGGTGTGAGGATCCTGCTATATCAACATTGATATGCCCACAATTTCTAGTTGCCCATGGTCATTCTTCGAATAACGACCAAATTCCATTGTACTTTGCACAGTATATTTTTGTTGAGGTTCATTTAGGGAGGGCTATTAATTACACTGATTTGCCAACACATCTAGGACAGGGGTGTGGTAGACTTGCTGATAGAGATGCTTTTCATCGAGCTAGTTGATAGAGGCCAGTATATAGGGCCATTGTTGGTCAGAGAGCACCTGTTATAGCTCCTTCATTGGGTCATGTTGTAGATGATGTTATTCGTAGCACCTAGCTTCGAGTTGCAATTGATAGTGTGGGGGACATTGCAACAGCTACCACATCCATATCTAGTGATCAGGTTGGTTAGTACCTGATGTCTTGATGACACTCCAGATCGTCAGGTGGAGCATCCTCTAGCAGGACCACACATGACATGTACAGTGCAACATGCATCCCTTCACTTTTTAGCCTAGAGGGACTTACAAGAGAGATGACACATGTCACATTGACTAGTTTGGCTAAGGATCTATTGGATGCATATGCATTTATAGTAGCAGAGCATGATATCCCCATATCAGAGGTTAGATCTCATGTGGGTACTATCAGATATGCTTAGCCACATCCTTCTCACCTAGACCATGGCCATAGTGGCAGTGCTCATGAGGATCCACCTACTGACCACTCTATTGCTACATAGGGAGAGGCACAGTGTACAGACCCTTCAGTTAGTGCAGGGCATCAGTTCTCTAATGTTGGTCTTGACAATGTTGAGTTCAGCATGACCACAACGGGTTATCTATATTTGTTGACATGTGATGATATGACTTCTATGCCATCTCATTTGGTTAGTCCATTGCATTCATCATTAGAGAGGCGTGTGTGGTCTACTCATGTTGCAGATTCAGAGTTGAGCTTAGACCAGACACAACAAAATCTTAATACCTTGGTTGATAGGATTGAGGCTAGGGAATTTGAGTACTATCAGTTTCCACCACCTACAGAGGTATAAATCAGATTATATACATGTATTTAATGTTACAATTTAACTTAAATTTATTTTTAAAATTTCAATCAATTAATTTATATATGTATGTACATGCACGTATATATATGATATATATTTTTTGTCTACCAGGATATGCCTCTTGTTACTCCTTCTTTGGGTACTAATCATGTATGTCATCGGGACTCACTCGATGATGACATCAGTAGTGGACATGTGAGTTTTTAATTTATTATCTGTGTGTACACACTTTATAACATGTTTTCTTGTACAATATTTTAAATCAAACTTAAGATCTATGTACAATGTTTATATATTAATTTATATATCTCTTTCTTTGTAGGGATCTACACATCCTTCACAGCATGATAGTCACTTTGGGTGTGACCTCTTAGTGAGGATTCATCATGATGAGTCCTAGGCACTTTCATATTTGATCTAGACATATTTCATATTACATATATATTCACATGTCTTTGATGAACTATATTTCATTTCTAGACTCTACATGACCGATTGATGTGTTTGATGTTATATTTCATTTCTAGACCCTTTTGATAGAATGTTTGACACATGATTGATCCATATGTTTCATATTTACAGTACTTGATCTACACATGATTGATGTTTCATGCATGTTATATATATACTTTCACTCTAGATATGTGTGCATGTGTGATGAACTTGTACATACATGTTTGATTCTTCATGAGTTCATGTGATTTCAAATTTATAAATGTAAATTTTCAATACTTTCAATAGATTACATACATGTGTTTAATTTAAATTTGATTACATACATGAATGATGTAACTTGATTTCAATAGATTACATGTACATGAATGATGTGTGATTTTAATAGATTACATACATGAATGATGTTTGATTGTACATGTTTATGAAAGTTATGAATGATGTAAATTTGACACATGTGAGCTATATAATTGAGGTCCCTAGATGTTTGATTGAATCTTACTTATATTTAAATGTACATTTAATAATAGTTGTGCACGTACTTTTAATTTAATGTTGTTGTACTTCAAGTAGATTGTATATTTAAAACATGCACGTCCTAATGTAACACATGCAAATTCAATACATACACACATTCATATTCCAAAGTTAGAGTACTTCATGTTCAGGTAGATAATTAATATATCATATCCACTTGTAAGACACAAATTTTAGATCTATATTCTTAATTTTTAATTTAATTCAAGCTCCATTCACTGTGGGCACTAGTAGGAAAGAATGGAGCTAAGAAAACCTCTGGTCTCGCCCGTGAAAAATTTAGTTCAAATCATAGTTCATGCATGATTTATTCCACATCAAGTGGTTCATCTATCTCTCGAATAACATTTAATATTCTCTCATGGTCGTCAGTATCAAGTCTCCACTTATGAATGACACGTCTCGTCACAGGAACAAGAGATAGGACAGTGGCAATTACAAGATGACTATACTGATCAACCTTATTGTTAGGTTGATAATCAACAAAATGAATCCCATGTTTAAGTATTTTGATTTGCTTCAAATATGTTTCTTGTACGACAACTGAACCTACACAGACAAGTTCAACAATGTTAAATATATATATAAATGTAAAATTAACCATATAAACAAACGTATAAGAAAATTGGAAGTTGGAAGGTCTCACTCAAGTTTAATATAGGTTGTGAAACTTAAATACAGTACTAGAACCTATGGGAAACATAATTCATTCGCTTGTTTCATTCTGTGTTAGCTTCATCCTCTCCTTGCAGCAACGTAATAAATAGTAACTAACACCTTCCACATTTCCAGGCTCTACTACTACTATAAAAATATGTCATGCATTTAGAGTGAAATTTTAATTTTAGGAACTTGTAAATATAAATTAAACAAACTTTATTTATGAATTGATTTTATGAATCCTTTTTAAACATGTACATAAATAGACACGTACCAGTTTTGATCAAACCTGAAATATGGTCATAATTTGTAGAAATCAAAGGAATGTCATCAAAGCTTTCATCCTGAACATCATTTGTGTTTGTAACATCTAGTGGAACCAAATTCCATTCACTAACATATCCACATTTTTGGTTGATACATTCATCATAGTTTTCAGAAATGCAGTCATAACAAAAGCATGAATAATCTCTAGTGTACAATGATCACACATTACTATCCAAACTCATAACTGAATGTAGGGATCTTGTTTTGTCTACTCTCTTGCATCCATGGATTGATCTTCTGTCAACACCTGAACAATATCTTCTGTCAACACCTGAAAAATAGAGAGGTCACGTGTAGAAATTAAAGACATGTATAAGTTAACTCAAACAATGATCAATAAATTTAAAATTAATACCTGTTATCTCTCATAATACTTAGAAGGGTATGACTCAATCTGATCGTGATGATGTGTTATCACGATTTGGCACCACAAAATGCATCTTGCACCACTCAACTACATCATGAGCATTATTTATATGATATCCCTGATAGTCCAGTTGATACTTTCTTAAAGCACATTTGATACAAGCTCCTGCACCATCATGCTCTCCCTTTCCATGTCCACTCTCAAGGAAACTCCAAATATGTGGTACCTTGTGGTATCGACAATATCTACATAGTGCATAAAATGGCCTTTCTGATTTAAATTGTGTTGCACATCCATCTGACCAAACAAAATGCTTTTCAATTTTGATGCCTTTGTTTTCCAAATATCCAAAAAATATCTTAAAGCAATGCTCGACAAAATGTATGTCATGCTCTTTATCATCACTAATGTAAAAGTGATATTCTTTCTTTATGACTCGTGCTTCATATGTACTTTCAACACAATCCAAATCTAATTGTGCATGTCGATAAGACACATGTACCATGATAGTCACCTACTTTGTATAGTAGTATTCTGCTTGAAGTTGTTTTTGAGAAACAAAGGAGTAGTTCTCTGCAAAATGAACAACCGATAAAATTGTTCCAACTGGAAAAGATTATTTTTGTATTTGGAATTTTTTTGCTTGCCATTTAGCAAAAAAACCATGACATATGTATGGTTGAATCAATTTATGAAAATTCTCCATAAATGTTGCAATAGGTATCTCGTCTTCTGCATATTCCAACCTTGTTGATTCTTTCCTGACTTTTGTTTCAGACTTTATGTACTTGTATCTCTTACATTTTATCATCCTCATCATGTCAGTATCTTCAAGTCTCAAAGGAAATTTAGCCAAATCCCCGCATGTTTGACAAGTTCCTCTTATGCAATCTATTTCAGGTATTTCATGATCAATTGATTTGTTACATAAGATTGATGCTATGAATTGGCTTGGACGTTTAGGAAAATCATTTTGAGAACTACCACTTTCTTCTATCATCTTTCTAAACCCTTGATAGTAGAGATAGAATTCAATATGATATTGACAACAACAAGTTTCAAAAGATTTATTTATCTTTACAAAAAATGGCTTTAATCTTTCAAACATTGTTTGTCCAATCTTAATGTCAGGATTTGAGTTACAAAATGAGAGATACAATTCATGTTGTGTGGTGTCCAACCAATGTTTTATGTGCTAGAAATATTCCTTAGGCCCAGTCCTCTTCTTGATAACATCTCTTGTATTTGGTGAAGGATGGGTATGATCAGTCCAAAATGACGTAACTAAGTTCCTAACTATTTCATTAATTCTATCAGAATGAGGAGCTCTACACATTAGTGCCCAATTACCTTCTAATGTAGTATCATCCAAATTGATTCTTCTTTTCAAATAGTGTGTCATTATCTTCCTACTGTCCCTGATCTGAGATGAAAGTGAAGAAATTTGTCTTCTTTGGGACATGTTTTTATTTAAAATAGATGTCAGTATCACTCTTATTGAAATGGACCTATCTATAGATCTAGTTATTTTTCCAATGGAATGCAAACCTTCCTTAACATTGTCAACAATATTTTTTTGTACGTTACTTGATTTTAACTTTTTCAAACTTGCATTTACACCCAACAATTTTAATGGCTCTTTTAACTCATCTTTAAGAAGTGTAATTGATAATAGTTGAGTTTTTTCAAGTGTACCAAGATTCTCAAATTATTTCATTATTTCCTTAGACTTTTTATTCAATGCCCTCTTCGTAATATTTATGGGTTGTTTAGCATAATCTCTCAATTTTTCCACATCCATTTCAATTAAATGATCTATGCTTTTATGATTAATTTTTCTCTTCAACTATTGGAGTAGACTATCATTCACATATGTTTCTTGCACTTCTGCTGCAAATAAAATAAAATAAATACCTTAATATCTCATCTTAAGGGGACCTTCATGAAATAAGTATTTACAAGCTCTTGAACATGTCAAACCTATAATAATTTATAAACTAATGAGAGAAAAACATACTTGTTTGACCTTGGGTTGATTCAACTTGGGATACCCCATTTCCAACATTTTCATCATCAAAGGCTGCATGTACACAACAAAAACAATAACTTCTTAAGGGGAAAGACCCAAAATGTATATTCACCAATAAGGGACTAAATTGAGACAGCGAGAGAGAGAGAGAGAGAGAGAGAGAGAGAGAGAGAGAGAGAGAGAGAGATGTGTGCTTGTTTGATATTTTGAGAGTTGTGCTTGTTGAGCTTGTGATGACCCTTCTCCAACTTTTGAAGGTTGGGCTTGTTGAGCTTGTGATGACCCTTCTCCAACTTCAGAAGGTTGTGCTTCTTGAGCATTTCCTACATGTATGAAGTATAAATTATTAAACAAAAACTTTTGAATGAAGTTAGGTATAATAGGTTTAGTTGGGTCGAATTGGGTCTAATTGAGTCTAATTGGTCCTAATTGGGTCTAATTGAGTCTATATGATCCTAATTGATCCTAATTGAAATTGATTCTAATTGGGTCTAATTGAGTCTAATTGGGTCTAATTAGTCCTAATGAGCCATAATTGGTCCTAATTGAGTCTAATTGGTCCTAATTGAGTCTAATCGGTCCTAATTGAGTCTAATCGGTCCTAATTGAGTCATAATTGGTCCTAATTAGTTCTAATTGGGTCTAATTGGTCCTAATTGAGTCTAATTAGGTGCTAATTTATTCTAATTGAGTCTAATTAGGTTCTAATAGGTCATATTAGGTCCTAATTGGTTCTAATTGAGTCTAATTAGGTGCTAATTGATTCTAATTAGTTCTAATTGGTCATAATTGGTCCTAATTAAGTCTAATTAGGTGCCAATTTGTTCTAATTGGGTTCTAATAGGTCATATTAGGTCCTAATTGGTTCTAATTAGTCCTAATTGGGTCTAGTTGGTCCTAAGTGAGTCTAATTAGGTGCTAATTGATTATAATTAGTTCTACTTGGTCCTAATTGAGTCTAATTAGGTGCTAATTGATTCTAGTTAGTTCTAATTGGTCATAATTATTTCTAATCGGTTCTAATTGAGTCCTAATTGGTTCTAATAGGTCATATTAGGTGCTAATTAGATCTAATTGGTCCTAATAGAGTCTAATTAGGTCTTAATTGAGTCTAATTAGGTCTTAATTGGTCATAATTGGATCTAATTAGTTCTAATTGAGTCTAATTAGGTCCTAATTGGTTCTAATTAGTCATATTAGGTCCTAATTGGTTCTAATTAGTTCTAATTGGTCATAATTGGTCATAATTGGGTCTAATTGGTCCTAATTGGTCCTAATTGAGTCTAATTAGGTGCTAATTTGTTCTAATTGAGTCTAATTGGGTTCTAATAGGCCATATTAGGTCCTAATTAGTTTTAATTGAGTCCTAATTGGTTCTAATAGGTCATATTAGGTCCTAATTGGTTCTAATTGAGTCCTAATTGGTCATAATAGGTCATATTGGTCCTAATTAGTCCTAATTGGTCATAATAGGTCCTAATTAGCCTAGTGTTAAGTCATAATAGGTCATAATAGGTTCTAATTAGTTCTAATAGGTCATATTAGGTCCTAATTGGTTCTAATTGAGTCTAATTAGGTCCTAAATTGAGTCTAATTAGGTCCTAATTAGGTCATATTGGTCCTAATTAGGTCATAGTTGGTCCTAATTGAGTCCTAATAGGTCATATTGGTCCCAAGTAGTCATAATTGGTCATAATAGGTCCTAATTAGTCTAGAGTTAAGTCATAATAGGTCATAATAGGTCCTAATTGGTTCTAATAGGCCATATTAGGTCCTAATTGGTTCTAATTGAGTCTAATTAGGTCATAGTTGGTCCTAATAGGTCATATTGGTCAAGTAATTAGTCCTAATTGGTCATAATAGGTCCTAATTAGTCTAGAGTTAAGTCATAATAGGTCATAATAGGTCCTAATTGGTTCTAATAGGTCATATTAGGTCCTAATTGGTTCTAATTGAGTCTAATTAGGTCATAGTTGGTCCTAATAGGTCCTAATAGGTCATATTGGTTAGGTAATTAGTCCTAATTGGTCATAATAGGTCCTAATTAGTCTAGAGTTAAGTCATAATAGGTCCTAATTGGTTCTAATAGGCCATATTAGGTCCTAATTGGTTCTAATTGAGTCTAATTAAGTCATAGTTGGTCCTAATAGGTCCTAATAGGTCATATTGGTTAGGTAATTAGTCCTAATTGGTCATAATAGGTTCTAATTAGTCTAGAGTTAAGTCATAATAGGTCATAATAGGTCCTAATTGGTTCTAATTGAGTCTAATTAGGTCATAGTTCGTCCTAATAGGTCATATTGGTCCTAATTAGTCCTAATTGGTTCTAATTGGTTCTAATTAGTTCTAATTGGTCCTAATTAGTCCTAATTGGATCCTATTGGTCCTAATAGGTCCTAATAGGTCATATTGGTCCTAATTAGTTCTAATTGGGTCTAATTGGTCCTAATTGAGTCTAATTAAGTGCTAATTTATTCTAATTGAGTCTAATTGGGTTTTAATAGGTCATATTAGGTCCTAATTGGATCTAATAGGTCATAATTGGTTCTAATAGGATATAATTGAGTCTAATTGGATCTAATTGGTTCTAATTGAGTCTAATTAGGTCTTAATTGGTTCTAATAGGTCATATTAGGTCCTAATTGGTTCTAATTGATTCTAATTGGGTGGACTAATAGGTCCTATTAGTCCTAATTAGTCCTAATAGGTCCTAATAGGTCCTAATCAGTCCAAATAGGTCCTATTAGGTTCTAATTGGTTCTAATTAGTTCTAATTGGTCCTAATTAGGTGCTAAATTATTGTAATTGAGTCTAATTGAGTTCTAATAG